>CM018695.1:60354468-60755332 GCA_009363875.1 Mikania micrantha
TCCGTGGTGTCATTATCATTAAACCATCCGTGGTTTCATTCTAATTTGGTACGACTCAAAATAAAGAGTCGATTAAAATGCCAAATTAAAAAGCGAAACTGTGTTATGGCTTAGTATCATTATTAAGTTGGATGATGACAAGTTCGAGTATACGTATTATCATTCTTATATGACTTAATGAAAGTCGATTACTATGCAAAAACCCCCAATATATTAAAAATCTGGGTTAACGCATCTCTTATAAAAATACTAATATTAAATCCATCGTAAAAACTCAACAAATGTATACTTTCCTTATAGGGGTTTGAAGTTCGTGACGACAATCAAGATCTTTATTTTATTATTATCCATCTACCATCATCCTACTACAAGTGAGTTTCATAGCCCCTCTTTCACTTAATACTTGGGGTGGAATACATGCTAGATACTTACATCCATATGTGTTTAATTAAAATAGGCATTTTAGGGATTACTTGAGTATACGTGTTACTATCGTTAAACTTCTTTAATATTATGATGTACATTAATAATATTTTGAGTGAAGTATACGTTGGACATCGTTTAAAACTCATAATCATAAAATGCATGCTTTATTGTTAAACATTATGGGATGTATGTTACTATAAACTCCTTTTTTTTTGTAATCATGCTTTATCGAGTCATAAACCTATGAACTCACCAACTATTTTTAGTTGATACTTGAGCATGTATTTCAGGAAATTAGCTATATGGATTATATTACAACAAGAAGATTTTGAAGATATTGTTTAATTAAATTAGACTATATAGAGAAATCTTATATTGTTGTATCATTTTGAATCATATCATTTTGTAAAACTATTATCGATATGTTATTTGAATCTTTGTAAATCTCTTATGTATGTTATTTGGATTATGAATGCAATTTAGTAAGTTTCTTTATAAACAATGTATTTGTAATCCGATTTCGTCTCGCCCTCGTGATTCCGCTTTAGCGGGGGTGTGACAGATTGGTATCAGAGCCATTGGTTATAGAGAATTAGGTTGCATGAAACCTAGACTATAACTTATAGCTCATCCTAGGACTTCTATGAACCGTATATGCTACTACTTGAACAATTTGTTATCACCATACGTGTCTACTTGCTTACTTGTTAGAAATAAGTTTCCTTAGAATTTAAGTATTCCATTAAGTATGCCTTAGATTATAAAAACCTTAGCTAATTCCTATAACATTTACTTCTTCCTATTATATGAAAATTTAAAACATATAATATGTATGTATGACAAATCACTATAAAAATATGTGGGACACTCTCATACCTAAAAATTTTATTCTAATCTCGTTAAAGCTAAGTTTGTATAAACGAACATGTACTAACTGGAAGGGCGAAATACGGTAGTTGGGACTCCTGTCTAGGAAGCGATTCGTATATATTCCCGACATACTGCGGGACCAGTCTAGCTTTCCTGGGGATTCCCGATGAGAGTATTCTAACCTATAGGCCAAAGCATGTTATACCAAATGTTGTACGAACTATACGGCTCTAATAAGTCAACGGCAAACCCTTTGGGTTGCCATTCCGCTTCACTTTGAAGCCAACATCATTGATTTATATAAATTCCAAAACAATTACTTCCATACTCGTATTCATATGTCAACGTAAAATGGCAAGAACCAAAGTAATCATGCAAGTCAAACTACCATTACGAGTGCACGCGTAATCGCCATTTGAAATGCATGAGAGTTTTGGCAATTTCTATTTTAAGTTAACAAGTAATATGGGTTCCCAACCTTAGGATTCTCAAAGCATTGGTTATGACCAACGAGATAAATCCGTTTGACAAAAGTAGGGTCCATACTCTTGCACACACGAAAAATTCGATCAAGTATGTAATAAATAAATTACTACATCAAATAATGTACTAAATCATTTCATTTTTAAAGCTAATGGCTCCAACAAGGAAAGGACGACCACCGAAGGGAAAGCGACCACTTGACAATACAGATGCTAGTGTCTCAATGAGCCCTGCCGACATCGAAAAACTAGTGGAAGCTCGAATAGCCGCAGCCATACCCGGCATACTTGCTCGAGCAAACTCGAACTCAGGAAACAACAATAAAAACCACAACACCAATAATAGCAATACCACCGACCCCGAAACCAGTAATGCAAGGAAGGGCTGTACATACAAACATTTCATGTCCTGTAAACCGAAGGATTACTATGGCAACGACGGAGCCATAGGACTGCTAAAATGGATAGATAAGATCCAAGCAGTTTTCCGTATTTCTGAATGCCTTGAAACCCACAAGGTTCGTTATGCTGCAAACTCCTTCCAAGGGAAGGCCTTGAAACTGGTGGAACAACCAAATACAGGCTCGGGGTGTTGAGAGGCAGGCAGAATCAATGGGCTGGGAAGAATTCAAGGCTCTATTACTAGAAGAATACTGCCCCATCAACGAATTGCAAAAACTGGAGAATGAATTCTGGCACCTTACCATGAAGGGTGCTGAACTGATGGCCTATAACGACCGCTTTCACGAGCTCTCGAGCTTACTACCACACATGGTGAACTCGGAAGATCGAAAAATCGAGCGTTACATCTGGGGACTTGCACCCCAAATTGGAAGCATGGTCACCGCTTCTAGACCAACCTCGCTCAAAGGTTCCATCCTCTTGGCTGGTCAACTTAGGGATCATCTGGTTAGAAACAATGCTTTCGAGAACAAAAACTCGGGAGAAAAGAGGAAGATTGATAGCCCCACATCCTCCAACCACACCAACGAATCCAACCAGTCCAACCACTCCAAAAGACACAACAACAACAACAAGAAACCCACAACTGCCCGTAACTATGGGGCAGTTAACCAAGACAAGAGGAATCAACATGCACCTAAGTGTGCCAAATGCAACTACTTCCATTTTGGAGCATGCCTTGTCTGCTCCAAGTGTGGGAACCGGGGCACCAAGCCAATAACTGTCAAAGCAACCCCACTCCACGTGCTTGCTATGGATGTGGAAGCCCCGACCACATGCTCAATGTTTGTCCCAAAAGACCCCAAGGATCTGGTGTAACATCTGTGCCGGAAGCATTACCGGAACAGTAAACTGTACAGTAAATTGTACAGTAACTTAAGTACACTTTACGAGAAACTATGTTTAGACTATTGATGCATTTGATTAACATGAAACTATTAAA
This sequence comes from Mikania micrantha, assembly GCA_009363875.1. Classification (NCBI taxonomy): domain Eukaryota; kingdom Viridiplantae; phylum Streptophyta; class Magnoliopsida; order Asterales; family Asteraceae; genus Mikania; species Mikania micrantha. The sequence goes on from CM018695.1 coordinate 60,357,652, forward strand.
CGATTGTCTGAATCTGACTTAAACCTTAGGGTTTAACAGTCAGAAACATGTCAGACGACACAGTGTTGAAACATAAATACTTGATATGATACTATTGTGTATAAACGTATGTGAGGTTAAACAAAACAAAACTTTAACGGTTATTGTTATGGAATGCTAAACAGACGAATTATTCGTATAGGTGACGATTTGTACGAATGATTCTGATAGTTTAACGTTCTGAAATAATGACTTAACAGTAGAAAACAAGAATCAGAAAGCCAAAACCATCGACGTGTTCGTTCGAATGACGATTCGAACGAATACGCACGAATGGCGACGCGATCTGACTAAACGAATAACGATTCGAACGATAATAATTTTAAGGAAATAACATATTTCCTATTTTACAATTTTGAAACTCATCATAAAACAATTTAAAACGAAACTATTTTCTTTAATCGCTAATAAATTTATAAACGCGTAAATATTATAATTTGATAAATAATTATGAGCAGCGATGTTTAAAATAATTTCTAATAATATTTATAATTTAGTCATTCTAAATTAATTTTTTTTTTATTTAAATTATGATTGATGCGCGTAACGTGCCGGATACGCGACGAAAACGCGAACCGAGCAACCGAAACGAACCCGGATACCCACGGGGTATATAAACCTTAAGTAATAGCATTTATTTCATTTTCCTCACACTCATCTCTCTCCCAAGTCTCCATTTCCGGTTTTAGCATCTCAACCCCATCTTCAAGCTTGAATCTTCTATATCTTGCTCATTTCTCCATGGATTTGAGTGATTCTTGAGCCTAAACGACCATCTTGAAGCCCTCTACACGAAAGTACAACTCATCTGAAGTTCTAACCAGTTGAATCGAAGGTATGAAGCATTTAAGAGGCTGAAAAATAGGGTTTCTTGGTGTAAACTCGACTCATATGTATTGACCGACCCTAGCATCATTTCCTCGACCACTAAACATTCGAGAGTCACTGGTGATATACAATCGTGGTGAGAACAACCTTCGACCCAGCTGTAATGGTGATGATGAGATGATGGCTGGAACCGCGGACCAGCCGAACCCTGTGTAGCTGGGCAAAAGGCAACTGCCGAACCCTCATCCCCACGAACCCACACGCCTCCCGAACCCTAGCGACGAACCTTGTTGCATGGTTGCTGCCGAACCTTCGATGGATGCTGCCTGAATGACGAACCTTATGTGGGTGTGTACAGTCACGAACCAGCAGTATGTGAACCCAGCTCCCTGACAAACCCTACGAACCTTCAAGACCCGAACCCACCTGTTGACCACCGAACCCTTCCATGCTGCGAATCTGATCCCACAGGAACGAACCTTAAGGTTCGTTAGTTGACCAAAAACCTGTCAAGGTTCGCTGGAGGGGGGGGTTACGCACTGGTTATTGGTCGTGACTTCATGCAATCGACCACTGGGATTTAACTGGGCCCAACATCACATCTATTCAGCCTAACAGAAGTCATCTTGGCCCAATAACAGTTAACCAATTTAAATTCACTTCGGTTGGCCCAAGTTCGTAACTATTAAATTGCCGGCCCAAGTTGTAGAGCTCTACCTAGTATATCTTATGACCCAGATGTTCTCACGTAGGCTAAATGATGGGCCAATATATAGAACAAGCCCACAACTCTACTTTGGCCCACACGTTTTCAACTTAACCCAACAGCAACAATGTTTAGCCCAATATTAATTCTTGGCCATGTTATGCGATCCACTAAGGCATCAGCCCAATATCAATTGCTAGGCCCAAGGCCATCCTAGGCCCATCCTTTTGTTAATCGGCTCAACATTTTTGGATGACTGGCCCAATCTATCTTTCGGCCCACATGCATAACCTTTAGGCCACGTTAATCGTAGTCGGCCCAATCGATTTGGAGCAAAACCTAAAATAATATGACACTTAAACCTTTTGGATTTGCAAGGATAATTTTATAGTTATTTATTAACTATGAGAATATTTATACAAAATATTATAAATTGCAAGAGTTTATAATCATTAAACGAAAGTTTATGTTATATAGTGATGAATAATACAAGTTCAAGATTTCACAAGATAACAAGTGAAGGCAAGTTGGTAATGAAAATAAAGACTTATAATAACTATTAAAACCCTACTTTAAAGGGAATTAGTTACTATTAAAGTCCATAATATTCAAACAGGGCCGAAAGAGGACCGAGGCCCAAGTGTTAGCCAACTTAGGTAACACTAACACATTTATGCACATGAATCATTACAACAAATACTTATTGCCTACAAACACTATGAAATCTATACAGGAGCGTGAACATCAAAACAAGAGCAAACAAAGAGTGCGTGCATTCTTATTCTACATAGTCAACCACTAAGGACATAAGGTGAGTTCATTTGTCCCTTTTCGAATTTATTTGTTTTACTTCGGGACTGAGAAGCATGTTAAACATTTTCCTAAAACTTTGAAATGTTATTTAATGCTTTAAACATAAACATGATACTTATGTTGGAATGTATGCTAGAACTTAGAATACTTGAAAAGCAATAGCCTTGAAACTTATACTTTAAAATTGAGGCTTGAAAACATATGTGGGATGCTTAGGAGACTTGATGCTTATGCTACAACAATATGCTTAAACTTGGTAATTGATGCTTATGTTGCAAACTAGAAGCTTAATTTATTCTTAAACTATATTCTTAAACTATATTCTTGAAGCTATATTCTTGAAGCTTATGCTATAAACTATATTCTTAAACTATATTCTTAAACTATATTCTTGAAGCTTATGCTATAAACTATATTCTTAAACTATATTCTTAAGCTATATTCTTGAAGCTTATACTATAAATTATATTCTTAAACTATACTCTTACTACTTATGCTCTAAGCTATATTCTTAAACGCTACTCTTGATGCTTACGCTATAAACTATATTCTTAAACCATACGCTTGATGCTTATGCTATAAACTATATACTTAAACTAGATGCTTAACATTTATGCTATAAACTATATGCTTAAAACTACGGATGCTTTAAACCTTTTGTAAGCTATAAACTTGTTATGCAAAAGCAGCAGTTTGGCCTCTCAGTGCTTGCCTCTCCGGTTGCTAAACTTAAAAGCTATAAACTTGTTATGCAAAAGCAACGGTTTGGCCTCTCAGTGCTTGCCTCTCCGGTTGCTAAACTTAAAAGCTATAAACTTGTTATGCAAAAGCAACGGTTTGGCCTCTCAGTGCTTGCCTCTCCGGTTGCTAAACTTAAAAGCTATAAACTTGATAAGCCAAAACAACGGTTTGGCCTCTCAGTGCTTGCCTCTCCGGTTGTTAAACATTGGATGCTATAAACTATTGACTATGGAAGAACAATAGTTGGTCTCTCAGTGCTTGCCTTCATGTGTTCTTCCTAGTCGGGACTTGAAGAACAATAGTTGGTCTCTCAGTGCTTGCCTTCATGTGTTCTTCACAGTCAGGACTAGAAGGCACCTATTATGGTCTCTCAGTGCTTGCCATAGGGTGACCTTTATAGTCGGGACTTGAGGGGTAGACTTATGGCCTCTCAGTGCTTGCCATACAGTGATTCCTCAAAGTTCACTCATGCTATAAACTTAAACATAATGCTAAAGCTATAAACGAAATAGAGGGTAGGTAAGACGCTTAATTATCATTAACAGCAATGTCCTATGTGACTTAGTATGTGGTGGGACGGCGTCTGGGCGGGTCGTAGGCTCGACTCAGGGGTATGCCCTATATATAAGCATACCGAGTTGGATGATACAGGTGGTGTTAATGAGATTAAGGTTGTTACCTAGGGGACGCATGAATGCTTTTAGGTCAACATCATAAACTTTTAAACGCGATGCTTGTAAACTTATTGAAGCTATTACATACGAATGCTATAGACTTGTAAACTTTGAAAACAGTAAACTAAAGCTATGATGAAGGATGAATCGAACGGTAGGTAGAATGCTTAATTATCATTAATAACAATGTCCTATGTGACTTAGTATGTGGTGGGACGGCGTCTGGGCGGGTCGTAGGCTCGACTCAGGGTATGCCCTATATATAAGCATACCGAGTTGGATGATACAGGTGTTGTTAATGAGGTTAAGGTTCTACCTAGGAGGTTTGCAAAAGCTATTTTTACATATACTAAAACTACATGAACTCACCAACCTTTGTGTTGACTTTGTTTTCTTACACGCTTTCTCAGGTGACGCACAGGAATAAGCTTAAGCTTCTGGACTGCATACTAGGATGCCAGTTAGCAAACCTAGTAGACTTTTGAAGAAACACATATTTAGCTAAGGATGTGAATCACTTTTGATATCTTGTATAAATACAAGATAGGAAACATATGATTCTTTTGTTAGGTTTACCGGGTTAAATTACTGAACATTGATATTGTAATTTAACTTTGTAATCCTAGTTAAATGTTTGATTGTGCTTTAGTTATTCTTAACATTGATGCTATGTAAACAATCTGATCATCACGATTATCATCCGCGATATCATGCCCCGGGAACCTTCCGCCCGACGGGGACTCCGATCCAACCCCGCCGGCTCGGGGTGTGACATCTGGAACTGTCAACAACCCACCTCGGGGAAGAGCTTTCGTCATGGGAGCTCAAGAAGCCCGTGAAGACAACAACGTCGTTACTGGTACGCTTCTTGTAAACAATCACTTTGCATCTATTCTATTTGACACGGGTGCTGATAAAAGTTTCATATCAACTAAGTTTGAGCATGTAGTAAACCAAAAATCTACCCCTTTAACTGAAATCTACACCATAGAATTAGCCAACGGAAAACTATTAACTGCACGAAAAATCCTCAAGGGTTGTGTCCTTAGTTATGACGGCCACTCATTCTATCTAGACCTCATTCCCATCCAACTTTGAAGCTTCGATGTAGTCATCAGAATGGACTGGTTGTCCAAATATCAAGCTGAAATCCAATGTCACCTCAAAATTGTTCGGGTTCCATTACCAAACGGCGGAGCACTAGAAATTCAAGGAGAAATAGCAAGTAGGAAACTACACCTCATTTCTGCTATGAAGGCACGTAAGTATCTGAAGAAGGAATGTCAAGCCTTCCTTGCCCATATCAAAGTCAAAGACCAAGAAGAGAAGAAGATCGAAGACATACCGATAGTCCGCGACTTTCCCGAAGTATTCCCCGATGAGCTACCTGGATTACCACCCGTTCGACAAGTGGAATTTCGTATCGACCTGATTCCAGGAGCGGCACCGATAGCAAAGACACCCTACCGTCTCGCACCATCCGAGATGCAAGAGTTATCAAGCCAATTACAAGAACTCTTGGATCAAGGATTCATTCGACCAAGCTTCTCACCATGGGGAGCACCCATTCTATTTGTCAAAAAGAAGGATGGATCTTTTCGAATGTGCATTGACTATAGGGAGCTCAACAAAATAACCATCAAAAATCGCTATCCTCTTCCTCGGATTGATGACTTGTTCGACCAATTACAAGGGTCTAGGCACTTCTCAAAGATAGACCTTTGGTCAGGTTATCATCAATTAAGAATCCACGAAGACGACATCCCAAAAACCGCATTCAGAACAAGATACGGGCACTACGAATTCTTAGTAATGCCTTTCGGACTCACCAATGCCCCTGCGGTATTTATGGACCTAATGAACCGTGTATGCAAGCCTTACCTCGATAAGTTCGTGATCGTGTTCATCGACGATATCCTTATATACTCACAAAACGAAGAGGATCATAAGCAACACCTAAAGCTAGTACTCCAACTCTTGGCAAAGGAGAAACTATATGCCAAGTTTTCCAAATGCGAGTTCTGGTTAAAGGAGGTTCACTTCCTTGGTCATGTGGTTAATGATAAGGGTATTCAAGTCGACCCAAGCAAGATTGAGGCGGTAAAGAAATGGGAAGCACCGACAACCCCGACAGAAATCCGACAATTCTTAGGGTTGGCCGGATACTATCGTAGATTCATTGAAAACTTCTCAAAAATAGCCAAACCATTAACCATGCTCACCCAAAAGGAGCAAAAGTACAATTGGGGAAGAGAACAAGAAGAGGCTTTCCAATTACTGAAACACAAATTATGCCAAGCCCCGATCCTATCACTCCCCGACGGCACTGATAACTTTGTCGTATACTGTGATGCATCGCACCAAGGTCTCGGTTGCGTGTTGATGCAAAAATACAAAGTTATTGCATATGCATCCCGACAACTCAAAGTGCATGAAAAAAACTACACCACTCATGACTTGGAGTTGGGAGCCGTTATCTTTGCTTTAAAAATCTGGAGACACTACCTCTATGGTACCAAGTGTATTATATACACCGATCACAAAAGCCTCCAACACATCCTTGATCAAAAAATGTTGAATATGCGTCAAAGAAGATGGGTTGAATTACTCAACGACTACGATTGTGACATACGCTACCATCCCGGTAAAGCAAACGTGGTGGCTGATGCACTAAGTAGAAAAGAGAGGATCAAACCCGTTCGCGTACGCGCCTTGGTTATGACAATACAAACCTCTCTCAAAACCCAAATTCTTGAAGCACAAAAGGAAGCTCTAAAGGCAAAGGAACTCAAAGAAGAACTGCTATGCAGGGCGGAGAAGAGACTAGAACTAAAGGAAGATGATGTGTTGTATTTCCAAGAAAGAATGTGGGTTCCCGAGCTGAACAACATCCGAGAGCTCATTTTTCATGAAGCCCACAAATCCAAATACTCCGTTCATCCGGGCGCCGACAAAATGTATAAAGATCTCAAGGAATACTATTGGTGGCCCGGAATGAAGAAAGACATCGCTCTATATGTCGGAAAGTGCCTAACCTGTTCTAAGGTTAAGGCCGAACACCAAAAACCATCAGGTATGCTACAACAACCCGAAATCCCACAATGGAAATGGGAGCAAATTTCCATGGATTTCATCACCAAACTACCACGTACCTCTAGCGGTTATGATTCTATATGGGTCATCGTCGATCGATTGACAAAGTCCGCTCACTTCTTGCCCATTAGAGAAGATTTTAAGATGGAGAAGCTTGCTAAACTATACATCACCGAAATCATCACTAGGCACGGGGTGCCCATGTCAATCATCTCCGACAGAGATAGCCGATTTACCTCCTGATTCTGGCAATCTATGCAAAAGGCACTCGGAACTCGTCTCGACCTTAGCACCGCGTATCATCCACAAACCGATGGGCAGACCGAAAGAACAATCCAAACCTTGGAAGATATGCTAAGGTGTTGTGTGGTAGATTTTGGTGGAAGTTGGGATAACCATCTCCCACTAATTGAATTCTCGTATAACAACAGTTACCACACAAGCATCAAGTGTGCACCATTTGAAGCCTTATACGGACGAAAATGTCGATCTCCCGTATGTTGGGCAGAAATCGGGGAAAGTCAAATAACTGGTCCTGAAATCATTCAAGAAACAACGGATAAAATTGCACAAATCAAGGACCGAATCAAAGCCGCTAGGGATCGTCAGAAAAGCTACGCCGACAACCGAAGAAAACCATTGGAATTTGCAATTGGCGATAAGGTAATGCTAAAAGTATCTCCATGGAAGGGTGTTGTGCGATTCGGTAAGAAGGGCAAGCTAGCTCCAAGATACGTTGGACCTTTTGAAATTCTCGATAGAATTGGTCCCATAGCCCACAAGCTCCAACTACCACAAGAACTCGGTGGAGTTCATGATACGTTCCATGTGTCCAATCTAAAGAAATGCCTATCAGACGAGACATTGATAATCCCATTGGATGAGGTTCAACTCGACGACAAACTCCACTTCATCGAAGAACCAATTGAGATTATGGATCGAGATGTGAAGACGTTGAAGCGAAGCCGCATTCCAATCATCAAAGTTAGATGGAACTCTAAGCGAGGACCTGAATTCACCTGGGAAAGGGAGGATCATATGAAGAAAAAGTATCCTCAGCTATTCACAAACAACTCTACCATGGTAAATAAAGATTGAATTTCGGGACGAAATTCTTTTAACCGAGGGAGACTGTAACATCCGTGAAAAATCCAGGTAAAATCCATATTAAGATCTTAATTATTTTGTCCTTAACGAACAAAAACCAAGTTAATATGTATGTTGAGTCGATGGTATTTAAACAACTAAGAAAAACATGATCAGTCATGGGTTTTCAGATGTAGTAATGCGTATAAAGAAATAATCAAGGAATACCGATAATCACAGTACGCGAAAACCCTGAAATTATGAAATCTTGAAAATATTAAGAATTATAATAATTTAGTAAAATGTGGATATAATTAACAATTTTAAAAGTGTTCCAATTAATAAAAATTAATAAATTTAAAGGAGGTATAAAATGAGTATAGATTTATAACTATTTTAATACTTAAATAAATATTATTACCCATTTTTTTTATAAAAATTGAAAGAACTCTTTCCCTAATTAAAAATTAAATCAAAAATCTTAATTAAACATAATCATTTAACTTTATAACCTACTAACCTACACTCCAACATCTTTGTCCCCCCTCCAACACTTTTGTCACACACACCCCTCTCCTCCCCTTGGACCACCCCAAGGCCACCCCCATTCCATTTTTCAACTATAAATACCAAGCTTCATCCTTCCTAAATTCTTTGCACCAAATCCATTCTTCTTTGGATTTCTAATTCTATCTCCCTAATCCACCTCTCTTGGGATCTTTCTAAGATTTCCAAGGTAATAAACACTTAAACTAAATGCTCTTCATCTTTATGCTTCATTTTCTTCTTCTAATCCTCTAATTCTAAGTTGTTACCATGCTTGATAACACAAAGGTTTGTGTGTTGTGAGGTTTCCTAATAACTTGTTTTATGACAAGTAACTTATGATCGACCCATACACAAACATACTTTCAAGTTATGGATTCTTGCAATATTGATAACAAAAAGGTTTGTGTGTTTGTTCTTTACCAAACATCCAAACATACCTTCAATATTTGCCTTATTATTTTGAATGTTGATAACACAAAGGTTTTGTATAATTATGGGTCTTTAACCTAAGATCAACAACTATACAAAACATACTTTCAACATTTGCCTTACTTATATATGTGTAGTGCCTTTAAAAGACCAAAACCCATGCACACATATACTTATATGTATTCAATCACATCACTTAAAGGTTAGTAATATATTTTGGGTTAACTTTAAACCCTTATTCACTACTATCACTTCAAAGTAACGCACTTAATTAATCATTACTCCTAAAACTAAAACCTTGATTATACGCATTACAAACTTTATTATTATTAAACCATCCGTGGTGTCATTATCATTAAACCATCCGTGGTTTCATTCGTAATTTGGTACGACTCAAAATAAAGGGTCGATTAAAATGCCAAATTAAAAAGCGAACTGTGTTATGGCTTAGTATCATTATTAAGTTGGATGATGACAAGTTCGAGTAACGTATTATCATTTCTTATATGACTTAATGAAAGTCATTACTATGCAAAAACCCCAATATATTAAAAATCGGGTTAACGCATCTCTTATAAAAATACTAAATATTAAATCCATCGTAAAACTCAACAAATGTATACTTTCCTTATAGGGCTTTGAAGTTCGTGACGACAATCAAGATCTTATTCTTATTATTATCCATCTACCATCATCCTACTACAAGTGAGTTTCATAGCCCCTCTTTCACTTAATACTTTGGGGTGGAATACATGCTAGATACTTACATCCATATGTGTTTAATTAAAATAGGCATTTTAGGGATTACTTGAGTATACGTGTTACTATCGTTTAAACTTCTTTAATATTCATGATGTACATTAATAATATTTTGAGTGAAGTATACGTTGGACATCGTTTAAACTCATAATCATAAAATGCATGCTTTATTGTTAAACACTATGGGATGTATGTTACTATAAACTCCTTTTTTTTTGTAATCATACTTTATCGAGTCATAAACCTATGGACTCACCAACTATTTTTAGTTGATACTTGCATGTATTTCAGGAAATTAGCTATATGGATTATATTACAACAAGAAGATTTTGAAGATATTGTTTAATTTAAATTAGACTATATAGAGAAATCTTATATTGTTGTATCATTTTGAATCATATCATTTTGTAAAACTATTATCGATATGTTATTTGAATCTTTGTAAATCTCTTATGTATGTTATTTGGATTATGAATGCAATTTAGTAAGTTTCTTTATAAACAATGTATTTGTAATCCGATTTCGTCTCGCCCTCGTGATTCCGCTTTAGCGGGGGTGTGACAAAATTGCCAACATACAAAAATATTTCGTCTGGAAAACTGTTGTGGGAAACATTTTCGTAGGAACTTAATTTAGCCTTTTCTAGTGACACGGCGACTCCTCAAACTTCACATAATAACAACCTAAGTAATTAACTTGGCTTGTTTTTGTCCCAATACTAGAAAATAGTATTTGGGTCTCGTTTACGGTATGCGTAAAATATATATATATATACACACACACACACACACACATATATATAGGATTGAGATTAAATAATAGCTCACTCTTAAAACAATAACCCAGATAATTTTGTTATGATGAAGTCAAATCTTGAATTTTTTTTTAATATCATTGTAACATATTTAGAACACTATCTTCTTTTATGAGTTTGCGAAAATTCATCACCATTTGAGAGTTTACATCGTTGTAAGTTTTGGGCCTAAAACAGTTACAGTGCTGTAAATCAAAAACTTACAACGATGATATCTCTTAAACGGTGATGAATTTTCACAAACTCATAAAAGAATATAGTGTATAAATGTGTTACAATGATGTTCAAAAAAAATCCAAGATTTGGCTTCATTTTGGCAAAGTTATCTGGGTTATTTCTTTAAGAATGATTATTATTTGAACACTTCCCTATATATATATATATATATATATATATATATATATATATCGGCCCTCGAGTGACAAAATACGCTAATTTTAACGTTATTTTACTTAATTTTTATGAAAATAACGTTAAAAGCGTTGAGTTGGTCGGTTAATCAAGCATCATGAGCCGAATGTCTCATTGTAAGTAGTCTCTATATTCATACAAAGTAGAGGTAAAGTTATCTATATTTTCTCTCTTCAAACCTTATCTTAGCTTTACTGATGATAAGATTTATTGAGTATGACAATGATGATGACTTTGAAAACTATATTTGCAAAGGTCGTAAATTGGTCGCTAAGGTATTTGCTATCAATTAATTGTGACCGAATGCAATCATAAAACATTCATACGTAATCCATTTTGCAACCACTATTGACTATTCTGACCGAAAACTAATTGACTAACTGTGACTGAATTTATCAAGGAGTCGTATATATTCAATGTTTTCTAGCAAGTAGTGTTCGTTTTGATATTAACATCTTTTTTTTCAAACAAAGCTTTGATAAACTATCTGGCAACCATGACCCATATGTATCATAAATCTATTTATTTTAATATATCAATATTTTAAGAAACATGTAATATCTTTCTAAAAACATGTCAAAAGCGTTGTTACTCCATTGTTTCACATCTCTAGTCAGAAGTGATGAGAGGATTAGAGTAGCCCTTAAACAGGGACGGAGGATTATTGGGGCCCGGGGGTGCCCTGGCCCCCTTGTTTTTCGCTCAGAATGGTCGATATAATAGTATTTCGTCGGAAAATCCTTCGGTTCTCTTCGTTTTCTTCCTAAAAATCCTTCAGCTCCCTCCGTTTTCATCCTAAAAATCCTTCGGCCCCCTCCGAGCTTTTTTTCAAGCTCCGTCACTTCCCTTAAACATAAAATGTATTTGATTTTCTTTAGCCTCGCATTGGTGAAACCCCGTTTCCTATTTATAATGTTTGATGTAAGTTTATCATATCTATGAAAGTTTATTTTAAAGATTTATTCTTATTCTTTCAAACACTTTTCTAGATTATAAATCCTAAGACCATCCTTAGTACTCACCCTACTGAAATCCCATCCCATCAAATTTTCTGCCACGGGTTGGGTGTGAGAGGAGGCTCATAGGGAGCGGGAGCCACTGTGGGTCGAAAAATGCCACCGCCGGGGTAGGGGCGGTGTGCTGCTTGAGGCCGCCCAAAATTCCTTCGCCGCCCGGCGGATGGTCTAATAGGTAGTCCAATATTGATCAAATCTAGAGTGTTTAGTGCATCCTTTTGTGGGACTTTGAGGGTTTTGAGTTATTTATTTTTCATTGCAAACAGTGTTAAGGAAAATCTTCTTAGGAAACTAAAAAAATTCCAAGGTTTTCGGCAAAATTTGGTATTTGAATTGGTTCAAATGTTCAATTAATATACTAATTTAGCGAAGCATGCTAGAGGTGTACAAACCAGTTAACCGGTCAAAAACCCGTTTTGAAATAACCGAACCGGTTAAACGCTATACAACCAATTTTTTACTAGACGAATCAGTTAACTAGGTTAATAACTAGTTTGATCACTTAAAACTTGAAACCGATGCCAAACCGCCGGATTTTTCAAAACCTAAAACCGATTTAAAAAAGGGTTGAAAACCAATTCGATTAACCTGTTTTTTGTGTATATCTAAAGTAGGCACAAGGAGTTGTTGCTTCTACTTTATTACTTTACTAGAGTATTACCCGTGTATTATCGGGTTTAATATAAAAATATTAAATAATTAGTAATAAAATTTAAGAAAAATTATAAAACGATATTTTAAGTGAAAATTATTACTTTACATATTAATGAATATTTCAAGTAATAAAAAAGCAATTGAAAACTTTAATAACTATACAAATGATATATGATATTTTTTATTTGTAACGATTATTATCTTTGAACACATTAATAATAAAGTTTTAGTTTGTATTTATCAAATACTAACTTTTATAAATCAAAAAGGTAAAATATATAATTTATTTAATTATTTAATTTTAACAACTTAATTTATATATAACGTTAAATACAATGACCAAAAGTAACTTCTTTAATCATTTTTTACTTTGGTTTTTTAATAAATTTAAAAAATGTCATCGGTTTATAAAAATCTTATTGTTTTAAACTCTTTTTTCTATATACTTTGATTTTCTAAAAAATAAAATATTATTTTTATTTAGAAAAAATAATACTAACTTTTTTTTTACATTTTATAAAATTTTCTTATATGTGTTTTCTAATTAAAAGATTATTAATATTATTAGTTATTTATAATATGACTATTTAATAGGAAAGAGAATATAATAATTTATTATGATATAATTAAATGAATTTGATAAAAAATTGGCATGTGGCAATTAGGGTGTAAAAACATGACACGTGGCAAAAAACATCTTTTTTTATTAGACCACATGCAGTAGTTCCCCCGCCCCCTCCCGCAGGCTTGCTCCCTTTGGCGGCCACAACGGGAACACCGCCCCTCCCCTTCAGCGGCCCCGTCCAAAGCAGCTCCACGGCTCCCGCTCCCCGCTCTCTTTCTCACTTTCTCTCACTGTGATTGGTCTAAGGCATATAGTGGGAAATGTTTTCACAGGGGTGACCATTGTGAGGTTTAAGGTTTTCAGTGGGGTGATAATGTGGCAGGAAATTTCGGTGGGGAAGGATTTCAGTGGGGTGACCGTTGTGATAGTCTTAGTATGGTAAGATAAGATAAGACTCTGTACTACATTGATAGGTTAATAAGACAGGTAGAGGAAGAGTTTTTCAACTTCTTTCTTTTTCAATGCAAACCCTGTTTAGGTACAACTACACAAAAGAAAATGTCCAAGTTTTTTTTTTCCCTGGTAATTTGGTAGTTAAAATGGTCAATAATATCCAAATTAAAGAAATGTCTTATTTCCTTGTGAAAATTTCAATCATTAACCTGTCACAAAAGACTTTCTTTACTTTTGACCAATTTTTGGGCATATGATGCTTCATGAGTACCAGGTAGTTGTCCCTCACGACAACAGACGATGTCAAACCCCAAGATCCTTCCTATTCATTTCAGTTTTAATGGATTTTCTTTCACTTTTGTGAAAAATAAAAAAGCGATGTCATATTACTATGATTTGCTATCATATTACAAATGTTTAAACGATTAATACTTACTTGATAATATCACATACAAAATATAATTATCACACATTATGCATGGGATTGTATAAATATAAGACTCTTTTAATAGTGAGCTTGCAACAATTTCATGGTTCTTCTGCCGGTGAATATATATATTTTAATAAATCAGTGTTTGTAGATACACATTGTGTGTTTCTAAACCACATTAACTTTGATTTCTTGCATCTATCTTATTAAATTCATATCATATTAAATAATGATATTAAATATTTGTTAAGACATTTGAAATATATTAATATTAAAATACACCAAATTACTATAAAATATAAAATTTTCAAAAACAAAATGTTTAAAGAAATAAACTTTGAAAAAATTGTGTTTACATTACTTAAAATTAAACTATACGAAATTTTAATTATATTTTATATTTAAATATTTTCTTATATTGTTTAAATTTTCAAATAAAATAGTTTGTAATAAATACACGATCTCATTGGCAATGAATTGAGTACTAGTGCAAGGTTCCTTTATTGGTAAATATTTTCTTTTATTTTTTTGATGTCATTTATTTACATCATTATAACGAGCTTAAATATAGCAAATTAATTAGAAATTTTTTCTAACAATGGTAAATTACAGTAAGGTAATTAACGGTGACGTAACACATTATTTACAGTGATGTAATTTTCTTTTTAATTCCGTTATAATGTTGACTAGTTTTTTAAATTTTTTTTCTCATTGTTCATTATTTACATCGATGTAACGAACATAAATATAGAACATTATTTTGAATTTTTTTTCTAACAATGATAATTTATAGTGATGTAATATAACACATTATTTTTATTTTTTCTCTAACAATGATAATTACAATGATAAATTACAGTGATGTAATATAACACATTATTTTGATTTTTTTCTCTAACAATGATAATTATAGTGATATAATTTATCATTGTTTGAAAAAAATTCAAACTAATTTGTTGTATTTAGGCTCGTTACAAATTGGGGATAAGCAAAAAGCCAAAAAAAAAACCGAACCGAAACCGACTTAATCGAAAAAACCGAACCGGAACCAAATTAACCGAAAAAACCGAATCGAAACTGAATTAACCAAAAAAAACGAAACCGAATTTTACGTCAATGTAAATTACATCACTGTAATTTACATTGTTTGAAAAAATTTTAAATAAATTTGTTATATTTAAGATCGTTACAATAATGTAAATATAGGGCATCTAAAAAAAGTAAAAAAAAAATAGTCGAGACTATAACAGAATTAAAGAGAAAAATGAGACGAATATAATGGTGCAATTTTTAAAAAAAAATAATATATTATAAAAAAATTATTAATGTTTAAAAAGAAGGGGAAAACTTATAAAAGTAAAATTACTATGATGTCCTTTTTAATATTTAATGAAAAGATTATGTGTAATTTTATTATTGGTTGAAATGAGTTATGTAGTTGTAGCAAAAAAAAGAGGGTTATTTTTTATACATTTTCCCATATATATATATATATATATATATATATATATATATATATATATACTAGCCTAAAACCCCGTATAACTACACGGGTTGGATAATAGAAAATATAATTCATTAGCATTAAATAATAATAAATATTTAACAATTATAAAATTATATAGGATAAGATATAAGTGAATTATTCTTATTGTTTATTAAATTTTAATATATTAGTAAACTAGGTAGTATCCCGTGTATTACACGGGTTGAATAAAAATTAATAAGTATCCAATAATATACATTTAAAAATTGTAAATGATTTTTTGATTTAAAATATGATCAAGATTACATATAAAATAAAATAATAATACTGTATTTTAAATTATTAGGTATTTTTATTTAACTCTTCATTTAGGGGATTTAGGCCTATATGTATACTATTTAACTAGGTAGTATCCAGTGTATTACACGGGTTGAATAAAAATTAATAAATATCCAATAATATACATTTAAAAATTTTAAATGATTTTTTGATTTAAAATATGATCAAGATTACATAGAAAATAAAATAATAATACTGTATTTTAAAATTTTCTTTTTTCAAAATTCGGTTTTTAAACATTTCATTTAAAAAGAGTTGTTTTTAAAAAATGTCATTTTTTAATAAATTATAGGATGTTATTTACTACTATACAAGTTAATGAAGAAAAAAAATTAATAGTTAATAATGACTTATAAATTATAAAAATATTTTATGAGTTAGAAATTATTGGAAAATTTTCATATTTTATTATCATTTGATTTTTTTAAAGTGTGTTTTTTAAAATTAAAATATTTTTTATTATATTAAGAAATCCTTTTTAATAATAAAATATATATAATATAATTACTATTTAATACTATTATATAATATATTTTTTAATATTAAGAACTTTTTTTAATTAAAAAGGTATAAAGAATTAATATATAATTAGTATTTATTAAAGTTGTGTATTTATTATGAGAGAGAAGCAGGAAAAACATTGTGAGAATGCTCTAGATTTGTGACAAATGTCCTCCATTTATTTTGATTTATTAAGTATAATAGATTATTTGAAGAAGAAAAATTATATTTTTTAATATTTAATTATATAAGTTAATTACTAAAATTAATAGTATTTTTTAGGAGAGAGAGGCGGGAAAAACTTGTTCAGATTTAACCAGAACATGACACGTGTCTCCTAAAAATACTCCTTGATTAGAGTAGTTAGATTAGATTAGATATAGTGAATTTGTATAATGAAAACCCCATTTTAGTATGAAAACTAGGCAAAAATCATGTAAAAAACGTATTTTTTTTGAAAATTTTTTAAAGATTTGTAACGTTATTGGGCACATTTTTACAGAAAAAAATTAAAAAAGCACCGACCAAATATTTTTAAAAAAAATTTATAAATTTTTTTTACGTTGTAAAACATACGTAAGCTGCGTCAGATCTAACAATTTTGTTTACGTTTTGTTACGTATGTTTTACATGGTTTTATAAAATATTTTTTTACGTTTCGTTACGTATGTTTTACATGGGTTTTCAAATTATATATATATATATAGGGGAAGGTTCCCCTAAAAAGTCTATTTTGCCTAAGAAGGCTAAGAAGGACTTTTAAAAACTCGAAAACCGAACCAAACACGCCCCGATTGAATTCATTTTTGCGTCATTGGAACCGTTTTATCGAACCCTAAAACCCAAACCTTAAATCATAAACAATAAACCCAAATACTCAAATCAAAACTTTAAAAACAAACCTTAAACATAAAGATAAAACATAAAAGCTAAAATGAAGCCCTAAAATCTAAATTCTAAAACTACTTGTTAAAGCTAAAACCTAAAAACTAATATTGTAGGGTTCGATGAGACGATTCCAATGTCATCGAAATGAGTTCAATCGGAGTTCGTTTGGGTCGGTTTTGAAGGTTTTAAAAATCCTTTTTAGCCTTCTTAGGCAAAAAAAACTTTTTATTTGATCCTAGAGGGTTCAAAAGAAAACTCCTCACTTTGGAAAAAATTAAGAAAACTCCTACTAACCAATCATTTTTTTTTAAAAAATATTCATGTTTTTTTTATTAGCTTAGAAATGTTATAAACGAAAAAAAATTAATAAAAATATGTAGATCACGAAGTTACGTATATGTAAACTATAAAGTTACATATATGTAACTCATATATGTAATTTACAAGTTACATATATGTAATCAATGAGTTACATATATGTAATAATATGAATTGCATATATTTTTCTATTTTTTTTCTTTTTGTTAACAAATATAACCTTATAATAAAACCATTTGTAATACAAAAAACGAAAAACGAAATTGATTGATAACAATTGTGATTAATTTTCTTACTTTTCTCCAAAATGTTGGTTTCTTAAGAACCTTCCCCTATATATATATATATATATATATATATATATATATATATATATATAGGGGTTGGATTCAGTAAGAAGAGATTTTTGCCTAAGAAGAGTAAGAAGCAATAGAAATTTGACACGTGGCACAATCCAGTTCAAAAAACATAATCCAGGACATAAAAAATAAAGAATCCAGTACAAAAAATAAAAATCCAGTACAAAGGATAAAAATCTAGTACAAAAAAATAAAAATCCAGTACCAAAAAATAAAAATATATTACAAAAAACACAAAAATCTAGTACAAGAAAAATAAAGAACAAAAAAATAATCTAATACAAAAAAAATAAAAATCTAGTATAAAAAATAAAATCTAGTACAAAAAATATGAAGTTATACGTAAATTATCATGCCAAATTTCAAATTATTATTAGTTTTTACTCTTGTTAGGCAAAAATCTCTTCTTATTTAATCTTTCCTCTATATATATAGGATTGGGATCAAATAATAAAACATGGATAGAACAATAACCCATTAACTCAAATCTAATGGCTAATCAAAAAGTTGAGTGTATAGAATTGTGCCACATGTCATGTTTCATATTTAAATACAGAAGGGTATGTTAGTCATTTGCACCATTTTAAAAATCTAGAATTAATTTGGCGATGTCATGTGTCACCTTCTAATATATTATAATATATCTACTTTTTTTATTTAAAGTTTACCCCCTCTTTTTTTATAGATCCATAATTTTTTTATCCTATAATATTTTTTTATAAAAATTGCACTATTTTACTCGTCTTATTTTTCTCTTTAATTCTGTTATAGTCTTGACTAGGTTTTTTTAATTTTTTTCGAATGTTCGTATTTACAGCAATGTAACAAATATTAACATTATACATTATTTGTAACGAATTGTAACTAATTTTGGTTTTCATTTTCGTAAATTAAATACGGGTTACGTTTAGGGTGTAAACGAGCTGATCCAATCCCGAGCTCATTAAGGCTTGAGCTCGGCTCATTTAAACAAAATAGTTCGTTAACACCCCTAGTTATGTTGTATCATTTATTTATTTACAGTGATGTAACAAATATGGTTACATTGTTGTAAATAAATATGGTTACATTGTATCAACTATTTAATTATAGTGTTGTAACAAATATGTTTGTGACAATCCGACTTTTCGAATTAACCTCGTTGACTGAAAATAACGAAATCTCAAATATGAGGCCCAAGGTAGGCCCAATGAGGCCAAGGTAGGCCCAATGAGGCCCAAGGTAGGCCCAATTGTATTTATGAGGCCCAAAAGGATTAATCTAGTTCAACAATGTTCTAAGTAGCCAATTAGTGACAATCCGGCATTTCCGATTAATTCCGTTAACTCTAGGATTAATCGAAATGATATGTTATTGATCAAGAATAATCTATAAGGGTTAAGATTAATCAAAAATCAAGTTCTAAGTGTTTTAATTTCAAGGATTAGTCTACAAATAGTGATAATAGTCGATTTTGACTCCTAAAAGTCAAAATTCGTTTATAAAAATATTAGGAAATTCGAAATTGGGGTCATTACACTGAAATTGATTGAATAAACCTTTCAATCAACACATATTAATGATCTTTAACAGTGATCATACGTTATTGAGTGGTTTAATAATCGAATTTAAATCATTTGGCATCCAAAAGTTGTAACCGTTGCATGGTTGTATCAAAACCGTAAAATTCGACTGCAATCCTCACAATTGAAACTTTCTAAACATCATTCGGCACTCTCAGAGGGTAATTCAAACAGCGAATTGATCTCACAAGCTTTGGATTGAGGTATTGGATCACGGGGGGGGGGGGGGGGGGGGCGAACCTAGGGCTTGAAGTCGTTCTACATCAATACCACATCAAATCTAGTAAGTAATCGTTCCTATACACTCTGAACTGGCCGACTAATGGAAGCCCTAACCATAGTTCATCTGACAACATCGAATTTTATGAGTTCGATCATTAGGGCTTGCAAACAAAACGAATTGGGGGTTATTGCTCAAAAGATTTTAGAAACCAAATCAAAGTTCATGGAAAGCTTCATGATGTTCTGTTAATTGTAAATCATGTGTTAATTTCTGTTAGTAATAACGAATCATATGGATTCGATTTCTAGGGTTTTTCTTAGGAAGTCATTTGGGGGTTTCGATCAAAACCGGTTTAAGAAACAAATTAAATTGTATAGGCAGATTCAGAGTAGTGCGTTTATGGAAAAACCTATCTCAATTTAAGATTAAAATAGTGAATTAATCATGATCGAGTTTTAGGGTTCTTGTTAAGAACATAATCGGGGATTTTTATGAAAACAAGTGTCAAAATCAAATTAATTGTTACGATTAGTTTCAGAATGTTTCGATTGAGAGTAAGCCCATGCTAATTTGATCAAACTATAACGAATTTAAGGATTTCTAGTTCTAGGGCTTGTAATGTAATCGGGTTTAGGATTTTCTAAACAATTGAGGCTTAGAATCTGATTAAATATTGCAGATTGGTTCGTTTTGATTCAAGGGTAAAAAGCCCTATGATGTTGGGTTCGATCGGGTTCGAATTGGTGCCCAATTAGAGGTTCTTTGGTTCGGTTAATAGAAAAAGAGGGGAAACAACTAAGTTATGCTTAAAAGCATTTAGGTTTCAATCTGGTAACAAAAGTTGGATCAGAGGAAATGGTAAGATGTGTGTGTGGTGAAAACGTGGTCACGGGTTCGAATCCAAGGACCATTGGGTTTTAGTTTTAAAACTAAATTTTTGATATTTTAGTCATAACTCACTCGTTTTAACTCCGATTCGACTCGTTCGAATTGCGTTAGAACCAGAATTCTATCCCGAATGTAAATAGTATATATGACTAGCTATCATGACTATGCAATGTGTGATTATGTTATCTGTAAACTTCATATTCAAACTGTGGTTTCAACATTTGTGAATGCTAAAACCTGTGTAATGCACCAACCTTTGTGTTGACTTGATTTACATGTTTTCTCAGGACGCTAAGGTGCACAAGAAAGTAGGCATGGACTAGGAGATTGAGTCGCATGCATGTCTTTACATTATAGTTATTTGGATTTGAACAATTGAAAACTTTGCATTGTAATTTACATTTTACAACTGTTATGTTTGTTATGGTTTTAAAACGCTTCCGCAAACTTTGAAAACTTTGATGTTACAGTTTTAGACCAAAGTATGTTTTGAAATTCATATAGAGGTCTTCGTTATGTCTAATGATCTGAGATCCTGGTTTGTCACGTTCCCAAACGGTATGATTCCGTTAGTTGAAAATTGGGGGTGTGACAATGTTAGGTTCACTTTAATTTACATCGTAAACGTAATTCCTATTTAATCTACAACAATGTAAACCCAAATTCGTTACAAGTCGTTACATTGGTGTAAATACGAACATCAAAAAGAAAATAAAAAAACATAGTCATGACTATAACGGAATTAAAGAGAATAAAGACGAGTAAAATAGTGCAATTTTTATAAAAAAATATTATAAGATAAACAAGTTATGGATGCATAAAAAAAGAGGGGGTAAACTTTAAATAAAAAAGTAAATATATTATAATACATTAGAAGATTACACATTGCACCACCAAATTAATTCTAGCTTTTTAATATGGTGTAAATGACTAAAATATCATTCTTTATTTAAATAAGAAAGATAACACATGTCACAATCTTATACACCCAACTTTTTGATTAGTCATTGGATTTTAGTTAATAGGTTATTGCTCTATCAATAGGTTATCATTTGAACACTTCCCTATATATATAGGATTGTGATCTAATTATAACCCCCTTATGGCAATAACCCATTAACTCTAATTACCCAATCAAAATTAAACACATGGATTTCTATTATTAAATCTGATGAGGGCACATTAGTAATTTGTTTTATGCACTAACTTACCCCCTCTTTTTCTATACATTCATAACTTTTTTATACTATAATATTTTTTATTGAAAATTGCACCATTTTACTCGTCGTATTTTTCTCTTTAATTCCGTTATAGTCTTGACTAGATTTTTTTATTTTTTCGGATGTTCGTATTTACACAAATGTAACAAATATAAAAATAACAAATTATTTGTAACAAGTTGTAACGAATTTGGGTTTACATTGTTGTAGAATAAATAAGGGTTACGTTTAAGAGTGTAAACGAGCCAAGCCTATCCCGAGGTCGTTAATTACGTTATATTCTTGACTAGGTTTTTTTATTTTTTCCGGATGCTCCAAAATTCGTTATATCTACAAGATTGTAAATACATTTTAATACTTTAAAAAAATACTGTAACATTTTGTTGATAAAAACCAAAATTCGTCCTTGTAAATACATCTTAATACTTTAAAAAAAATATATCTACAAGATTGTAAATACATTTTAATACTTTAAAAAAAATACTATAACATTTTGTTGATAAAAACCAAAATTCGTTACATCTACAAGATCGTAAATACATTTTAATACTTTAAAAATTATATCTGCAAGATTGTAAACACATTTTAATACTTTAAAAACCAAATTTCGTTACAAAATCAAGAATATAACATAATTAACGAGCATCCGGAAAAAGTAAAAAAACTTAGTCAAGAATATAACGTAATTAACGAGCTCGGGATCGGCTTGGCTCGTTTACACTCTTAAACGTAACCCTATTTATTCTATAACAATGTAAACTCAAATTCGTTACAACTCGTTACAAATAATTTGTTATTTTTATACTTGTTACATTGGTGTAAATACGAGAATCCGAAAAAAAATAAAAAAAACCTAGTCAAGACTATAACAGAATTAAAAAGAAAAATAAGACGAGTAAAATGGTGCAAAATTTATAAAAAATATTATAGTATAAAAAAGTTATAGATGTATAAAAAAAGAGGGGGTAAAGTATTTAATATAGCAAATTACATTAATACCCTTATTCTTTTTTCTTTCAAATCAAGTACATTATTATATTATAGTTTAATATTAACCATTAGATCAGCATCTTGTAATTTGATCATTAAATATGGTGAGATTATTGGGTTATTGATGAATCCTAAGGTTAGCAATAGATCACTTTCCTATATATATATACATATATATATATATACAGAGAAAGGTTCCATTGTTAACCCTCCCTTATAGCGTTAACCGCTTAACCCTAACGTTTTTTGCCCGAATCTTATTTTTTTTTCATGGTTTTTACTATGTAAAAATAGGGGGGTTTCTTTTTTGTGTTTTTGCTAATTCATCACCGTTTATAAGTTATTGTAAGTGTAAGTTACTTACACTTACTTACAACCCGTATCTGATGTAAGTAAATGTAAGTAAGTGTAAGTAACTTACACTTACAATAACTTCTAAACGGCGATGAATTAGCAAAAACACAAAAAAGAAACCCCCCTATTTTTACATAATAAAAACCATGAAAAAAACTAAGATTCGGGCAAAAAACGCTAGGGTTAAACGGTTAACGCTATAAGGGAGGGTTAACATTTGAACATCTCCCAATATATACATATATATATATATACATATATATATATATAGGGATGTTCAAATGAGAACTTTTGCAAGTTGAGAACTAAAGGAACCATTTCTAGCCACAAGTTTAAATGGTAAAATAGTAACTTCCCCTACTTTAAAGGAAAATCACTTTTATACCCCTAAAACATGTGGTTCAAAATTAGTTCATTTGGTTCTTTCATATTTAATGGTTCTTAATAGAGTAAGTCCATATATATATATATATATGGGATGGTTCGAATGTTAATAATTCCTTATTGAGTTAAACGAATAACTATATCTTATTACTTTGGGGTCCAAATTAAAGTAAATCTAAATGTTTAAGTTTTTTCTTCTTTTATTATAGATGTAAGTGAGCCCTACGTTAATTAAAAAAGAAAAAAAACATACACCTTTACATTTACTTTAATGTGGGCCCCAAAGTAATAAGATGTAGTTATTTGGTTAACGCAATAAACATGGATTAACATTTGATCCTCTTCCTATATATATAGGGAAGGTTTCATATAATAATCCTCATTAATTGAGGTAACCAATTAACCCTGGCGAAAAACGTTCAAACCGCAAAAAAAATTCATGGTTTTTTTTATGCAAAAATAGGGGGGCTCCTTTTTTAAGCGTTCGCTAATTCACAAACGTTAAAAAGTTAAACGAAATGTAAGTTTGCGTTACACTGCGAACATATATTTAAGTGTCGCAGTGTAACGCAAACTTACATTTCGTTTAACTTTTTAACGCTTGTGAATTACCGAACGCTTAAAAAAGGAGCCCCCCTATTTTTGCATAAAAAAAACCATGAATTTTTTTTTTGCGATTTGAGCGTTTTTTGCCAGGGTTAATGGGTTACCTCAATTAAGGTGAGTTATTATTCACTCCTTACCCTATATATATATATATAGGGAGAGGTTCAAATGTTAACCCTCCCTTATAGCGTTAACCGCTTAACCCTAGCGTTTTTTGCCCGAATCTTAAATTTTTTTTTCATGGTTTTTATTATGCAAAAATAGGGGGGGTTTCTTTTTTGTGTTTTTGCTAATCATCACCGTTTAGAAGTTATTGTAAGTGTAAGTTACTTACACTTACTGCATCAGATACGGATTGTAAGTAAGTGTAAGTGACTTACACTTACAATAACTTCTAAACGGTGATGAATTAGCAAAAACACAAAAAAGAAACCCCCCCTATTTATGCATAATAAAAACCATGAAAAAAAATTTAAGATTCGGGCAAAAATCGCTAGGGTTAAGCGGTTAACGCTGACAAGATCAAGCCAAATCTTTGGGTTTTAGTTTTCATGATCTTTATTATACATGTACAAGACTATGTTATTTTATGTGTTTTGGCAAATTCATTACCGTTTGAGATTTAAAGCAAGTGTAAGTTTGCGTTACACTGTAAATATTTATTTACTGTAGGGCCCACTTACACTAACGTAAGATCTCAAATGGTGATAAATTTGCACAAACACATAAAATAACATATTCTCGTACATGTATAATAAAGATCATGAAAACGAAAAAACCAAAGATTTGGGTTAATCTTGTCAGAGTTATTCGGGTTTCTGCAATTAAGGTGTGTTATTATAGAATTTATAGAATGCCAATTATATATATATATATATATAGGGAGATGTTCAAATGTTAACCCTCCCTTATATCGTTAACCCGACATTTTTTGCCCGAATCCTTGTTTTTTTTATGGTTTTTGTTATACATAAATAGGGGGTTTCTTTTTTGTGTTTTTGCTAATTCATCACCGTTTACACTTAATGTAAGTAACTTACACTTGTAAATAATTTCTAAACAGTGATGAATTAGCAAAAACACAAAAAAGAAACCCCCCTATTTATGTATAACAAAAACCATGAAAAAAAACAAAGATTCGGGCAAAAAATGCTGAGTTAACACGGGTTAACGATATAAGGGAGGGTTAACATTTGAACCTCTCCCTATATATATAGGGGCCGGTTATTGTACAAAGAAAATTAACGTGAGAAGCGTAGGAAGCCACCAGAATACGCCACGTGTAATCTGGGTAAGGGGTATAATGGTCCGTGTAAAATCACGGACCGCATTATATAAAATCATGGACCATCGTTTAACTGGCATAATCAAGGACCAACTGAATAATCACGGACTACTAATCACGGACCATATGTAACAAATCACGGACCACGTATGAAAATCAAAATAATTAAGGGCAAACTGAATAATCACGGACCAATTATCACGTAACTAATGTAAAAATCACGGACCAACTGATAATCACGGACCACGTAAAAAAAACGAAAGAAAACCGTAACAATATTATACTCAAATTAAAGATAATAAAATTCTCTATTTTATGGTGTATTTTTTTTTAAAAAAAGAATAACCATTTAAAACTTATTCGATTTATAAAAAAATGGTGGAACTTGATTTACCCACAAAAAAAGTCAACAAATGTAGGCTATTACTTTTTTGCCCTTCAAACTTTAATTCACGCAAGTTTTAAATGAAAAGTGGGGACCACCGGATCTTAACCGTTAATTAATTTGATCAAGGGCTATAATTACTTCTTATCCTTCTCACGTTAAATCCCCTATGTATTGGATCCGCCTCTTATATATATATATATATGGGAAGGTTCCCATAAAAAAACTTTTTAGCCTAAGAAGGATTTTTAAAAACTCGAAAACCGACCCAAACAAACTTCGATTGAACTCATTTTTACATCATTGGAACCAGTTTGTAATTCCTTAAAATGTAAACCTTAAATCATAAACAATAAAGCCTAATTATAAAACTAAAATTATAAAAACAAACCCTAAATCTAAAGATAAAACCTAAAAGCTGAAAAAACATGTCCTAAAATCCAAACTCTAAAATAGTTGTTAAAGCTAAAACCAAAAAACAAATATTGTATGGTTTGATAAGACGGTTCCAATGCCATCGAAATGAGTTAAATCGAAGTTCATTTGGGTCGGATTTAGAGATTTTAAAAACTTTTTTAGCCTTCTTAGACAAAATAGACTTTTTATTTGATCATTGCCTCTCTATATATATATATATATAGGAGGTAGATCCAATACATATGAAGCTTAACGTGAGAAGGATAGGAAGGAATCAGGACCCTTGATCAAATAAATCAATGGTTAAGATTTAGTGGTCCACACTTTTTGATCTAAAGTTGTGTGAATTAAAGTAAAAAAGGTAAAAAAAAGAATTGCTTACATTTATTGATTTTTTTTGTTAGTAAATCAAGTTCTACTATCTTTTTGAAACTCAAATAACTTTTAAACGTTTAATTGTTTTTTTTAAAAAAATTACACCATAAAATTGAGAATTTTATTATCTTTAATTTGAGTATAGTATTATTATAGTTTTTTAAGTTTTTTTAGTTGCTCCATGATTTGTATGCTCGGTACGTGATTATTGGTACGTAATTATCAGGGGTGTCAATCGTGTCGGGTTGACAGGTTAGCGGGTTAACAGTGTCACACCCCCAATTTTCAACTAACGGAATTACACCGTTTGGGAACGTGACAAACCAGGATCTCAGATCATTAGACATAACGAAGACCTCTATATGAATTTCAAAACATACTTTGGTCTTAAAAACATAACATCAGAGTTTTCAAAGTTTTGCGGAAGCGTTTTAAAACCAGTAATAGTTGTAAAATGTAAAATACAATACAAAGTTTTCAAATGTTCAAATTCAAATCACTGAAATGAAATAAATGCATGCGACTCTATCTCCTAGTCCATGCCAGCTCTATTTCGCACCTTAGCGTCCTGAGAAAACATGTAAATCAAGTCAACACAAAGGTTGGTGCATAACACAGGTTTTAAGCATTCACAATGTTCAAAACAACAGTTTGAATAACAAGTTTGTAGATAACATAATCACACATGCACAGTCATGATAGCTAGTCATATAAACTATTTACATAAGTGGTCGACACCGAAGCTGACGAATTGCCATGCTATAGCATGTTTTTGCCTTGCCACTATTGTCTAGCACAACAATAGTAAGATTGTGTTTGGTCAGTCAAACACCTGCGTAGATCCCATCTACCAGGTGAGGTTTGTCAAACCTAATAGATCTATTTCCAACTACCACGCTTTGCGCTACGGCAAACTAAACGGTTCGAGGTGTGTAAGGACTTTCAATTGCTATGTTGTCACATAATGTAAACAGCTAACTCATGCAAGTGATATGTATCTAAAAATAGTTTGTTGCACATGTTTTCTCCCCCAAAACAGTTTAAAATAAGAAAGGGGCCGTGTACGCACCTTTGATAGTTGCAGAATGATCAAACGTACTTAAACTCGCGTAGAAAATCCTCTACGAAGAATCTGTGATTAAACAATAACCTAAAGTTATTCGGAATGTCGTTTTGTGCTTGGAATCACATACGTGTCAACACACGTATGTTAGAGTGTTAAGAATGTGCATACGTATGTACGCGTGCCTTTGAAATCGTTTAAATAAAATCATATTTGATTTTATTTAATTAACCGTAATTATACGCGATTTCGTTTTCGGATTAAAAATATGAATTTTATCATTTCAAAGTGTCCGTATTCCCGTTACGATTCCAACGCAACTCGAACGGGTTAAATCGGAGTTCGTATGTGAAATATAATTCAAAAATACCAAAAATGGTATTTTTCCAAAAACCCGGCCATCCCCTGGCTCGAACCCGCGACCCTTCACACGCAACACACACACACTACCATCTCGCCCGCTAGGGTATCGCATCAGTTATTCGAAAACAAATTGTTTTAAACCGAATCTCATCGGTTTCCCCATTTGCTACTGTAGCCGAAGCAAAAGCCTTCCCAATTGGCCCCAATTCGAATCCCTTCGAACCCGAAATCATAGGGATTTCATTCCTCATGATCCTGCGAACCCAAATATGTAATTTAATTTTACAAAGAACTTCGTTTGGGTTAAAATCTCCAAAACATTTAATGTTACAGAACCTAATAGTCGAAATCCTATAATTCGATATTAGAACTTCGAATTGACACATGTTCATGCTTAATCGGAACTATCTGAAGCTACTGATAATGATTAATTTGATTCTTAAACTCATCCCGACCGAAATCCCCAAAACCTTTTTCTATCGAGAACCCTAGAACTGAAATCGCTTAATTCACAATTAATTGTTAAAACTATCATATGGATTTCCTTCCACTGATGTTTTCGAAACACTCTGTATCACTTAATTTGATTTCTAAACCGGTTTGATCAACAACCCCCAAAACGTTTAAACTTAGAACCCTAGAACTCGAATCCCATTAAACTGATATTAGAAATTGAAATTGATCTGTGTTTATCCTTAATCGGCCATGTTAGAAGATTTAGGAACGATAACTTACTTGATTTGCTGATGAATTGAAAGAGATCCCTTCTAGCCCTAGGTTCGGCTTCTACGAAATCCAATCCTTCAACTCGAAGCTTCTGATCTTGAATTCTCGTGTGTAAAAGCTACTGAGGGTGCCGAATAATGTGTGGGTATCTGAGTCTTGATCAATTGTGATCGATTATATCACAATTCGAATGGTTTTGTCCCCCACATGGACGGTTACAACTCTTGGATACCAATTTCTTAATTCCGATTCTTAATAACCTTAATAACTCCTTATAGCTGTTGGAATTCATCAGTATAATGATTGTTGAGTGCCAATTTCGGTTACAAGACCTCAAGTGTCACGAATTTCACTTCACCTCTTGATTTCTATGCGACATTTTGACTTCCTAAAGTCAAAATTGACATTTTATTTTAATTACAATCCACTCTCACTATTCAACATGTTTAGAGGCTGATTTTTCAACATTTTGGACTTTCCAACATGATATTTTGAACCATCATGGTCATTTCTACTAATTCTTATTAACAGAATTATCCCCACAATATCGAATTGCCACTAATTGAGCCTATTGATCATTATTGGGCTAAGTTAACTCAATTGGGCCTAATAATCCTAACTGGGCCTACTTCTATCTGCTTGGGCCTTACAAAATACAATTAGGCCTACCTTGGGCCTTGGATTTGTAATTGGGCCTTCCTTGATCTCATTGGGCCTTACTGGGCCTTCCTGGCCTTCCTTGGCCTTGTTGGGCCTTCATTGGCCTTATTGGGCCTACGAGGGTTAACGAGGTTAACTCGAAAAGTCGGATTGTCACATCATCCCTTTGTTGAAGGAATTTTCGTCCCGAAAATTAGTAAATGTTAGGAGTAATTAGGAAACTACTTACGAGTTTAAATCGTACGTGTTAGTGTGATTTGATCATTCCGTGTGCTTGTGTGTACTCACACACAAAGCCTAATGCTTGCAACATCACAACTAAATGTGATCGTTCAATGTGACTGTTTGCGTGTACACTAGTTAGTTCACCTAACTGTGACTGTTTGTGTTTGATCATATTGTGTTGTGTAACCTCAAACATAGTGAGTGTCTGAAACTGTTTGTACTATGTAACCCCGCACATAGCAAAATGTGTGTAACTAATCATGCATGTACTACTATAACATGTAACATATGAAATATAGCACATAAAATGTAATGTAGCACAAATGTTTGTAACAAAACCAATTGAATAAAAGTGTTTGTGCTTACAGTTTGAAATTCACACATAGTGAGTGTCTGAAACTGTTTGTACTATGTAACCCCGCACATAGCAAAATGTGTGTAACTAATCATGCATGTACTACAAATGTTTGTAACAAAACCAATTGAATAAAAGTGTTTGTGCTTACAGTTTGAAATTTGCAGTGTTGATGTGTGAAGCATCACATCATCCCCTTGTTGAAGGAAATTTCGTCCCGAAATTTAACGTGCGCTCTCAGTGTTTGTAGTTGCTGTTTTGAACAGATGAGGATACTTCTTCATCATTTGGTCTTCCCGTTCCCATGTGAATTCAGGACCACGTCTTGAATTCCATCGAACTTTGACTATCGGAATCTTGCTTTGCTTGAGTTGTTTGACCTCTCGGTCCATGATTTCAGCTGGTTCTTCAATGAAGCGTAACTGTTCGTCTACTTGTATTTCTTCCAGTGGTACAATCAATGTCTCATCAGAAAGACGTTTCTTCAAGTTCGATATGTGAAAAACATCATGAACTCCACTGAGTTCATCCGGTAGTTTGAGTTGATACGCAACCGGACCAATCCTTTTCAGGATCTCAAAAGGTCCTACGTAACGTGGACTAAGCTTCCCGCGCTTGCCAAATCGTATCACACCTTTCCAAGGTGATACCTTTAGAAGAACTCGGTCTCCTACTTGAAATTCCAATGGTTTACGACGTTTGTCAGCATAACTCTTCTGTCGATCTCGAGCCGCTGCCATACGATTCCGGATTTGAACTATCTTCTCTGTCGTCTCGTGCACCAGTTCAGGACCTGTTATCTGACTGTCACCAATTTCAGCCCAACAGACTGGTGAACGACATTTGCGACCATACAAAGCTTCAAACGGTGCTGCTTGAATACTTGTATGATAACTATTGTTGTAAGAGAATTCCACTAACGGTAAATGATTCTCCCAGCTGTCACCAAAATCAATTACACAAGCTCGTAACATATCCTCGAGCGTTTGAATCGTTCGTTCACTTTGACCGTCGGTCTGCGGATGATAGGCGGTACTCATATCCAAGCGAGTCCCCAATGACTTATGAAGTGATTTCCAAAAGTTGGAAGTAAATCGGGCATCCCGATCTGATATGATAGAGATTGGCACGCCATGCCGTGCTACCACTTCCTTGATGTAAATGCGAGTCAGTTTCTCCATCTTATCAGTTTCCTTGATTGCTAAGAAGTGTGCAGATTTTGTTAATCGATCGACAATTACCCATATCGTATCACAACCACTCGGTGTACGGGGTAACTTAGTAATGAAGTCCATCGAAATCTGTTCCCATTTCCACATCGGTATCTCTGGTTGTTGCAGTAAACCAGATGGCTTCTGATATTCAACTTTGACTTTCGAACAAGTCAAACATTTGCTAACGTACTTAGCAATATCAGCTTTCATGTGAGGCCACCAATACAGTGCCTTCAAATCATGATACATCTTGTCTGATCCCGGATGGACTGAATACCTGGACTTGTGTGCTTCATCCATCACGAGTTCCCTTAAACCTCCATACAAAGGTATCCACAGTCGATCAATGAAATAACGAATTCCATCAGACTTGACATCCAACTGTGTTTCCATTCCTCGTAAAGATTCCTGTACCAAGTTTTCCGTTTTCAAGGCCTCGAGTTGAACACTGCGTACCTTGTCAGGTAAGTCAGTATGTATCGTCATCATAAGTGCACGAACCCGTCTTGTTCCTGTTGTGTCTTTTCTGCTCAGAGCATCAGCTACTACATTACCTTTCCCGGGTGATACTTAATCGCGCATTCGTAATCGTTCAACAACTCAACCCATCGTCGTTGTCTCATATTAAGCTCCTTCTGATCAAAGATATGTTGCAAGCTCTTATGATCAGTGTAAATAGTACACTTAGTTCCATACAGATAATGCCTCCAAATCTTCAAAGCAAAAACCACCGCTCCTAACTCCAAGTCATGAGTAGTGTAATTCTTTTCGTGTGTCCGTAGTTGTCTGGAAGCATAAGCAATCACTTTATCACGTTGCATCAACACACATCTCAAACCTTGTGCAGATGCATCACAATACACCATGAAGTCTTCCGTCCCTTCCGGTAAGGACAAAATTGGTGCACTGCAAAGTTTCTGTTTCAATAACTGGAATGCAGTTTCCTGTTTATCCGTCCAGTTATACTTCGTTCCCTTGTGCGTAAGAGCTGTAAGTGGTTGAGCGATCTTTGAGAAACCTTCAATGAATCGTCGATAATAACCCGCCAAACCAAGGAATTGTCGTACCTCGGTAGGGGTCTTTGGCGCTTCCCAATTCTTAATCGCTTCAATCTTCGCTGGATCAACATGTATACCCTTTTCATTAACTATATGCCCCAAGAATTGTACTTCTCGCATCCAGAAGTCACATTTCGAGAACTTAGCGTACAGTTGTTCCTGTTTCAATAATTCCAATAGTAATCGAAGATGTTCAGCGTGTTCTTCTTCAGACTGTGAATAGATGAGAATGTCATCGATGAAAACAATGACAAACTTATCAAGATAGGGTTTACAAACATGATTCATGAGATCCATGAATACAGCTGGAGCGTTTGTCAACCCAAATGGCATGACCAAGAACTCATAATGGCCATAGCGCGTCCTGAATGCTGTCTTCGGGATATCCTCCTCCTGGACTCTTAGTTGATGATAACCCGATCTGAGATCAATCTTCGAGTAGTAACTCGAACCTTGCAACTGATCGAACAGATCGTCAATCCTAGGTAACGGATACCGGTTCTTGATAGTGACCTTGTTCAATTCCCGGTAATCGATACACATACGGAAAGTTTCGTCCTTCTTCTTAACAAACAAAACTGGAGCTCCCCACGGTGAAAAACTAGGTCGTATGAAATCCTTATCCAACAACTCTTGCAATTGTGTGGATAACTCTTGCATCTCTGACGGTGCAAGTCGATAAGGCGCTCTTGCTATCGGTGCTGCATCTGGTGTAAGGTCGATTCGGAATTCCACCTGCCTGATAGGCGGTAATCCCGGCAAGTCTTCTGGAAACACCTCCGGAAATTCACAAACTACTGGTATATCTTCAATCTTCTTCTCAGCTACCGGCTTTTCAGTTATAAGTGCTATAACTGCCGTATGACCTTTCCGCAGACATTTGTGTGCTTTCATACAAGATATGAGACGCAGTGGCGTACTGCTCTTCTCGCCTTGTACATACAATGTCTCTCCCTGCGAAAGAGGTATACGAACAATCTTTTCATGGCATACGATTTCAGCCTGGTGTTTGGATAACCAGTCCATGCCAATGACTACATCAAAACTACCTAAAGTAATAGGCATAAGATCAATTTCCAATGTCTGACCCATCAAATCAAGCATACATCCCTTAAAGATTTGTTCAACTACTATTAACTTACCATCAGCTAATTCCACAGTGTATGGATTATCTAAGGTAGTGGGACTAACATTTAGCAACTTAGCAAGTGAACTAGATACAAAACTCCGATCGGCACCAGTGTCAAATAACATAGAGGCATAGTGATTATTTAAGAGGAACGTACCCGTAACAATGTTGGGATCCTCCCGTGCTTGACGTCCTCCAATCACAAACGCCCTGCCCCTAGCACCATTGTTGTTGTTGTTATTGTTATTGTTGTTGTTGGTGCCATTACCATTACCGTTGCCTTTTTCCATTGCCATTGACATTATTGTCCCCGCCTTTCTTGAGTTGTGGGCAATCTTTCTTAAAATGTCCCATCTTGCCACACTCAAAACAACCCTTCTGTGTGTTGTTCTGATTGTTATTCTGGTGGTTGTGATTGTTCTGTAGCTCCCCGCGACAATCCTTAGCCGCATGTCCAATATTGCCACACCTTTGGCACCTAGCTCTATCACACTGATTACCTGCATGATGATACCCACACCTGTTGCACTTGGGGTGTTTACCAATATAACCCCCCGATGATGACGATTGCTGACCACTGCTTGAATTATGATAAGACTTGTTTGAGTCTTGCTTCCGGTTTTGCTGATATGATTGTTGGTTGTGACCCTTGGAGTTGTTACCTTCCCACTTTCTTTTATGGTCTCCCACCTTGGTAGCAGATGTTCGTTTAGGCAGAGTCCCCTGTAATACTGCCTGATCAGTAAGCTGATGCGCTAAACGAACAGCTTGTTGAATGGTGGTGGGATTTGCTGAAGTAACCAACCCCTGGATCTGAGGCACTAGTCCTCCAATGTATCTTTCAATCCACTTACTGGCTGGAGTAGCCATGTGTGGTAGAAGTCTGGCCAATTCATGTGACTGGGTCGTGCACTCTTCGATATTTGACCCCTCCATCTTGAGGTGCCAGTATTCTTCCTCTAGTTTTTGCATCTCACTACGAGGACAGTACTCCTCCTGTATTAAAGTTTTGAAGCCATTCCAAGTCAAGGCATTAGCCTCCCCCAATCCCAAAGTCTGAACATTTGAGTTCCACCAAGTTAGTGCTGGACCCTCCAATGTTCCCGTAGCAAACTTCACCTTACTCTCGTCAGGGCAGTTGCACATTTCAAACACAGACTCCGCCTTTTCAATCCACCGAAGGAGTCCTATGGCCCCTACCGAACCTTTGAAATTGTGTGGCTTACAGTCCAAGAACATCTTGAACGTGCATAACTGTGGGTTAACCAGTCCCCCTGCCGGACCCTGTGGCCCTGTGGTGTGTGTCTGAGCATATTGTGCGATTGCCTCTGCGACTCTGTTATTGATTAGCTCGTTGAGCTCAGCAACTGTCATGTGAACGTTCTCGTTGGCCATTATCTTCCTAATTAAAAGAAATGTTAGAGCATTATCAAAATCCAATGTGACATGTGTAAGCAAACAACAAACACAACATGTAATAAATCAACACAACTGTTGGAAATAAATAATAACTTTTCAATAGATAGAAATTTTGATTTGAGTACAATACTTTTGAAATTAAAACATAACTTTCCAAACATCTAGTGTAGGAACACAACCCGTTCCTAATAAGTTTAAACAAAACAAGGAAACTCAATCATCCTCAACAGAGGATTCAGGATCAGAATCAACAACTGGTGCTGGTTCTTCCTCTTCTTCCTCTTCATTCTCTTCATCTTCCTCTTCATTGTCTGAGGCTACTAAATCCTCTAAGGCTTCTATTCTGCCCTCCAAGATCTCAGCTCGGTTCTCTGAAGCTTCAAGACGACCAATCAAATTAATCATCTCATCCCGCATATCATGAACCAGATGGGCAAGTTCCTCTTGCCTCTCATTAGCATCCCATAGTTCCTGAGAGTTTTGTGCGATCCTGTCTTCTGCCACATACAAATCCTCGCGCAGTTTGGCGATCTCCTCAGCGTCAGTCCTTTGCCTCTTAGGCTCCGGAATATCCAATACTGGTGGTGGATGTGTAGAAGGTCCCTCAGCAGGGATCTGCTGAGTGCCCTCCACTGGCTCCTCCTCCGGGTCCTCATCTGGATCCTCGTCTGGATCCTCGTCTGGATCCTCCTCCGGATCCTCCTCCGGGTCCTCGTCTGGATCCTCCTCCGGATCTGAGTCATCCCTCTCATATGATGGAGGAGAAGGAATAGGTGGTGGTGGTGATGACGGTGGTGCTGGAACTATCGGTGTCTCGTCCTCAGAATCATCAATATAGATGTAAGGTACTGATGATGATGCCATGCCTGTTACATAATACCATATGTATGTGCAGTGCCATGGAATGTGTAAACAAGTCAATTACATAATGTCATATGTAATTTCTAAGTAGTATGTGTAAACATATGTGTCTAATGTCTAACAGTCATAGTCTAAGTCTACAAATGCAAACCTAATTCGCTATAACCAATGGCTCTGATACCAATCTGTCACACCCCCAATTTTCAACTAACGGAATTACACCGTTTGGGAACGTGACAAACCAGGATCTCAGATCATTAGACATAACGAAGACCTCTATATGAATTTCAAAACATACTTTGGTCTTAAAAACATAACATCAGAGTTTTCAAAGTTTTGCGGAAGCGTTTTAAAACCAGTAATAGTTGTAAAATGTAAAATACAATACAAAGTTTTCAAATGTTCAAATTCAAATCACTGAAATGAAATAAATGCATGCGACTCTATCTCCTAGTCCATGCCAGCTCTATTGCGCACCTTAGCGTCCTGAGAAAACATGTAAATCAAGTCAACACAAAGGTTGGTGCATAACACAGGTTTTAAGCATTCACAATGTTCAAAACAACAGTTTGAATAACAAGTTTGTAGATAACATAATCACACATGCACAGTCATGATAGCTAGTCATATAAACTATTTACATAAGTGGTCGACACCGAAGCTGACGAATTGCCATGCTATAGCATGTTTTTGCCTTGCCACTATTGTCTAGCACAACAATAGTAAGATTGTGTTTGGTCAGTCAAACACCTGCGTAGATCCCATCTACCAGGTGAGGTTTGTCAAACCTAATAGATCTATTTCCAACTACCACGCTTTGCGCTACGGCAAACTAAACGGTTCGAGGTGTGTAAGGACTTTCAATTGCTATGTTGTCACATAATGTAAACAGCTAACTCATGCAAGTGATATGTATCTAAAAATAGTTTGTTGCACATGTTTTCTCCCCCAAAACAGTTTAAAATAAGAAAGGGGCCGTGTACGCACCTTTGATAGTTGCAGAATGATCAAACGTACTTAAACTCGCGTAGAAAATCCTTTACGAAGAATCTGTGATTAAACAATAACCTAAAGTTATTCGGAATGTCGTTTTGTGCTTGGAATCACATACGTGTCAACACACATATGTTAGACTGTTAAGAATGTGCATACGTATGTACGCGTGCCTTTGAAATCGTTTAAATAAAATCATATTTGATTTTATTTAATTAACCGTAATTATACGCGATTTCGTTTTCGGATTAAAAATATGAATTTTATCATTTCAAAGTGTCCGTATTCCCGTTACGATTCTGATGTGACAATCCGACTTTTCGAGTTAACCTCGTTAACCCTCATAGGCCCAATAAGGCCAATGAATGCCCAACAAGGCCAAGGAAGGCCAGGAAGGCCCAGTAAGGCCCAATGAGATCAAGGAAGGCCCAATTACAAATCCAAGGCCCAAGGTAGGCCTAATTGTATTTTGTAAGGCCCAAGCAGATAGAAGTAGGCCCAGTTAGGATTATTAGGCCCAATTGAGTTAACTTAGCCCAATAATGATCAATAGGCTCAATTAGTGGCAATTCGATATTGTGGGGATAATTCTGTTAATAAGAATTAGTAGAAATGACCATGATGGTTCAAAATATCATGTTGGAAAGTCCAAAATGTTGAAAAATCAGCCTCTAAACATGTTGAATAGTGAGAGTGGATTGTAATTAAAATAAAATGTCAATTTTGACTTTAGGAAGTCAAAATGTCGCATAGAAATCAAGAGGTGAAGTGAAATTCGTGACACTTGAGGTCTTGTAACCGAAATTGGCACTCAACAATCATTATACTGATGAATTCCAACAGCTATAAGGAGTTATTAAGGTTATTAAGAATCGGAATTAAGAAATTGGTATCCAAGAGTTGTAACCATCCATGTGGGGGACAAAACCATTCGAATTGTGATATAATCGATCACAATTGATCAAGACTCAGATACCCACACATTATTCGGCACCCTCAGTAGCTTTTACACACTAGAATTCAAGATCAGAAGCTTCGAGTTGAAGTATTGGATTTCGTAGAAGCCGAACCTAGGGCTAGAAGGGATCTCTTTCAATTCATCAGCAAATCAAGTAAGTTATCGTTCCTAAATCTTCTAACATGGCCGATTAAGGATAAACACAGATCAATTTCAATTTCTAATATCAGTTTAATGGGATTCGAGTTCTAGGGTTCTAAGTTTAAACGTTTTGGGGGTTGTTGATCAAACCGGTTTAGAAATCAAACTAAGTGATACAGAGTGTTTCGAAAACATCAGTGGAAGGAAATCCATATGATAGTTTTAACAATTAATTGTGAATTAAGCGATTTCACTTCTAGGGTTCTCGATAGAAAAAGGTTTTGGGGATTTCGGTCGGGATGAGTTTAAGAATCAAATTAATCATTATCAGTAGCTTCAGATAGTTCCGATTAAGCATGAACATGTGTCAATTCGAAGTTCTAATATCGAATTATAGGATTTCGACTATTAGGTTCTGTAACATTAAATGTTTTGGAGATTTTAACCCAAACGAAGTTCTTTGTAAAATTAAATTACATATTTGGGTTCGCAGGATCATGAGGAATGAAATCCCTATGATTTCGGGTTCGAAGGGATTCGAATTGGGGCCAATTGGGAAGGCTTTTGCTTCGGCTACAGTAGCAAATGGGGAAACCGATGAGATTCGGTTTAAAACAATTTGTTTTCGAATAACTGATGCGATACCCTAGCGGGCGAGATGGTAGTGTGTGTGTGTTGCGTGTGAAGGGTCGCGGGTTCGAGCCAGGGGATGGCCGGGTTTTTGGAAAAATACCATTTTTGGTTTTTTGAATTATATTTCACATACGAACTCCGATTTAACCCGTTCGAGTTGCGTTGGAATCGTAACGGGAATACGGACACTTTGAAATGATAAAATTCATATTTTTAATCCGAAAACGAATCGCGTATAATTACGGTTAATTAAATAAAATCAAATATGATTTTATTTAAACGATTTCAAAGGCACGCGTACAT
This sequence comes from Mikania micrantha, assembly GCA_009363875.1. NCBI lineage: Eukaryota > Viridiplantae > Streptophyta > Magnoliopsida > Asterales > Asteraceae > Mikania > Mikania micrantha. Next base: position 60,396,393 of record CM018695.1, read on the forward strand.
ACGTATGCACATTCTTAACACTCTAACATACGTGTGTTGACACGTATGTGATTCCAAGCACAAAATGTAACATCCCAAATTTTTCTAAGATACAAGTTATTTGAATTCTACGTACGTGTAACGGATAAGTAACATGTGGGAAAATAGACGAAAAATAACCAAGATGGGGCTTAGAAATCGTGTACTCGAAATAATGAAGATTTCGAATACATCACATTTCGAGTACACTACATTTTCGTGTACAGGGGTTTTCGAATACAGGGACCTTGTCTATAAATAGTCGTGCCTTGGGAAATGTGACAATCTTTGGTTGGAAGCACAGTTCCTCTCGAGTACACGAAGTTTAAGTCCAAGAATTTCAAGAATCAAACTTTGATCGACCAAACGAAGTAGGAAACGCACGGGATTCTACCAGGAGGATCAGCTACCTTCAAGTAAGTGATTCATGTATAGAAAGCTGGATTTTTATACAAAAGTTAGGATGGTTATATAAAAAGGGAACTTATGCATAAAGCTCACACCTTTATGCATAAAGTTCGAAACTTTGAGGTTCCAGTATGTTGATAACAACATAAGGAACCTAGAACTAGCTCCCCAAAGCCTTAGATAAATTTTCTGAGATATTTAATGACGAAATGATGAGTACACGAAATCATGAGCAGAGGGTACTCGAAATCATACATGTTATTTCGAGTATATGGTTATTTCGAGTACAGGGACTATTTCGAATACAATGGTTATTTCGTGTACATGGCATTTCGTGTACATGGCATTTCGTGTACACGGCACTTCGTGAACAATAGATATTTCGAGTACATGGCAATTCGTGTACATGAAGACTTAATGAATTTCAAGGGTTTCGAACACTTAGCTAAGTGTTGAGGACTTGGATTCAGTAAGGGGGACTAGCGGGCTATGAGGACTTAGAATAAACTCTAAGTCTAAGAATGGAATGTGATACGGTAAATGTAATGATGTAGATTCCGTGAGTCCTAGCTAAGGAGTTCGGCTAAGGAAAACAAGAGTCTACTATCAGGTGAGTTCTAGACGCCCTCTTTTATGTTTGATGTTTTGGGCTGACATGCATGCTTATTGTGATGTCTATGATGTTATGTGCTTATGATGATGATGAATGAATGATGATATGCCCTGACTATATATGCATGTTTATGTGTTAGCATGGTGTATGCATGAAAGTATGCTAATTATGATGAATGCATGATAAATGAGTTATGATGATAAATAGCATGACATGATAATGATGCTAGCATATGATATGATGATGACTTTATGATCACATGCTTCATGACGATAACTATGAGAATAGTTATAGGGATATGGCAAGGTCCTAGGTGGCTAGGATGATAGTATGATACCATGATGTTATGATATGATAACGATGCTAGTATGTTATGATGGTATGATGAAATGATGCTAGTATGTTATGATGGTATGATGAAATGAGGCTAGTATGACATGCCTAAGATGCCATGATTAACCTGATGAATGATGTTATAATGCTAGCATGAAATGTATGAGGATTGTGATGAATGACGGTATGATGCTAATGTATCATGTATGATGAATGAATGATGTCCCTATACGTGCTATAGGATATGTGAGAATGATGATGTTCCGGTACTTGTACTGGGTGAATATGAATGATGACCTGATTGTATCAGGATACGAACAGCCGACCGGGCTATAAACAGGGAGCCGACCGGGCTATAAACATGAGAATCGATCGGACTATAAACATGGAGTCGACCGGACTATAAACAAGAGAGTCGACCGGACTATAAACATGGAGCCGACCGGGCTATAAACACGGAGCCGATCGGGCTATAAACATGGTAGGAGCCGATCGGGCTATAAACATGGTAGGAGCCGACCGGGCTATAAACATGGTAAGAGCCGATCGGGCTATAAACATGGCAAGAGTCGATCGGACTATAAACATGGTAAGAGTCGATCGGACTATAAACATGGAGCCTTGTGCCGGCATAAGCCCACTGTTCGTATGGTGACAGTGGAACGTAAGACGATGATGGAAATGATGATATGTGCTAAGGTTATGGACTATGTGTATGAAATGATGTTTATGATATGTATGTTTAATGTTGTTTTACTAAAACTAGAACTCACCAGTGTAAGCTGACTTGATTTAGCATGTATGTCAGGTTAAAGCTATGATAAGAGAAGGCATGGAGATCGGGCATCAATCCAGACGATCCGTTGGTTTTGGCAATTCGATATGATTTTGATACAGACACTTTATTAAATTCTGTTTATCAAACTATGTTTACATTTCCGCTGCATGATTATGAAAGTTTTTAGTTTAAGAACTATGTGTTATGATGAAAACCAACCTCTGCGAGGTGCCCGGTTTCGGGGCCCCACAAGTTGGTATCAGAGCCATAGTTTGAGAGATCTTAGCATCCCAAATGCTAAGACTTAAACTGAGAATGGGATTAAGTGACGCGGATTGCCAACCACGGATGAACGGATGCCACGAGCTGAATGTTTATGTATGAGTTAAGGGTTAGATGTAAGGTTATGTATGTATTAAGTGTCATGCACATTGAAGAGATGGGATGGGAAACGTTTAGAGCCTATGAGTTGGGTAAATGGTTAATAACACCTGATCAACGTCATTAACGATTTACAAAGCTTATTCCGTGCTAAACTGATTCCTATACTAACTCATCAATTGTTGCATCCTGTAGATAGTTAGATGGCTGGACAAAAGGGTAGACCACGTAAGCAACCACAGAAACCTGAAGAACCACGTGTCGAGAGTGAAGAACCCGTCAATGAAGACGACCACGAGTACAACGAGCAACCTGAGAATGAAGATGAGTTTACTCTAGAGCCTATTGTGGTGAAGGCTATTTCTGATGAGGTCTGCAAAATCATGGATGAAAAACTACCAGCCTTGATTGCTAAGGCACTGAAGGATGCTCTAAAAGACAAGTCTGAAGGAACTAAGGAGAGTACTAAAGAAGATGAGGTGGTGATCATCGAGACTAAGAGCGGCGACTCTATGACTGGGAAACTGAAGGGCTGTGACTACAAGTCCTTCAAAGGATGCAACCCACCGACCTTCGATGGTAAGAAAGATGCTGTGGCCACCTGCCACTGGATATCTGCTATGGAGGCTGTTATTTCCATCAGTGAGTGCCGAATTGATCAAGCGGTCAAGTTTGCAGCTCACTCCTTTGTAGAGGAGGCGCTTCACTGGTGGAACACCATTAAGCAGTCCAAGGCTGCAGCCGATATGGATAAGATGACTTGGGATGATCTAAAGGAACTGGTCACTAAGCAGTTCTGTCCCAAGAATGAGCTGGATAAGGTTGAAAGGGAGTTTCTGGTGCTGAAAGCGGGAAGTCTGAATCACAGGCAGTACACTTCACGGTTCAATGAGATGGCAAGGCTCGTTCCTCATCTGGTTTCTACCGAGGAACGCAGGGTGAAGTTGTACATGGAGGGCTTGCCTCCAAAAGTGAGAATTCATGTCAAGGCCAATGCTCCTAAGACCTTTGACTCCACTGTTGAACTCAGTGGTATTGTATGGGATGATGTGATGGCCGATGAGCCAGTGAAAGAGGAAACCAGGGTGAAGGAGTCTTCCGGGACTAAAAGAGGTCGAACAAACCAACGAAAGTTTTCTGGCAAGAAGATCAAGTGAGAGGAAACAGGTCTATGCCGTAAGTGTGGCAAAAGCCACTCTGGGCTGTGCCGTGTGGGCACAAACTTATGCTTTCGATGTGGAAAGGTGGGGCATTTTTCAGCCAATTGCCCCGGTGCTATGAGATGCTACAACTGCAACGGGATGGGACATCTGTCCAAAGATTGTAGACAACCACGGGCCGATGCTTCGGGATCGGGTAAGAAAGAAGAGAAAGGAAAGGAGAAGCAGAAGGCTAAAGCACAAGCCTTTACGATGACAAAGGATGATGCGATTGAGGACCCTAATGTGGTCACAGGTACCTTTTCTATCAACAATATTCCTGCTTCTGTATTGTTTGATTCTGGTGCCAGTATGAGTTTTGTGTCTTCTACTTTCTGTGATGGGTTATCTGGGAAGATTAAGAGGATAGATCGGGTATTTGATGTAGAGACGTCTATTGGTAAGATGACCAGGGTGACTGAGGCTATTGATGATTGTTATGTTGAGATAGAAGGTCATAGGTTCCCTGTCCGATTGTTTCTTATTGCCTTAGGAGGATTCGATGTAGTTTTGGGTATGGACTGGTTAGCCAAATATGAGGCTAACATTGTATGTCGACGAAAGATGATATGTTTACGTGCGATGGATGGGAGCTCCGTGACGGTTTATGGTGATAAAGCGATGTATGCGCCTAAGATCATTTCGATGATCACGGCTGATGTTATGATGAGGCGAGGGTGTGTAGCCTATTTGGCCTACGCGATTGAGGAACGTACGTATACGAGGACGATTGATGATGTTCCCGTGGTGTGTAACTTCCCCGATGTATTCCCTGAGGAATTGCCTGGATTACCACCCGAACGGGAAATTGAGTTCCAGATCGACTTAGTGCCGGGGGCACAACCCGTTGCCAAAGCACCGTACCGTTTAGCTCCAAACGAGATGAAGGAAATGATGACCCAGCTACAAGAACTCCTTGATAAAGGTTTTATACGACCGAGTGTCTCTCCGTGGGGAGCACCGGTGCTGTTCGTTAAGAAGAAAGATGGAAGTATGCGTATGTGTATCGATTACAGGGAACTGAATAAGTTGACCGTAAAGAACAGGTATCCTCTACCTAGAATTGATGACTTGTTCGATCAATTGCAAGGTGCAAGCTGGTTCTCAAAGATAGATCTCCGATCCGGTTACCATCAGTTGAAAGTTCGAGAGCAGGATATTCCAAAGACTGCTTTCCGTACGCGTTATGGACATTACGAGTTTCTCGTTATGTCGTTTGGATTGACGAATGCTCCTGCAGCATTTATGGATTTGATGAACAGAGTATGTCGACCGATGCTGGACCGATCGGTGATAGTGTTTATTGATGATATATTGATTTATTCAAAGAACGAGGGAGACCATGCTTGCCACGTACGTGAGGTATTGGAGATCCTGAGGAAAGAGAAACTTTATGCTAAATTCTCCAAATGCGCTTTCTGGTTACGAGAGGTACAGTTTCTGGGTCACGTGGTGAACCCAGAAGGCATTATGGTAGATCCAGCTAAAGTTGAAACGATTATGAAATGGAGCCCTCCAAAGTCACCTATGGAAGTACGCAGTTTTCTTGGTTTGGCCGGTTACTATCGGAGATTTATTCAGGATTTCTCCAAGATAGCGACGCCACTGACGAAGCTCACGAAGAAAGACGTAAAGTACGAATGGGGTCCAAACCAAGAACAAGCGTTTTCAGTGCTAAAGGAGAGACTTACCCAAGCTCCTGTTCTAGCACTGCCGGATGGAAATGATGATCTTGTGGTGTATGCCGATGCATCGCGACAAGGGTTGGGATGCGTACTGATGCAAAGGGGAAGGGTGATAGCTTATGCTTCGCGCCAGCTAAAGATTCATGAGGCTAACTACCCGACCCACGATCTTGAACTCGCTGCGGTGGTGTTTGCATTGAAAATATGGAGACACTACTTGTATGGAGTAAGGAGTACCATCTTTACCGACCACAAGAGCTTGAAGTACTTCTTCGAGCAAAAGGATTTGAACATGAGGCAGAGATGATGGCTTGAGCTGCTAAAGGATTATGATTGTGATATTCTATATCACCCGGGAAAGGCCAATGTAGTGGCAGATGCCTTGAGTCGCAAGACTGATCATCCTGCCATACGGGTAAAATCGTATAGTTTGGTGATAACGCCAGACTTTCTGAACGAGCTCAAGCAGGCGCAACAGGAAGGGTTGAAAGAAGAGCATGTGGGTTTTGAACGTGTCTTCGGGCAAGTCAAGAACTTGGAAGACAATGATCACGGTGTGAAAGTACGATTCGGTCGTATGTGGGTACCCAGAAATGGGGACATTCGGTCGAGGATTCTAGATGAAGCCCACAAATCACGTTATTCTGTGCATCCCGGTGCGACAAAGATGTATCAAGATCTTCGGAAAGATTATTGGTGGCCGGGCATGAAGTTTAATGTGATGCAGTATGTGAACAGGTGCTTTACTTGTGCGCAAGTGAAGGCTGAACATCAGAAGCCCTACGGATATGTGCAACCCTTAGAGGTACCGGAATGGAAATGGGAACACATCACCATGGATTTCATCACCAAGCTACCGAGGACAGCTAAGCGGCATGATACCATATGGGTGATTGTGGACCGACTGACGAAGAGTGCACACTTCCTTCCTATCAGGGAAACGTATACGTCCGAAAGGTTGTCTGAGTTGTTCGTAAAGGAGATTGTGACTCGACATGGAGTTCCTGTCTCCATTGTGTCAGATCGAGATACGAGGTTTACTTCCAGATTCTGGAAGCAGTTTCATGATGCCATGGGAACGAGGTTAAATATCAGTACCGCCTATCACCCTCAGACGGATGGACAGTCAGAAAGGACTATCCAAACGTTGGAGGATATGCTTAGGGCGTGCATTATCGATTTTGGAGGGAGCTGGGATGACCACTTGCCATTGGTGGATTTTTCTTACAACAACAGCTACCACTCTAGCATCGGAATGCCCCCATATGAGGCGTTGTACGGAAGACGATGTAGAACCCCGGTGTGCTGGGGTGAAGTTGGGCAGAAAGAAATGGGAAACAAGGCTGCCGTGATTGATATGGCAGAAAAGCTACGGGTGATAAAAGCACGTATGAAAGCTGCACAAGATCGCCAAAAGTCTTACGCTGACAAGCGCCGACGACCGATAGAGTTTAATGTTGGCGATCGAGTGTTGCTGAAAGTATCACCATGGAAGGGAATCATTCGATTCAGAAAGAGAGGAAAGTTGAGTCCGAGGTACATCGGACCGTTTCGGATAGAGGCGAGGGTAGGAAAAGTCGCGTACCGACTGGACCTACCAGAGGAGCTGAACGGGATTCATCCTACCTTCCACGTGTCACATCTTAGGAAGTGTCTGGCAGACGAGCAAGCACATGTTCCTTTGGATGACATTGAGGTAGATGACCGACTGAACTACATTGAAGAACCAGTCGCCATTGTGGATACGAAGGAAAAGCAGTTAAGGAATAAAACGGTTCGTCAAGTAAGAGTTCAGTGGAAGCATCGGAAAGGTTCAGACACGACGTGGGAATTGGAAGACGAGATGATGGAGTTGTATCCTCATTTGTTCGATGTGTAACAAGGCAGGTTTCGGGACGAAACCTATTGTAAGGAGGGGAGACTTGTAACATCCCAAATTTTTCTAAGATACAAGTTATTTGAATTCTACGTACGTGTAACAAATAAGTAACATGTGGGAAAATAGACGAAAAATAACCAAGATGGGGCTTAGAAATCGTGTACTCGAAATAATGAAGATTTCGAATACATCACATTTCGAGTACACTACATTTTCGTGTACAGGGGTTTTCGAATACAGGGACCTTGTCTATAAATAGTCGTGCCTTGGGAAATGTGACAATCTTTGGTTGGAAGCACAGTTCCTCTCGAGTACACGAAGTTTAAGTCCAAGAATTTCAAGAATCAAACTTTGATCGACCAAACGAAGTAGGAAACGCACGAGATTCTACCAGGAGGATCAGCTACCTTCAAGTAAGTGATTCATGTATAGAAAGCTGGATTTTTATACAAAAGTTAGGATGGTTATATAAAAAGGGAACTTATGCATAAAGCTCACACCTTTATGCATAAAGTTCGAAACTTTGAGGTTCCAGTATGTTGATAACAACATAAGGAACCTAGAACTAGCTCCCAAAGCCTTAGATAAATTTTCTGAGATATTTAATGACGAAATGATGAGTACACGAAATCATGAGCAGAGGGTACTCGAAATCATACATGTTATTTCGAGTATATGGTTATTTCGAGTACAGGGACTATTTCGAATACAATGGTTATTTCGTGTACATGGCATTTCGTGTACATGGCATTTCGTGTACACGGCACTTCGTGAACAATAGATATTTCGAGTACATGGCAATTCGTGTACATGAAGACTTAATGAATTTCAAGGGTTTCGAACACTTAGCTAAGTGTTGAGGACTTGGATTAAGTAAGGGGGACTAGCGGGCTATGAGGACTTAGAATAAACTCTAAGTCTAAGAATGGAATGTGATACGGTAAATGTAATGATGTAGGTTCCGTGAGTCCTAGCTAAGGAGTTCGGCTAAGGAAAACAAGAGTCTACTATCAGGTGAGTTCTAGACGCCCTCTTTTATGTTTGATGTTTTGGGCTGACATGCATGCTTATTGTGATGTCTATGATGTTATGTGCTTATGATGATGATGAATGAATGATGATATGCCCTGACTATATATGCATGTTTATGTGTTAGCATGGTGTATGCATGAAAGTATGCTAATTATGATGAATGCATGATAAATGAGTTATGATGATAAATAGCATGACATGATAATGATGCTAGCATATGATATGATGATGACTTTATGATCACATGCTTCATGACGATAACTATGAGAATAGTTATAGGGATATGGCAAGGTCCTAGGTGGCTAGGATGATAGTATGATACCATGATGTTATGATATGATAACGATGCTAGTATGCTATGATGGTATGATGAAATGATGCTAGTATGTTATGATGGTATGATGAAATGAGGCTAGTATGACATGCCTAAGATGCCATGATTAACCTGATGAATGATGTTATAATGCTAGCATGAAATGTATGAGGATTGTGATGAATGACGGTATGATGCTAATGTATCATGTATGATGAATGAATGATGTCCCTATACGTGCTATAGGATATGTGAGAATGATGATGTTCCGGTACTTGTACTGGGTGAATATGAATGATGACCTGATTGTATCAGGATACGAACAGCCGACCGGGCTATAAACAGGGAGCCGACCGAGCTATAAACATGAGAGTCGACCGGACTATAAACATGGAGTCGACCGGACTATAAACAAGAGAGTCGACCGGACTATAAACATGGAGCCGACCGGGCTATAAACACGGAGCCGATCGGGCTATAAACATGGTAGGAGCCGATCGGGCTATAAACATGGTAGGAGCCGACCGGGCTATAAACATGGTAAGAGCCGATCGGGCTATAAACATGGCAAGAGTCGATCGGCCTATAAACATGGTAAGAGTCGATCGGACTATAAACATGGAGCCTTGTGCCGGCATAAGCCCAGTGTTCGTATGGTGACAGTGGAACGTAAGACGATGATGGAAATTATGATATGTGCTAAGGTTATGGACTATGTGTATGAAATGATGTTTATGATATGTATGTTTAATGTTGTTTTACTAAAACTAGAACTCACCAGCGTAAGCTGACTTGATTTAGCATGTATGTCAGGTTAAAGCTATGATAAGAGAAGGCATGGAGATCGGGCATCAATCCAGACGATCCGTTGGTTTTGGAAATTCGATATGATTTTGATACAGACACTTTATTAAATTCTGTTTATCAAACTATGTTTACATTTCCGCTGCATGATTATGAAAGTTTTTAGTTTAAGAACTATGTGTTATGATGAAAACCAACCTCTGCGAGGTGCCCGGTTTCGGGGCCCCACACAAAACGACATTCCGAATAACTTTAGGTTATTGTTTAATCACAGATTCTTCGTAGAGGATTTTCTACGCGAGTTTAAGTACGTTTGATCATTCTGCAACTATCAAAGGTGCGTACACGGCCCCTTTCTTATTTTAAACTGTTTTGGGGGAGAAAACATGTGCAACAAACTATTTTTAGATACATATCACTTGCATGAGTTAGCTGTTTACATTATGTGACAACATAGCAATTGAAAGTCCTTACACACCTCGAACCGTTTAGTTTGCCGTAGCGCAAAGCGTGGTAGTTGGAAATAGATCTATTAGGTTTAACAAACCTCACCTGGTAGATGGGATCTACGCAGGTGTTTGACTGACCAAACACAATCTTACTATTGTTGTGCTAGACAATAGTGGCAAGGCAAAAACATGCTATAGCATGGCAATTCGTCAGCTTCGGTGTCGACCACTTATGTAAATAGTTTATATGACTAGCTATCATGACTGTGCATGTGTGATTATGTTATCTACAAACTTGTTATTCAAACTGTTGTTTTGAACATTGTGAATGCTTAAAACCTGTGTTATGCACCAACCTTTGTGTTGACTTGATTTACATGTTTTCTCAGGACGCTAAGGTGCGCAATAGAGCTGGCATGGACTAGGAGATAGAGTCGCATGCATTTATTTCATTTCAGTGATTTGAATTTGAACATTTGAAAACTTTGTATTGTATTTTACATTTTACAACTATTACTGGTTTTAAAACGCTTCCGCAAAACTTTGAAAACTCTGATGTTATGTTTTTAAGACCAAAGTATGTTTTGAAATTCATATAGAGGTCTTCGTTATGTCTAATGATCTGAGATCCTGGTTTGTCACGTTCCCAAACGGTGTAATTCCGTTAGTTGAAAATTGGGGGTGTGACAAACAGGTTGCGGGTTGGCGGGTTGGTGGGTTGAATTTTGCAACCCGAACCTGACCCATATATTTATTCGTGTCAAAGTTTCCAACCCTAACCCGGATTGACATAAATTCGGGTCAACCCGAATATGACCTGTTTAACCCATTTATATAAATTGATCAAATAAATTTACATATTGTAATTGGTTGTTGGTTGATGGTTGAAAGCAAGTCAATAATAACGTGTTTAGTAGATGTGTATGAGTAACAAATAGTTACTATAGTATTTTATCAAAAATGTTATTATTATTATAACTAAACATATGATAATGTAAATCATAATTATAACGTAAGAAACATTAAAGAAACTCGTTCGTTTAGTTTACTATAAAAAAAATTAAAATCATTTTTGTAAATGAAAAAAATATAAATTTTGTTACTCGATCAATTAAAATATGGTAAATAATCAAAAGAAAAACAACTAAATATATGTTTCAAGAAAGAAAAAATATTAAAAAATAATTTTGAAATCTTAAATGGGTTAACGGGTCAACCCGAACCTGACTTGATTAATAAACGGGTCAACCCGAACACGACCTGTTTATTTAAACGGGTTATACTTGTCAACCCATTACTTGATTATTTCCGGGTCGTGTTCGGGTCGTGTCAAAAATTGCCGCATCTAGTAATTATGCAGTTAGTTCTTTGATGATGCATGTAAAATAACGGTCCGTGATTTTCATATTGGTCTGTGATTATTGGTCCGTGATTATACATTTTTGTACTTAATTATATGTGTTAAAATACGGTTTGTGATTTTTATACAACGTGGTTCGTAATTATTAGTCCGTGATTATCCCAGTGGTCCTTAATTATGGGTGTTAAATTTCAGTCTGTAATTTTATAAATCACAGTCTGTAATTTTATATGGACGATAATGCCCTTTGCTCAGATGACACATGGCGCATTCCTGTGGCTTCATACGTTTAGCACGTTAATACCAATATATGCGTTAACTGTCCCCTATATATATACATATAGGAAAGAGATCATATAATAACCTTCATTAATTGAGGTAACCCATTAACCCTGGCAAAAAACGCTCAAATTGTAAAAAAAAAAATTCATGGTCTTTTTTATACAAAATAGGGGGGCTCCTTTTTTAAGCGTTCGCTAATTTACAAGCGTTTAAAAGTTAAACGAAATGTAAGTTTGCGTTACACTGCGACACTTATATATATCTTCGCAGTGTAACGCAAACTTACACTTTGTTTAACTTTTAAACGCTTGTGAATTAGCGAACGCTTAAAAAAGGGGCCCCCTATTTTTGTATAAAAAAGACTATGAAAAAAATTTGCGATTTGAGCGTTTTTTGCCAGAGTTAATGGGTTACCTCAATTAAGGTGGGTTCTTATTTACTCATTACCCTATATATATATAGGGGATAGTTCTATTGTTAACCCTCCCTTATATCGTTAACCCGTGTTAACCCGGCATTTTTTGCCCGAATCTTTGTTTTTTTTAATGGTTTTTGTTATACATAAATATGGGGTTTCTTTTTTGTATTTTTGATAATGCATCACCGTTTAGAAATTATTTACAAGTGTAAGTAAATGTAAGTTACTTACACTACACTTAATGTAAGTAACTTACACTTACTTACACTTGTAAATAATTTCTAAACGGTGATGAATTAGCAAAAACACAAAAAAGAAACCCCCTATTTATGTATAACAAAAACCATGAAAAAAAACAAAGATTCGGGCAAAAAATGCCGGGTTAACACGGGTTAACGATATAAGGGAGGGTTAACATTTGAACCTCTCCCTATATATATATATATAGGATTCACATCCTATAATAACCCACCCTTATTGACATAACCCGAATTAACCCATGAAGATGACCCCGAATCTTTTGTTTTTTTCTTCAAAATCTTTGTTTTACAAGTACAAGAGTATGTTCTTTTATGAGTTTGTGCAAATTCTTTTTCAAAATATTACAGTGCTGTAAGGCAAATTACAGTGATGTAGGATCTCAAACGAAAAAGAATTTGCACAAACTCATAAAAGAACATACTCTTGTACTTGTAAAACAAAGATTTTGAAAAAAAAAACAAAAGATTCGGGGTCATCTTCAAGGGTTAATTCGGGTTATGTCAATAAGAAGGGTTAACAACGGATTTTTATCCTATATATATATATATATATATATATATATATATATATATATATACTGTTCACCGCGTTCTATATGGTAATTTACAAGACTTCTTCAACAATTACTTGCAACAAACGAAGACTTTTCTTTTATCACGTGTAACCACGTTATCCACAATTTGCATATCACACTTTAGCCGTATATATTTTAATATGAATAAAAAGAGTGTGCCCGATGCTTGACTTAGCTCCTGTTTTACGTAGGGATCGGATCGCTTGCGATAAGATGTACGCAATCAAACCCAGGGACGGAGTTTATAAGGGGCCCGGGGGTCCCTCTTTTTCGCTAAGAATGGTCGATATAATAGTATTTTGTCGGAAAATTCTTCGGTTCCCTTCGTTTTCTTCCTAAAAATACTTCCGCTCTCTCCGTTTTTATCTTAAAAATCTTTCGGTCCCCTCCATTTTCTTCCTAAAAGTCCTTCAGCCCTCTCCGATTTCTTCTTAAAAGTCCTTCGGCCTCCTTTGAGCTTTTTTTCAAGCTCCTTCACTGCTTGAACCTATGATCTAAAGGTCACAAAGTAACATCTTTAGTATGAATCATACTTTATTATAAACATTTCGTATATATTCAACCTGTAATATTTCAAGGGCATGATAGTACTTTTATCATACGAACTCTATTTCATTATAACAAGTGTAATCCATTTTCATAAAAAATACTTTACTTAAACATCTATATCAGCCCAAAACTTATTAAGAAAAAATTGGCGTCGAGAACTCACCTATAATAATTTATTAAATAGTGTAAGTTACATGGTGTTGACCCGTTGTAGTCAAGAAAGTTAAGTCTCCGAACCCCTCTAATAATTTTCTAATTTTATATCTTTAGACACCTAAATATTTTTAGGATGTTATATACGGACCATTAATTATACAAGAAACACTGACAATTGTACAACTAGAGATAGATTCAAAGTTGCTCAAGATCGACAAAAGAGTTGCACAAATAGAAGAAAAAATCATAGAGTTCAAAGTCAAACGTATATATTATTGAAAGTATCTTGAAAAGAAGTAGTGGGATTTCTAGAAAATGTAAGTTAAATAGATGCTATATTTGACCCCTTGAAATTATTTATAAGGTTGGTGTAGTAGGTTATCATTCATAGTTGCAAATCGCAAAAAATGTTATGTTGATTGGAACCCCATTAGAACTTAAAGACGCAAATCATGTAATGCCAACATCGTCACCTTAGAAATGTGTGGTGAAATTAGTAAGAAATTAAAGTGAATTTCACGTTATGTCAGACCCCTTAAGATATATATATATATCCTATGGTTGGAACATTAGCTAATCATTTCAAGATTATAGAATAACTAAGCGAGTCATATATAGCTAGAGTAATGTCTATGTGACGAACCCTTAGTGTTACCACTAGAACTCTAGAAGATGTGCACATTAATGAAAAAAACTTTGCTTCGTTTAAGAACTAATGCTAATAATTTATAAGCCATTAAGAAAAAATGGAATTCTGGTGGAGGCTTATAGATAGACATGGAATGTTATTCGTGATCAAATTGACTTTGATTTTCAAATCTAGTGTTTCTTTCTTATTCAGTCTTTATAATCGTGCTTTCATTGATTTGCTTGATAATTCTCTTTCCTCTTTTTTTTCATTTTTTGTCTTGTCATTATGTTTTTCCCGCTTGATGTTGTTGCCATATTTTCTCATTCAACCGTCATACCTATATATAAGAAAACACATTAAAACCAAACATGTTACAACTTAATAGAAACAAATATGACTCATTTTTGCATATATTATGATCAATTACAAACAACAATATGCTCACCCATTACTTCTTGTTATAATAATATAATAAAATAAAATAATGCCACGCTTAGGATCCATTTAAAACAAATATAACTTACGGGTGATGATCCATTAAAAGAAATGATCATTTATAGCCTCCCAAATTCACAAATTACTTTTTCATAACACATTACAACTAAATATGACTCAGTATAGTCATTAAACCAAAATTAAACAAATTTATGAGCTAAACAAAGTCTTTTTTTTAGATGGTCGAGCTTATTTATACCCACATGTAAACCAAACAAAAATAATAAAGAAACTTGGCTTGACTTAAATTTAAATGGATTTTCAAACCAAGCCCATTCTACTTCGGCAACTACAAATTTGGGCTAAGAAAATTATTTTTGACAGGCTTACATTCTAAAATGGCCTACCAATGACTACAGGTGGGCAAAAAACCCGGTTTTGGAACCAGGAACCGTACCGGAACCGGTTGTACCCGAACCGGTAGGTAGGTTCCGGATTCTCAGAGAAATCGGAACCGGAACCGGAACCAAAAAAAGCGGAACCGGTTCCACCTTTACCCGGTCAAACCCGAACCGGAGCCGGTCAAAAACCGAACTGGAACCGACCAAAAACCGAACTGGAACCGACCAAAAACCGATTGGAACCGGCCAAAAACCCAAACCAGTCGTTAACTTTGTTGACCGGAACCGGTTGGAACCGAAACTGGTTCCGGAACCTGAATTGGTTTAAAAAAAAATCCGTTTTGCCCACCTCTACCAATGACCAACTAATCATCTTCTTAAAATTTTTGAATAAAACAATTTATATTATATATTTATATGTATCCACCATTTTTTTAAATCATTTCATGTTACTTTCATAAATTTGCCATTATTTTTATTGGTTGTATTTTACATTTTAAAAGAATAAAATTATGTTATTTCATAATTACGTTTTAAGAACCATTATTTTAAAGAAATAGTAAAACATAATGACGAATAAAAAAACAATAATGTGTTAGAAAACATAAAAGACAGAATATCTTAATTTTTATTTAATTTTTTATTTAAAAATATTATCCTCATTTTAAAGATAAAAAACACTCATTTTTATTTGAAATTATTACTAACTATAACAAAACTAAATTATGAATAGTGATCGCTTACAACTCTTCCAGCGCAAAGTACAAGTGATGATGCATATTTTTTTTTCATAATAGAGTAGTAATTATATTTGTTGGTATGGTGGTTTCTCTTATTCCGCTTAAAGCTCTTATAATTTGATGCCAAGGTTCAATTCCCACTTTAGCCTTTATTTATTTATTTTTTAATTTATTTTTTCTATATCCGTTTGGTTTTTTTTTATTACTAATACTTTTACTGATATTTATTTTGTCTTTTTTATGATTTTGTTACTTGAACAATATCTCAATTATTTGTTAGTATTCTTTTTTTTTTTTGTTTTGGATTTGTTCTGAATGTAAAATTAAGGTATTAGATAAATGCGACAACTCTCGATTAGTTTTATTTTGGTTTTATTATTCTTTTTCTTGATCCTTAATATGTTTGTTTTACGGTCACGTCGTTTGTTATTAAGATGAAAGGAGCATGTTAAATTTACGCCTTTTTATTTTGTTTTATTATTTTTTTCTTTGACCCTTAGTATGTTTGTTCTACGTTCACATCGTTCGTTATCAGAACGAAATAAGTATGTTAAATTTACGCGGCAACGCGCGATTTAGCACCATCTAGTTATAAACAAAATCATATATAAAAGTTACAAGCATTTATTAAAAATAAGGAGCTTAATAATTATAAAGTCAACAAGATATCTAGTCTAAAATACCTTACCAACAACTTCTTCACAAATCATTAATAATAGTTATGATAATCTTAAATTCTTACTACATATATTTTTTGTATTAAATATTTGATTTTTTAAGTGTTATATTATTAATTCTTAAATAGAAAATTTTAAGAATATACAACACATTACTAAACGTTCACGAACACAAATGAACGAATACGACCTCTGTTCATGTTCGTTCATTTGCCAATCGAACTTCTCACTAAACGGTTCACGAACTATTCGCTGAACGTTTGATTCATTTACATTCCTAAGATTACCTAAACTAATCTCTATTCCTTATTACTCATTTTGCAAGATCGGTGGGGATAGTGGGGTCAATACACTGCTTTTACATCAAGATATATACCTTTTACTTGGAAAGTATACAAATTTGAGATATAGATGAGTTGGTATGCTGTTTTGTTTTCAAATTGTACGTCACGAGTTCGAAACCCTTTTCAACACTTGGCCAATAAATTCATCACCTCTACTATTTTGCGTAATCAAAATATAAAGGTTTTAGTTAGAAAGCAAATATATCAACATTTTCCAAACATGAGTTTTAATATCACCGTTAAAAATAACTTTTTACAATTAATTTTGCACGTTTTTTGTGATAACTTTTAAAATAGTGTTTTTGTAAATTTAAGTTAATGTTGTGACATACTTTTTGTAACTATATTTCGGTATAAATATTAATAGAAGATGAGCTCGTCTATGTTCTAATCAGGTTAACTATGATATATTTTAATGTTTTAAATATACTTTTAGGCTTTCTAATGTTACTTTTTATGGTGATATTTTATTTACGTTTCAATCGTTTTGGTTGTTCTTAACGTTTATTTACAACGATGTAATTTATTATGATTTTCAAATATATCGTTGTCACATAGTTTTTATTTATCTATGTTTCCATAAGCTGAGTCAAGTCGTCGCAAACTTGAAAATATTGTCTTTTTTTCATACAATATGAAAATACTATTATGTAAAGTTTGCTTAAAATCGAGTCGATAGCCGAGTCGTTATACGTTTTCATATAACATTTACTTAAAACTGACTTTTAATTCTTTTTTAAAAAACCTTTCATATTTATTAACGTTTATTTCTATGACGTAACTTTTCTCTGACCTATGCATGTATTGTTACGAGTTACGACGTGTTCTTTTTCTATGTTTCGGTGTTCAAGAGCAACTTTATACATCTTATGTATCCTATGTGTTTTCTTTAGTTATTTACATGTATATAATTGTAACATGTTTTTTTACGTACATTACTATGCCTAAAATTCGTCCTAACGCGCGGGGTTAGATTACTAGTATACCTTATTTACCAATGTCGGTGAAGAAAAGTGGGAAAAACTAATCAACTTCGATTATATTTATATAAAGTTTTTCCAGATTTACGACTCAAGCTTGGCTTTGGCGGGATGGTTATCAATCTTTGTATGAAACGGGAGTCTGAAGTTCGACTCCAACGAACAGATCCTTTTTCATTTATATTTTTTTGCCCTCTTTCTTCTGTCTCTCCTCAACTTTTTCTACTCCTAAAATATAATCGTTTCAGTATACATACTAATCAAAATCGAATCCGTGTATGCTTCCGGTCGGATTAACTCTAATATATTTTTACTTTTTATACGTTTCGGATAAATATTGGTCAAAATTGATACCATCTATATTTCTGGTCCACTTACATATGATATATTGTTACTTTTATTAAATATGCCTTGGGGTTCGTAATTCTAATCAAAATCGAATCTATGTATGCTTCCGGTCGGATTAACTCTAATATATTTTTACTTTTTATACGTTTAGGATAAATATTGGTCAAAATTGATACCGTCTATATTTCTGGTCCACTTACCTATGATATATTGTTACTTTTATTAAATATGCCTTGGGTTCGTTATTCTAATTTTTACGACATACTATTTATCTATATTTCTATTGTTTTAGTTTTTATTAACATTTTTTTACAACGATTTAACTTACTAATGATTTTCAAATATATTATTGCAACGTGTTTTTTTAATAAATAGAGTTTATCTCCCATATCGTATAGCCCGCCGCAACGCACGGTTAACTTTTCTCGTTAGAAGCAACAATCAAAATAGAACAAACAATTGATTAAAAGGAAAGGTTACCAGTGTCACATCCCGGCCTTCCCGGGCTTTCCGAGGGCGCGACGCGAGCACTGAGCATTGGTACTCGGCAGGATCGTAGTCTCCTGTCACAGTGTTGCGTGACATACATGTCTGGTTGCATACGTACATCCAATAAACTTGGATAAAACAGTTTTATAAAATTAGAGTTGCGGAAGTTTTAAGTATAAGTTATCAAAACAACGTTGAATTCATAAGTTATCAAAACAATACAAATTAATGTTTGCGGAAGCGATTAAAGTTGTTCAGCAATACATACCATAACAAAATACTATTAAATGTTCAATGGCCTAAGACACTAAAGTAGATGCATGGACTCCATCCTAGCACCCTAATCCTTCGTGCACGTGCCTTAGTTACATGAGAAAACATGTGAGTAAAAAGTCAACACAAAGGTTGGTGAGAGCATAGGTTTTTCATAAGCAGTCTACATCAAATGTTTAAAGTAAGTGTTTGCAGGAATACATATCATTACAATGCAATATCGGTTGATAGCTAGTCAATACAATTGTATTATATGTGGGTTCGAAACCGAATGCATGCCTCCCGCCATGTCCATCACGAGACAATGACAAATATGTTGGTAAATATTGCACCCATTACGACCTCCGGTCGGTTTGGCCTCACAGGCGCGATGGGTGGGGCTTGTCAGGCCCAAATAGTACTATTCAAGATTACCACGCTAGACGCCCTGCGCTACTAACGGTCCGAGGTGTGTTTGTGAGGACTTTGAGTTTGTGTGCCACACATATACATATAGTGGTAAAGCATTTCCATATGTAGCCAAAATAAGTTGTTGTTCAAAAATAGTTATAAGGCAATGTTTTCTTCCCCAAATGTAGAATATATAGAAAGGGGCTGTGAACTCACCTCATAAAGCAGTTCTGCTTTAAGTTTGTTCGCTATTGCGAGTGCTAGCAACTTGCTAATGAGCACCTATAATCATATAGGTCGTGAGTATGTGTTCTATGGTGTGTTGTATCCTATACAACTCCATGTGTCGGTGTGCTCAGCCGAGTGTTTGTGTGTTGACTTTTGTTGACTCTACGAATCGTTGGTGACATATTGGTTGTGTTTAGTTTGTTTTATGTGTCACATTAAAACTTACACGTCAGTAAGACGTCGTCAAGCATCCTACGACTCTAGTCATAATGACATTCTCCTAAGTCACGTATGAAATTGTATACGTTTCCATTTCTGGAAAGTTATTATTTTTTGAAAAGTTTATATTTTAGGAAACTTTTTATGTTTAGAAAGTTTCTATTTTTGGAAATGTAGTTATGAAATCTCATTTCATAAAACTAATACTTCTAGTATGTTTATAAAACATGTTTAAACATTTATAATACATCGTTTGCGCATAAATTACCATTTATGCCATTTTACCTAAATAAAGTTTCCTTAAATAGTAAGTATTCGTTCAAAGGTCTGTTTTCACAAGTTTCCATTATGTTTAGAAATCATTTTTAAACATATTTCAATAGATCTAATATGCATAGTTAACCTACATGAACATGTTATCACATAGCACATAGTCACACTTAATCGATTTAAGCAAGTTCTCGTTTAAAAGTTACTATTTTTAGAAAGTTCGCATATTACATTATCCTAGTCATCAATAATCCTTTCTAACGTGGTCCTAGGACCCTTGACATTATCATCATGGCTCATACTTGACCAAATCAAGATTCATGTTCAAGTCTGCTAACCAAAGTTTCCATTTATGGAAACTTGTAACAAATACCCGCATTTTTGTCATTCTAGTGGATCAAAACATCTAATATCATCATGTTAATGTCAAATAATCATGTTATACATACAACAATATCAAGTTCATCTTCCTATAACTATTAGCAACAAAAAGTTACTATATTTAGAAATGTTGGTGTCAATCACTATTTTTAGCGATTCTAATAACTCCAATCCATCAATAATCATCATATTGGTTCAAAATTATCATTTCAATCACATACATGTCCCTATTTCATCATTTATCACCATCTTGTAACAAAAAAGTTACTAAAAGTAGTAATATATGCAAAAATCCATTTCTTGACATTATCAACTATTCTAAATCATGTAGGACATCTCAAATACCATTTATAATAACATTTCACCATCAAAAATCATGTAAATCTACCTATATCATCATGGATCATACATGCATGTAGCAAAAATTATCATTTTCAACATTATGAGTAAAATGACTAACAAATCACAACCAAATCATCATGGATTGTTCCAAATCATCAAATAACTCATATCGTTCATAAATCACATATCTAAATAGTGAAAAATCCGTGCATGTGAAGATATAGTGTGTGCATGTGGCCTTAGAGACTTGCATGTGTACTTAGAGGTGTTTTTATGCTACATAGGCTCAAGATCTACCTCCCAAAGCTTCAAAGATCACTGATGAGAGGGTAGAACAACAGTTCAATGACTTCACACACCCCTGAGAATGACCCTTTGATGCTTGCAAATGTGAAAGAGATGTTGACAAGCTCAAATCTTCTTCCCCAAGCTCCTATGGACCTTCAAGCTCTCAAAAATGGCTTCAAATAGGTGCAATGAGGGTGCAGCAGACGTTTGAGGAGGTAAATGGCCGGAGGTTTGAGTGTGGGTTTGGTTATAATGAGTTCTAATAGGCTAGGTATCATTGTTGTGGTGTTCAAGAAGATTTTCCCGATTCTGGGTTGCCAGGCGTACCGCCTGGCGGGCAACGCTGGCATCAGGCGTATCGCGCGGATAGGCGAAAACCGAGGCGTTTTCTCTATCTCGCGCGTATCGCCTAGGTCAAGCTGTTGGGTCGAGGCGTACCGCCTGGACCGTTGGACAAGCCCAGTAGGCCCATATTCATTGTTTCGGCTCGTTTTTCGCGTATTTCACTATTACGATCATCGTTTCGAGACTTATAAACATCGTTCCACCTATTTTAGGTTCCTTAGAACCTAAGTGTAGTGAAAGTGGACTGTGGTTTGTTTAGTTCACCAACGTTCGTTATTCAAGACACGTACGAGCGTTTTACGATAATTCCTCGAATTATCCGTGCGTTTGGACTATTGTGCCACGTGTCACACTAAGTATCACTAATTATAGTGCCATGTAGGAAATAATAATACACATTATTATTAAAATAAAACAAATGCTGACCTGGAAAATACAAGGTGTCACACGAACGTAGATCAATCTTGGAAAACCACTTGGCTCCTTGCAACTGATCAAAAAGGTCATCAATTCTTGGCAATGGATAACGGTTCTTCACAGTTACCTTGTTCAACTCTCGGTAATCAATGCACATTCTCATACTCCCATCCTTCTTCTTGACAAAGAGCACCGGAGCACCCCGGGGTGAAATGCTAGGTCGGATAAAACCTTTATCAAGAAGATCTTGAAGTTGAGACATCAACTCTTGCATTTCGGTTAAGGAGTTTTAGCAATTGGCTTAGCCCCGGGAACTAAATCAATACGAAACTCCAAATCTCTTTCTGGAGGAACTCCTGGTAAATCATCCGGAAAAACATCTGGAAAGTCTCTAACTATAGGAACATCTTCAATTGTCTTTACTCCTTTTCCTGTATCAACCACATATGCTAGGTAGGAATTGCCTCCTTGATTTACATATTTCATTGCTTTGACTATCGAACATAAAACAGCTCCACATGTTCTTCCTATTTCTCCACTTATACAAACTTCACGGCCATTGGGTGACTTCAATTAAACCACCTTACGATCACATATAATATTGGCTTAATGTGTAGACAACCAGTCCATTCCAACCACAACATCAAATTCTCCTAGTAGCATTGGTATCAACTCTATATCATAATCCTCATCTTCAATGGTGATTTTACAATTTCGATAAACATTGAAGACTAAATAGCTCTTAGAATCAGCTACTTCAATTTCTAAAAGAGAAATCAATTTTTCCAACACAAATGATGAATGATGTATAAAATTGGTTGACACAAATGATCTACTTGCTCCGGAATCAAACAACACATAAGCTGGTAAAGTGTTGATAAGAAAAGTACCTGTCACCACATCAGGATTCGCATTAACCTCTTCAACAGTAATCTGGAAGGCTCTCCCTTTTGGTTTAGGGATCTCCGGCTTCTTCACACTAGCACTTCCCGATCTTGCTCCTTTCAATCCTGGACAATCACTTCTCTTATGTCTAGGTTTGTAGCAATTGAAACATATACTTGGACTGTTTGTGCAATGACAGGCAAGATGCCCCGGTTTTCCACAGTTGTAACATGTTAAAATTTTAGCATAACACTCCCCCACATGATTCTTCCCACAATTGTTGCATTTCTTGATTTCTTTCCCCAATACGAACTTCTTTGAAGGACTAGAAAATTTGCCCCTCTTTGAAGTAGTTTCAATCGTTTCAACTTGTGCTTTTCTCCGCGCTCTTCTTGTCTTTTCAACTCCAATTCCTGTTCATGTTCACAATCAACAAGTTCCGATAGTGTCTCACATTTAGATGGAGCGAGAAATTCACGATACTTGGCATTTAGCATGTTGTAGTACCTATTAATCCACATCTTCTCTGTCTGCAACAAATCCGGAAAAAAATTTCGCCTTATCATAGAATATAGCAGTGATAGTATCAATGCTATCATCCTTTTGCCTCAAATGAAGAAATTCTTCCGTGATTCGATCAATGGCGGCTTGTGGACTAAATCGTTTAAGGAAAAGTTCCTTAAACTGCCCCCATGTGAGGCTTGTAATTCCATCATGTGACACCCCGTAATTTCCAGGTCAGCTTGTTATTTATTTAAATGTTTATTTAAATGCTTAATGTACACGTGGCACTAGAAATTAGTTTAATTTAGTGTGACACGTGGCACGACAGTACAAACACTGGCACACAACTAGATAGTTCAAGGAATTATCGACAAACAGCACACACGTGTCAAATCGCACGAACGTTGGTGAACATCACAACACTTGAGCACAGAAACACTTCACAAGTCAATTATGGCTAGTAATTGGCCATTAGAGTCCAAACGACGCTCGAACAATGTTTTACAGTCGAGAAACGGGCGAGAACGGGCCCAGAACAACAAAACAAGCTTATTGGGCTTGACAATTGGGCCAGGCGGTACGCCTGACGCGAGACCTTCACCTCAGGCGATACGCGCGGATGGAATCAGGAGCGCCTCATCTGTCTCACCCGCGCGCAACGCACGAAATCACGTGCCCACGTCAGGCGATACGCCTGGGAGCATAGCGACGCCAAACAGCTTTTTAAGTCCCCAAGATCATCATCATACCTATCCTCATCATTTTAATCAATATCACACGCCACAATTCGGTCAACTTCGTCTTCTACATCCTGATACACCATATTTCCACCATTATAGGTCATTTTGAAGCTCCAACTTGAAGGGTCGAAGCTTGTACACCACGAAGAAACTTGTGCATCTCCATTCTCTCCTTCTTTCTGTCGAAACCATCAATCTCAGGAGGTGTAGGGACTGCTTAACCATCATTCTAGTATTCCAGGAGCTCTAGAAGGTAACTCCATGCTTAAAACTTACTCTCACATCGTTTGCACACACATGCAAGTGTTAAATCACACATGCAAGCACCATGGCATCACATGCACGAATTTCTTGTGGTTTGAATATGGGTTTGTTGATAAATCTACTGTAGATGATGATCTAGGATGATAATATGATGGAATGTGATGATCTATGATGTTGTGTATGTGTAGATTTCATAGTTTGGTCATTATCAAGTGAAAAACCCACATGCATGTATGATCCATGGCATGTGGGATGATTTTCAGTGTTTAAATATGCATCTTGATGATATTGGATGATGATTGCATGATTAGATGATGTTAAAATGGTTTATTGATGACTATTTCTATTTTTAGTAACTTTTGTTTTACAAAATGGTGATTTGGTTAAGATGATGAGCATGCATGTATTTAGATATGTTGTTCTAATGTATTTAGAATGATATTGATGATGTTAGAAAGATTACTCATGGTGGGATTTGGTTAAAATGGTTAAAAGGATGATTTTTAGTAATCTTTCTATTAATAGAAACTTTTTACTTATGAAAAGGTATTATGGATGATGTTAGCAACTTGCATGTATATAGATGTGTTATTAGAGTGATTTTATGATGATTAGAAACTTAGGAATGTGATTTTGATGTGATTATAGTCATTTTCAACATGGTTACTATATTTAGTAACTTTTCGGGTCAAGATGTTGTTAGATGATGTTTTGGACCATGTTTGTATGTTTAAATGATGCTAGATGACTTAAAAATGATGATTGGTGACATGAAAATAGGATTAGAAATGTTAGAATGGTCATTTTTATGCAAAAACAACAAAGTTACTATTTTTAGTAACTTTATTTTTACAAAAACCGACTTAGGAATATGTTGAATGATTCGAGCATGCTAAATGGCTTGTTATGTTGTAATATGATGATTAAATGCTAAGTTAGATGGTTTCCGATATCACATATGCTAAAAATGGAAACTTTCCATTTTAGAAAACTTTTATGTGCTAACACGATGAAAATGACTTATGTGACTTTGTATGATGATGTGTTATGTGTTAACATGATCACGTAGGACTAACGAGCATGCTAGAACTCTAAAACCGTTATGCTTTGTGAACTTTCCATAAATGGAAACTTACTATTAATAGTAAGTTGTCCATAGACGCGACTTGCGTGTTTTGCACACGACGAGCACTTACACGATTGCTACACGATTCACAAACCGTCACACGGTTCACCAACGGGTTGTTGACTTGACACGGTCAACTTTGGTCAACACTAGTCAAACACGGTCAAACACGGTCAATGTGGACCAACACAGTCAAACACGGTCAATGTGGACCAACACGAGCAAGCACGGTCATTGTGGACAGACACGGACAAACATGAACAACCAAGGGTTGTTGGCACAAACACGAGCACTAACACGAACACTAGCACGGTCACATACACGAACTCATGTACGGTGTACGATATAGGTTGCCGGTGACCGACGCGCTACTTTCTCGAGGAGCTTACGCGTACTTTCATTCACATCACTAAGGTGAGTTTACGGCCCCTCTTTACTCTTTTTCAAACGCTTTTAAATAGGGGGAGAATACTAGTTGCATCGAGTCAAACATTATTGCTATTACAAACATTTTTGTGTATGCTGGTTTATTGGACAAACATTAAGTGTTGAACTCGTAACAAGCCCTCACAAAGTCTTACCGTTAATGTACGAACAACGTGGTAGGTTTGAATGGATCCACTAGGGAATGACTAACCACACGGGGCACAATGTTGACTGGATGTCATAACCCGTGCAAACTTGACCTAACTAGCTATGTATACGAGACATAGCGGAGTCAAGGACAAACAAGTCTAGTTCGATAGTGACGCACTGACACTTGGAGCCTAGGGCTAGGTACTAACATTTGATAAACAACATGACACACTTTCTATTACTATATGTATATCAAAACCTGTGAACTCACCAACCATTGTGTTGACACTTTTTCTAACTTGTATTCTCAGGTAACTAGCAAGGCTAGCATGAGGACAGGAAAGCACATCTTAAGGACGAGCATTAGGGACTTACATGCATTCTGTCATGACTTTTCAAAAACAATTTAACTCTCATTCTGTTTAAGACAATGTTGTATTAAACTTATTTCATTCCGTTGCATGTATCAAACATATTTATTTTCCGCTGCTATAAATTACTTTTCCGTTGCAAACCATTTTCTACATGACCTTGAGCTGTGATTCTGGCCACGTCACACCCACTGGACTGACACCACGAGTGGGAATTTGGGGGTGTGACACATCACGACCCTTCTCCTTGCGAAGAAGCTCCCACCAATCCTTGGCACGTTCTTTCAATTGATTGCCAACAAAAATAACTTCATTGTCTGGGTCACAATGACTCGTTTCAAACGTGCTTTCTATATCTGAAAGCCAACGTTGACTTAGCAAAGGATCAACCTCCCCTTTTAACATAGAGGTTTTACAAGCAATGAACTCCTTATAAGTGACTTTCTTTGTTGGAGTTCCAAGGTTGTCTACCGTTTGACCAATTTCAGCTTTCAAAGCCCCAAATTCATCACTTATAAATTTACGTAAGGATGCTTGCATTCCATCCATATATGTAGGCATGGCTGCTTCAAACGCTTTTGCAACCTCCTCTTTCACAATACGCCTAGTTTCAATGAGGGTAGCATCTTCACCCTCATTTTCTCCAATACTATGTTCATCAGCCATAATGACTGAAATTTTAACATTTTAACATTAGTTATTTACAACCCATTCTTACAAGGCACTAGTCAATATTTAGTGACTCTATAATCACTTTTCAAACAAATCACCTTACCTAATTTCCATGACCTTAAGACAAAATGGTTTCCATAAGGTTTCGTTTATATCATGTGTGCACTAATACATTGGCCAGACGTAAAAGTCCATACACCATATATTCGTTTCCTTATTTCTTTCATTTCATACCCAAGACAAAGATTTTGGTTAAATATAATCAATCAACATCAATTCAAATTCAACAATCACCAATCAATTCAACAATCTAAGTCAAGAATTAGATGTGCTAACCTCATGCATTTAGCTTCATGATCGGGTCTTTGAATCAAACGTTATCAATTTATATCAAGAGAACAAGAGTTTGAGATCAAGTGTTCGCGACGCACTTGATTCACTCAAACCATTGGCTCTAATACCAACTTGTAACACCCAAAACATTTACACGCTTACACGTGTCAAAATAAGGTCCCAGTTAAGTTTTATCACAAAACCTTTATTAAAGGATTATGCGGAAGCGCCAAAAATATTTACAAAAGTAATATGAACATAAGAAGTTACTAATTACATCCCAAAATCATTATACCATAACGTATATGACAACACAGCAACCAAAATTTGCATAACGTTTGATATTTCCAAAAGACGCGGCCCGATCATAAGCTTTTATGCACATCTACCTTCGAGCTACAAACACCACATATAATTTTACCATTAGTTCATAAGAACTAAGTAAGATTATCCAAATATAAGTTAGGGTTCGAATCAGAAGGGTTCTAGGCCTTAAAACGTGTTTAGAACGTCAAAAACGGACAAATCTAGATTGCCCGGGCCGTAGCCTACGCCCAGTGTGACAGAACCTTGCCGCCGTAGCCTACGCCCAGGGCGTAGCCTATGCCACTGGGTGTATGTTTTACTCCATTTTGCGCATTTTGGAACTTCTAAACCACCTTCAATCGTTCCAAACCACCCGAAACTAAATCACAAGTTTCCAATACATATTATATGGAGTATAAACTCCTCAATTTCAAATAATAACATATCCAAACCTAATTGGATGCTAAATCAATCAATTTTAATTCAAAAGTTTCAAAACAAGTCAAAGTCACCAAAAAGGTGTTTCATTCACCAACTTCTATTTCTATCAATAAATTTAGTTATACAAATGATAACCAAACATATTTCATCTATAATTACTATAATGTTCACCCTCAGGTACTTCCATTATAGATTTCAAACCAATTCAAACCAATTAGTCAATTACAAACCAATTATCCACACTTAGGTGAAAACTTGATATTCAATATAGTTATGATGTTCTCTCCCAAGTATGTCCATCATAACTTGCCAAAGTTTACTTCCACATTCAAGTGGTGAAGTAATCCATAATTTCCAATTCAAACTATGATGTTCACTCTCTAGTCCTTCCATCATAGATTTCAATTTCAACCAACCACTCATATGTTTATAACCAAATATAAACCATGCTACTATGATATATATATTCTAAGATACTTCTATCATAGACTTACATAACCAATTTGCATTCAACTCAATTGAATCTATTCACAAAATCAAAATTTCAATCTATTAACAGTTTGACTTTTAAATAGTCAAATAATACAACCCAAACAATATCATCAATTACTCATACATTCATGATCAATCCAATACAAATAATATACTATAACTACTACTTATATATGGTGTTTAGTAAGTTAGATAACTTATCTTAGCACTTCTAATCACGGATTAACTATCGGTGCTTTTCCTTTCTGTTGACTTTCTTTTGAAGTTCCACTATCACCACCTAGTTACAACAATTCAATACTCTTAACTACCATTCTAATTAAGATTGATATAAGCTCAACAACTCAACCATTTTACTATAAAATCATAAATTTCATGATGATAATCACTGTTAACCCATTTCATGACTCAATTTTCAAATATTGACTTAAAAGTCAATTATTGGCATTTTAACAAACAACATGTGTGCAAGCTTTTACCTACACACTATCTTGTTAGTTTCAACTTAGCCATAACCCATTTCTACAATCAAACTCATTAAAATCATAAAGTTAACATATTTGTTGAGTTTTGACTAAAACTTGCATGCAAAACATCAACATAGCATTACTTAAAATCAATGTCACCATGTTCATATGTAAACCCAAACTCACATGATTTCCCCAACACCCAAATCCTCACCTATTGATTCTTTATGTAAGAATCATAGGTTTGGGTTCTAAAACATGATTACAAGATCAAAACAACATTTTCTAATTACCCATAACACCCCATTCAAAGTTTGGATGAAAACCCATTCATAGCTTCATCTTCCAAAGTTTCAAGAACTAGAATAAAACCCCAAATTCACTTACCTAGTTGTTGAAGATCACCAAAGGAAGTGAATTAACTACTTAAACTTGGATTAAGCCTCTAGATCACCACCAATTTTGAAAGCTAGGTCACGTTTCTTCTTCTCCTTCTTTGGCTTCTCACGTATGAAACACACACATACACATAGTGAGGATATGTGAATTTTGACTAAAGTCAAATACATATCCCCCAACTTACAAGTTTGGGTAATTGGCAATTATAACCCTCCATCTTTCAAAACATATAACTAAGTTATATAACTTAGTTATGAA
This sequence comes from Mikania micrantha, assembly GCA_009363875.1. Lineage (NCBI taxonomy): Eukaryota > Viridiplantae > Streptophyta > Magnoliopsida > Asterales > Asteraceae > Mikania > Mikania micrantha. Next base: position 60,425,917 of record CM018695.1, read on the forward strand.
CTTTGCCAAACAACACAATTCAAATACTAGTTAAATAAATATTTAACTAAAATTTTACCCGATCGATTAAATTATAATATTTAAACAAAACGGGTCGTTACAATGGGATTTGAATCAAATCACGCATTTGAATACTTGCCTAAACTGAGTTTGATTAGCTGGAAACCACTAGAATGGTCGAGATTACAAAACGGGCCGAATGAAGGGGATGGATCGGATGTATCTGTGAAATCGGGTAGGGGAGGGGATGACTGGGGTTTTTGCAGGTTTAACCCCTCTTGTTTTTCCTTTTAATTTCAGTTTCAATTGTTGTCAATTTTAACCCTAAACTTTTATTAAACCTTGTTTTTAATTATTATAAATTGTTTATTTTTATTTAAACTCCATAATCAATATAAATTGATTATATTTTTATAAAAACATATTTATTTGTATTATTTATTTAAAATTTAATTATGAATAAAGTTTATAAAAATGTGTAACTATTTTATTTATCAAATAAGATACATTTACACACACACACACACACACACACACATATATATATATATATATATATATATATATTTCCTATAGATTTTTATTAAAATTTTATAATTTAAAATTTATTTGTTTAAATTATTTAGTTATAAATCTTTAAACTTTAATAATATGTTTTTGTTTGTATTTCTTTAAATTGTGTTTTTTATAAATAAATCCTCATATGTAGATACATACATATGTGTAGTTATATATATATAGACACATATATAGGAAGATGATCAAATGTTAACCCATTTTATTGCGTTAACCGAATAACTACATCTTATTATTTTGGGACCCACACTAAAATAAATTTAAAAGTGTATGTTATTTTCTCTTTTTTAATTAATGCAGGGCCTACTTACATTAATAAAAAAAAATAAGAAAAAACTACACCTTTAAATTCACTTTAATATGAGCCCCAAAGTAATAAGATGTATTTATCCGGTTATCGTAATGAGGAAGGGTTAACATTCGAACCATCACCTATGTGTGTGTATATATATATCATTACCTTTTTATTGTACATATATATTAAATATTTATTTAAATTGTTTTCTTGTACGTATACATACACCTATGAATATATGTGTTTGTGTAAAAAGTTTCCAATGACATCATAATTCCTTTATTGAATGTAAATTTTTATTACAAATTTCATAGATGTTACAACAAACTACCCAGCCGAGGAGCTACGAGGTTTAGACAAAAATTGGAAACCAAAAATGTTGAAGTGTAGTATTTCAAAATCCAAATATTGATTCCCTTATTCAGAAACATTAGACCAATCATCTTGGATGATGCGCACAAATCCAGGTATTATGTTCATCCGGGTGCCGACAAAATATATAAAGACCTTAGGGATTTTTATTCATCTTGGATGAGGCGCACAAATCCAGGCATTATGTTCATCCGGGTGCCGACAAAATGTATAAAGACCTTAGGAATTTTATTGGTGGCCTGGGATGAAGAAACATATATCAGATTATGTCAGCTTAGGATATCATGATATGACTGTGGATATCAACGTGATATATCAAAAGTCCTCAACAATTGAACTGTATCTAGTAAAATCATGGTTGTAGAAGTAGGTAGGCGCTAGTCGGGCGGCAAGGGATCACCTAGGGATTAATCAGGATTAATCGACACTAGGCGGATTGGAATTTTTATATGTAATTTTTCAAATATATATTATAGATACACATTAATATCAATAATTTAATATAATACTTTAAATAATTTAAAAAATAAACTTAAATATATTAAATAAAGTACTTTAAAGTGCAAACTTAAACACTGAATTCAAAGTTTAGAGATAAATTTCTATGTTAACTGGCTGGATTCGATGTTTCAGAGACATGTTAATGATTTTTGGTTAAGAAACGTCTAAATAATCATGAAATTGGTCCCTTTTTACCAGAAAAAAGTCAAAAAAAGTCAAAAAAAAATCTGACTAGGCCACCTACGCCGCCTAGCACCGCCTAGGCCGAAATCGAGACAGTTGACGGGCGCCTAGTGCCTAGGCCGATTTTACAACAGTGGGTAAAATCATGAGAGGCCGAACGAGTAGACAAAGATAGTAATATCGGGCTTTGACAGCCCTATTTGCTGAGAGGATTGCTTCTCCCCCGAGGCGAATGCCTGTCACCATTTATATCAACAAGTTAATGTAGAGAGACATTAACTTAACAACGAGACAAAGATAGTTACTGACGGGTAGGATCACAACATATCAACAACTGTCGAAAATGAAATATATATGGGTCACATGTATATTCCAATATTTTCAATGTGTATCATTGGTTATAGTGTCATATCGTATTATATCGAGTCTTTCATACGAACTCACCAGTTTTATACTGACCTTTCAAACTTTAAATCTTTTACACGTAGATAGTGACGATCCGTCAGGGTGCACTTCATGCATACTTCAGATAGGATTTTGAGAATACTAGTTATGTTATAAGCTTGTAAACTATAACTAAGATTGTGTAACCATGGTTGTGCATTACGTACATTAACTTTTAAGTTAACTATGTGTGTGTAACATCAGTGCCAGAAACGCTGCCGGAACAGTGATCTCAACAGTAACTTGCACAGTAACTCATGTACAAACTATGTAAGCTAGTTGTATGCTATTAACACTTTGATGCTTAACACTAAACTATGCTGCAACCATTTCTGAAATCTGATTAAATCGTATGGTATAACAGTCAGAAATACATCAGACAACATGGAATTTACTTATGAATGCTTGTAATATGCTATTTTGTATAAACGTATGCGAGGTTTAACAAAACAAAGCAATAACGGACGTCGTTACAGGAACGCTAAATGGACGGATTATTGGTATAAGTGACGATCTGTACGAATATATTTGAAAGTTTAACGTTTTGAACGAAGTCCAATAACTAGAAAACATACTGAAAAGTGTAGTTATCGTCGTATTCGTACGGGTGACGATTCGAACGAATACGCGCGACGATTACGCGATTCGATTTAAACGGTAACTTAAACATTTTTCGAAATTTAAAAATAAACAAAAGATGATTAATTAATTTATTAGAATCACAACCTAAATTTATTTATTAAGTTCTATCAGTAAAACCGAGACGTTCGTCGCGAAAACGAAACAGAAACGACGCTTTTACGTGAAACCGAGCTAAACCGAACGAACCTGGTTAAATTGAAACCATTTAAGATGGCTTTTAATGCCATACCAACCACCAACCACCAGCCATTCACTTCCTCTCTCTCAAGAAATTCGGCCCTTTCTCTCTCTAAACTCTCTGTCTAGAAACCCTCAAGCTATCTCCCTCATTTCTCAACGAAATCAAGTGATTTTGGTGTCAAAACGACCACCACATCGTGTAGATCTCGAAAGTACAAGGGATCTGAACTTAGAACCAGCAGATTCGAGGTAAAAACCATGATTTTGTTGCGATTTTTAGGGTTTTCTAGCCCTTGGGTCGAACCACTTCCTTAACCGGTTAAAGATTTGTTCCAACCTTAGGAAATCACTCACAAACCCTTTAGATGCTATTAGGAACAAGTAGTAGACCAACCCATGCTCGATCGGCTCGAACACCATGGCTGTAGCTGGTGGCTCTCGACCGGCCGAATGGCCAAGAAACCAGCTCAATGAATGAGCCATGAACCTCATTCGCCGAATGGCTCTCAGCCGAAGCTATCTTCATTCGCCGAATGGATTGGAGCCGAACCAGCCTCATCCGATTGGGGTTGAGCCATTCGATCATTCCTCAGTCGATCGGCAGCCTCCCATTCGCCCAATGCCCTTTGGCCATACCTATTCGCCACTTTGGTTCGGCAGGGCTCCATTCGAAAAAACCCCTTCGGCCTTCATCCCTCATTCAGCCGAACCCTTTTGTCGGCCAAGACCATTCGTGAACACCGACTGGTTACAAGGAGATATGCTTCAAAACCTTTCATGCTAAGGCTTAAAATACCAACGTTTTGCTAACATCAATTACAAACACCTATCTTGTCCTTCATATGAGGTTGAAGTTAAACAAGGACTATGCAACAACATTAACGATAAGAGCTATAATAAACATGAAGCATCAATTTCAAGATCAAAGAATCTAACTAAGTGTGGTTGTTAGTTTGTTAACATCCAATACTTAGTAAAGACTATGTTATATACAACTAAGTTAGGTGGTTCTATTTAACCTTCTAATCTAAGTTGTATACAAGGACAATTTAAGAAAACAAAGGAAGCTAAAAACTAAAGTTTAGGCTTGGAGTTAATCGAATTGGATAACTCAAGTCTAATAAACTAAACTATGATAATCTTAAAATACAACATGGTTTTAGATAATGAAATCAATGATAAACTTTCTTAAATTAATTAAACAATTTCTAACTTAAGATTTATTTAAAACGAATTATTTTACGAATATTTAATCAAAGATTTACGGGATCAAGGGTTCCATTTATGGGTAATGTGTTAGACTAACTAGAAAGATTCTTAGAAGAACACTTAGAAGCATAGGACACATAGTTGCACACCGAAGCCCAAAACCCTAGTTCGCGTCTATTACGAAGACTTATAGTATTCAAATCTCTTAAAACAACTCAGGTGTTGAAGACACTTAAGCTACAACGAACGAGCGCGCATTTTCTGTGGTAATACATACTTAGCAACACAGGTGAGTTCATTGTCCCTTTTCAAACTATTTTGAATTTTACTTCGGGACTGAGAAGCAGGTTACATCTTTTAAACAAATGTTTAACTGTTGCATAGATGCTATTATACTTATTCATAATGCTAATTCTAATGCTTATTCGTGCTATAATTATTCTAAAAACTAAAAGCTAAGACTTTAAACCAGATGCTAAATGCTAAAGCTACAGATTGATGCTAAATGCTAATGCTAACACGATATGCTAAAGCTACCGAATTATGTTAAATGCTAATGCTACGAATTGATACTAAATGTTAATGCTAATGCTATATATTAATGCTAACGCTAATACTAAATGCTAATGAGAATGCTATATACTAATGCTACGGGGAAATGCTAAAATTGATGCTAAAAGCTAATGATTTTATGATCATGCTATATACATATATGCTAATTGCTTAAAACTATGGATGCTATAAACTCTTGTATGCTTATATGCTTGCCATGCTAAAACAACGGTTTGGTCTCTCAGTGCTTGCCTTACCGGTTGTAAAGTTAGTACTTGTGCACAAGATACGTAAAAGCTATGCTATTTGAATGCTATAAACTTGTATGCTAAAACTATCGGCTATGGTAGAACATACTGTTTTGGCCTCTCAGTGCTTGCCATAGGGTGTTTACCATAGTCGGGACATGAAGGAACAGACCTTCGGCCTCTCAGTGCTTGCCATAGGGTGACCTTCATAGTCAGGACTGGAGGAACAAACTGTTGGTCTCTCAGTGCTTGCCACACATTGAATCCTCATTGTCCACTCATGTCTGTGATACGTGACTAGGATGATTCAGGATTTCTTTAGTTGACTTTGTGTCATCTTAGAAATCCTTTATCAAAACACAGATGTCGTTGATCACATTTAAATCCGATATGGATTGATACTGGATTCCTTAGGGTGTTCAGTTGTCCGAAAAGGTAACTCTTCAAGCTAAACTTACAGATGCTATTGTATGCGTGTTGAAACTTACAAACAAAATGCTTAAGCCACGATGGGAATGGGATTGGATGATAGGTAAAATGCTTAATTATTATTAACAACAATGTCATATGTGGTTTAGTATGTTGTGGGATGGCGTTTGGGCAGGTTGTAGGCTCGACCCTTTCGTATTCCCTATATATAAGCATGCCGAATCGGATATTACAGGTGACGTTAATGAGGTTAAGGTTTTACCGAAAAGGGTTGCAAAAGCTATTTTTCACATACTAAAACTATATGAACTCACCAACCATTGTGTTGACTTTGTTTTCTTACATTCTTTTTCTGGTGATGCACAGGATTAAGCTAAGGCTCAAGATTTGTAACATCAGTGCCGGAACCGTTACCGGAACAGTGATCTCTACAGTACATGAACAGTAAAACAGGTATGAATCATACACATTTCAGTAATTTTCATATTCATGTCATTTATCATTATCATGGTGAGTTGTCATAGAACAGTTTCAGACACATTTAACAGAAACACAGTTCAGAACAATGGTTCTTGAGTCGGATAATTATCTGGCAATACAGAACCATCATGTGATTATTTGCTTAGGAATTATTAAGTATAAACGTATGTGAGACTTTAAAGAACAAAACACACGAATATCATTATGTAAATGCTAAATGGACGGGTTATTCGTATAGGTGACGATCTGTACGAATAAATCTGAAAGTTTAACGTTCTGAATGATATTCTATAATTAGAAAACAAGATTGAAAAGTATAGTTATCGTCGTGTTCGTGCGGGTGACGATTCGAACGAATACGCGCGACGACCGTACATTTCGATTTAAACAGTTAATTTTTGTTTTAAATTTTTAATAAATAAGAAGATATTAGTTAATTTATTAGGAATTACAACCTTGAATAATTAAAAGATTTCTAATTTTATAACCGTGTCGTTTCATCGCGTAAACTACGCGACCCGGCTTAATACGCGAAACCGAACGAGACCGATCAACCGGGTGTGGTGAAGCATTTATTATGGCAATTAAATGCCATAATCATCATCACCCACCTCACATCTCTCTCTCAATCTCGTCTCTCTCTCTCTCTACAAATATTCAACATCTCTCTAAGATTTCTCAACCATCTTGCATCGGATTCAAGTGATTCTCGGTTCAAAACGACCACTACACGACGTAGATCAAGGAAGTACAAGTATTTCGAGATTTCATCCACGAAATTGGAGGTAAACACCCATTTTAAATTCGGTTTTAGAGGGTTTTCTTGAAATCTTATGGTTTAGTTATTATGACCGATATTAAGCACGTAGAGCACTTAGATAGAAGGGTATACATGTATAGGTATGGTTAGAAATATGATTGTAACAGGATTGGATCGAGAATGACCAGATTTGATGCAGGTTCGTGAAGAGAGGGGCTGTTACAGGTTCGTAATCACCAGCCGAACCCTTGTGACACCCACGAACCCTGCACCGAACTCTTTTTCCCTGCAACGAACCTGTGATCACGTCTGTACCGAACCCAGCAACCCATGTCACGAACCTGTGCCACCTGCTGCCGAACCCTGGACCACCTGCACCGAACCCTAGTAGCCAACGAACCTTAAGGGGTCGCCTAACTGTGTCATTGCCGAACCATTTCCCATGCAAACCCTAGACCCACGAACCCTCCCTTTTAGCGAACCAAGTCAATCACGAACCCCTGACCTACGAACCATGAGCCACGAATCTTTAAACTGAATCAGTAGCCGAACCATTATGGTTCGTCAAGGTCAGAAGATAGCCGAACCCTAAGACCACGGGTGGGATTAGCCGAACCTAAGACCATCTCTTTTAAAAGGTTCGCTGCCCTGAGTGGGATTGAACTCAAAATGTTGGTCAATTGAGGGAATTCAGTACCTAGGGCTATTGAAATTAGTTGTAAGAACAAGGAAATGATCATGCGAATACTCAAAGCTTTGAAATGGACTAAGGATCATGCATAAAGGGTTGGTGTTAATCTCAACATCTATACCTAACACTTAGAAATCCTATTCAAATGTATACAACTAATTTGGATTGTTCAATTATGCACTCCAAGTTAAGTTGTAAATTTGGGAGAACAAGAATCAAGTTGGGAAACAAAGAACAATCAAAGGACTTGGAATTGACCTAAATTGGGTTAATTCAAAGTTCTAACATGTTTAATTTATATGTTTCATGAAAATAACTTGTGTTTTAATAAATTAAATGACTTTAAATAATAGCTCATTGTTGCATTTTATAAATGTTATTGGTTTCTTCTAAAATTTGTTTATTATAATTGATTGGGATTTTGTTATAAGATAGACAATATAATTGTCTGGATTTGCTCTAAAAACAAAGGAAACTCTGCCGAAATTTTTTAAAATATAAAAGTAATGTTGTATAACTAACCATGGGATTTGGGATCATAAAGAGGGTAGCTAAGATAGGTTAGATCTTAGGTACACTTAGTACTAAGACACTTAGTTGCACACACACAACAAGACCCAATCTTAGGCACAACGACTACTACGTTTACTTATCAAATCCGACTTCTTATAAAATAAATCAGGAACTGAAGATACATAGCTTACATACAAGAGCGCGCATTTTGTGTTAGATCAATTCACATAGCAGCACAGGTGAGTTCATTGCCCCTTTTCTAAACATTTTTGTTTTAAAACGCGGGGCTGAGAAGCATGCGTAAACTGTTTACTTAAATTGTTTACTTAAATGCTTTTAAATTTATATGTTTTACATATATATAAATGATATCCTAGACCATGTCTAGGAAGATTTTATGCAGGTTATTGACTGATTTACTTATTTATTAAGTGAATAATCAAGTTAAACTTAACTTTTCAACCAGTCAAAACATTTCAAACAAATCAAATCAATCATTTTGACAAAACAAGTGGGTGAGTTCAAGGGATCAAAACAAACATTTTGACAAAACAAGTGGGTGAGTTCAATGGATCAAAACAAACATTTTGACAAAACAAGTGGGTGAATTCAAGGGATCAAATCAAACATTTTGACAAAACAAGTGTGGGACATCAAGACATCAACAAAACAATCTTTGCAAAGACAACATTCAATGTTCTACAAACCAAGTGTTTGTTGAACAATTAATCAAGTGTACAACCGATCAATGAATCTTGTATTCTACGATCAACACATCAGGTACATCTTGTGACAAAATCAGACGATCATTAAATCATTTTAAGGGAAAGTCTGGGAAATATCAGAGATAGCATACGCCAAAAACATTGACGAAACATAAAATCCTGCATTTCAAGAAGTCCTAGCTAGACCGTTTGACTTGTAGGTCGTATGTTTGAGGATATTTACAGTTTCCCTAACTACTAAGTACCTAGATTGACAGACTAGTCTACTCGAGTATGACCATAGGCCCCAATCATAAGGACTTAGATTTTATTAAATGTTTATTTACTTGTTTAATTAAGCATTTATTAAACTGTTTATACAATTGTGTGGTTGATCATATTATGTGATGAACTTATGAAATCAATAGTGGATTTCAAATGATTGTAATTACAGGACGACAAACAGAAGAATCATTGGGTTAAAGGTAGGGGTAAAATGCTTAATTATCATTAACAACAATGTCCTATGCGGATTAGTATGTGGTGGGATGGCGTCTGGGCGGGGTTGTAGCCTCGACTCAGGGGTATGCCCTATACATAAGCATACCGATCCGGATGATACATGTGATGTTAATGAGATTAAGGTTGTTACCCGTGGGTTAAACAAAGGTTTTGTGAGAACATTAGAGTCATTGTGAACAAGAGTGTGTGATAGGTAAAGATGCTTAATTATCATTAACAGCAATGTCCTATGCGGATTAGTATGTGGTGGGACGGCGTCTGGGCGGGGTTGTAGCCTCGACTCAGGGGTATGCCCTATACATAAGCATACCGATCTGGATGATACATGTGGTGTTAATGAGGTTAGGGTCTTTACCAAAGAAGGTTTTCAAATCATTTTCAAATCATTTTCAAATACTAAACTATATGAACTCACCAACCATGTGTTGACCTTTATTTTTGCATGACTTCTCAGGTGACGAACAGGTCAATTAGGAAGTCATTTCTTTTGGACTAGGACTTCAGATAGAAGACTAGTATTTTGGACCTGCATACTTTTGAAGACATCATGATATAAATTATTTTGAATATCTTGTGTAAATACAAGATAGTCATTTATTGATGTTTTGCAATAGATTTACATTGTTAAATTATAAACGTTACTGCTGTAATTTAACTTTGTAATTCTATTTTAATTAGCATTTCTCATTTATATCATGTGCAATGTAACAATCTGATCACTCCTGATTATCACTCCCGATATCGCGCCCCGGGAACCTTCCGCCCGTCGGGGAAACCCGATCCTACCCCGCCGGCTCGGGGTGTGACAGATTGGTATCAGAGCCATGGTTATAGAGAAATATAGGTCACTTATTTAAATGGTTTGGCCTAGACTATAACCTAGGGACCCTGCATATAGAGAACATAGGACTTAAGACTTATTTGCATATTGTCTTCTGTATTCGATCATTGCACTAACCGATGACTTTATTGGTTATGATCAGAATGCCTCCACGAAGACAACCTCCTTTGATACAGCTACCACCACAAGACTTGGCTCCACACTCCTCAACACCGTCTCCGAACGACTCTCCACCCCACCTCCTCCACCTCCTCCTCCCCCTCCTCCATTGATTACTCAAGCATCTGGTTCGGGCACAGTACCGACCATGGATCCTGCTACTATCGCTCTGGTGACGTTACTGAGTAGCCAGATGACGAATCAGATGAAAGAGGCAATACCGGAGATGTTCCTTCGTCTTCGTAATGAGATCCTCAACACTGGCAACACATCAGGAGAAGCCAGTGGAAATACTGGAGATTCATCTCACTACTCCTACAAGTCCTTTGTAGGATGTAAGCCACCCAGTTTCAGTGGGTCTGAAGGCGCCGTTGGACTAATCCAATGGATTGAGAAGATTGAGGCAACATTGGATCTTTGCAGCTGCCCCGAACATCACAAGGTCCGTTACTCAGCGGGAACATTCAACAAACGGGCTCTGACCTGGTGGAACGGTCAGATTAATGCTCGGGGAAGAGAAGAAGCCATGGCCATGCCATGGGAAGACTTCAAGACACTGCTACGAACAGAATTCTGCCCAAGAATGAGCTGCAGAAGTTGGAGGTTGAACTATCCAACCATGTGATGAAGGGGGCTGATCACATGGGTTACACTACTCGTTACCACGAGTTAGTTGCTTTGGTGCCAGACATGGTACCAACTCTGGAGAAAAGGATAGACCGTTATGTGGGTGGACTTCCCGCCTGCATTCAAGGTATGGTTGTTTCAGCCAACCCTACACTGTTGAATCTGCAGTGAGACTGTCTGGGAAACTCACTGATCTTATGGTAGCCTCTGGAACTTTAAAGAAGGAGGCTGAACCCAGCAAGAACAAAGCAGAATCTTCAAAGAAACCCTCTCACCATCAAAAGAAGAAACAGAAGACCATCAAGAACTACGCGGTGGCCACACCTCTGCAACAAATAGCAGCAGCACCACAAAACCCCAACCGCAAACCCTACACTGGCACGTTTCCTTTGTGTGCCAAGTGTCAGTATCACCACACTGCTGACACTCCCTGCAAGCATTGCACGGGATGTGGAAGAAAGGGCCATTGGGTCCAACACTGTAGGATGACTCCTAATCAAGCAGTCAACAATGCTGCTTTGGCTCTTCCTCCACCAACTAATCAGAACCATGGTGGATGCTATAACTGTGGCGAACAAGGCCACTTTGCGAAGAACTGCCCGAAGAAGGCACAACCAGCAGTTCAAGCACCCCGTGGACGAGCTTTTGCTATCGGAGCACCAGCTGCACGCCAGGACCCAAATGTGGTCACTGGTACGTTTCTCTTACATGACTTTTATGCATCTGTCTTATTTGATACTGGTGCGGATCAGAGTTTTATCTCTACCGACTTTGCGTGCCAACTAGATTCCATAGAGGAACAGTTAGACTCCCCTTACATTATAGAAGTAGCTAACGGGAAACAGATCACAGTTAGTACAGTTTATAGGAACTGCCCATTGACACTAAATGATTTCACATTTACCATCGATTTGATACCGATGGAGCTGGGTAGTTTTGACATCATTGTGGGAATGGATTGGCTTTCATCTAACCGAGTGGAAGTCATCTGTTCTGAGAAGCTGCTTCGAATTCCATTGCCGAGTGATCGTGTATTGGAAGTTAAAGGGGATCAAGCAAAGCGAAGTGTCAAAATCATTTCTTGCATAAAGGCGCGTAAGTGTCTACAGAAGCGGTGCATAGCATTCCTGGCTCATGTGTTGGAAAAAGAGAAAGACAAGAAGAAGATTCAAGATGTACCAGTAGTGAAGGAATACCTGAAGTATTCCCCGAAGACCTACCTGGTTTGCCACCTGCGCGACCGGTAGAATTTCGTATTGACTTAATTCCTGGAGCAACTCCTGTTGCTAAATCTCCTTACAGGTTAGCACCTTCAGAAATGCAGGAATTGTCTAATCAATTACAGGAGTTACTTGATAAGGGCTTCATCAGACCGAGCTACTCACCTTGGGGAGCTCCGGTTTTGTTCGTGAAGAAGAAAGACGGATCGTTCAGAATGTGCATAGATTACCGTGAACTGAACAAACTAACCATCAAGAATCGGTATCCATTACCGAGGATTGATGATTTGTTTGACCAACTGCAAGGAGCTCAATACTTCTCAAAGATTGACTTGCGGTCTGGATATCATCAACTGAGAGTTCAAGACGAAGACATACCGAAAACGGCCTTCCGAACAAGATACGGGCATTACGAATTCATGGTGATGCCCTTCGGATTGACAAATGCACCAGCGGTTTTCATGGACCTCATGAACCGAGTGTGCAAGCCGTACTTGGATCAGTTTGTCATTGTTTTCATTGATGACATACTGATTTATTCCAAGACCAAAACAGAACATGAGCAACACCTTAGAAAGATCTTGGAGCTGTTGAAAGAAGAGAAACTCTATGCCAAATTCTCCAAATGTGAGTTTTGGCTAAGAGAAGTTCAATTTCTGGGCCATGTGGTCAACAGCGAGGGAATTCATGTAGACCCTGCCAAGATTGAAGCGATAAAGAATTGGGACACTCCGAAGACACCGACGGAGATACGGTCTTTTCTGGGATTGGCGGGTTATTACAGAAGGTTTATCTCAAACTTTTCTAAGATAGCTTTACCTCTCACTAAGCTAACCCAGAAAAGTGAACCGTTTGTCTGGGAGCAGAAACAAGAAGATGCTTTTCAGACCTTGAAACAGAAATTATGTGATGCTCCGATTCTATCTCTCCCAGAAGGCTGTGATGACTTTGTTGTATACTGTGATGCTTCCCATCAGGGACTCGGTTGTGTGTTAATGCAACGGGACAAAGTCATAGCCTATGCATCGAGACAGTTAAAGATTCATGAGAAGAATTACACTACTCATGATCTTGAACTGGGAGCTGTAATCTTCGCACTGAAGATTTGGAGACATTACTTATATGGCACCAAGTGTACCATATTCACTGATCACAAAAGTCTGCAGCACATCTTTGATCAGAAGGAACTCAACATGCGTCAACGCCGTTGGGTTGAACTTCTGAATGACTACGATTGTGTGATCAAGTACCATCCGGGAAAGGCGAACGTTGTAGCTGACGCCTTGAGCCGGAAGGAACGGGTCAAACCCCTACGTGTTAGAGCAATGGGGATAACCGTGCAGACCAGTTTAAGTGACAAGATCATTCAAGCACAACAAGAAGCACTTGACCGAGGTAATCTGAAGAGGGAACTTGATTGCGGAGCAGAGAAACAGTTTGACACGAAGCCTGATGGTATAATCTACTACAAGGAACGTATATGGATCCCTGCGGTAGATGAATTGAGGAAACTTATCCTCGATGAAGCACACAAGACTAAATACTCTGTTCATCCAGGCGCTGATAAGATGTACCAAGACTTGCGTGGATTTTATTGGTGGCCGGGAATGAAGAAAGACATAGCCGAGTATGTCGGACAGTGTCTTACGTGTGCGAAAGTAAAGGCTGAACACCAGAGACCGTCTGGTCTACTGGAACAGCCTGAGATTCCGCTCTGGAAGTGGGAACAAATAGCTATGGATTTCATTACCAAGCTACCCCGCACTTCCAGCGGTCATGATACAATATGGGTGATCATTGATCGTTTAACCAAATCTGCTCATTTCTTGCCCATGCGTGAGAGCTTCACCATGGATAAACTGGCAAGATTATACATCAATGAGATAGTGGTACGCCACGGTGTGCCATTGTCTATTATTTCTGATAGAGACAGCAGATTTACTTCAAGGTTCTGGCAATCATTACAGAAATCTCTAGGGACACAGTTGAATCTGAGTACAGCTTACCACCCACAAACGGATGGTCAAAGCGAACGTACTATTCAAACCCTAGAGGACATGTTGAGAACCTGTGTTCTAGACTTCGGTGGGAATTGGGATTCCCATTTGCCACTGATTGAGTTCTCCTACAATAACAGTTACCACAGCAGTATCGGATGTGCACCATTCGAGGCTCTTTATGGCCGGAAATGTCGATCACCGATCTGTTGGACTGAAATTGGAGACAACCGAATAACGGGGCCAGAATTAATTCAAGAAACCACTGACAAGATAACTCAGATTCAAAGAAGACTACAAGCAACAAGGAGCAGACAAAAGAGCTACGCCGACAAACGGCGCAAGCCGTTGGAATTCCAAGTGGGAGATCGTGTAATGTTAAAGGTATCCCCATGGAAAGGCGTGGTACGCTTTGGAAAGAAAGGCAAATTAGCACCACGATATGTGGGACCGTTCGAAATCATCGAACGTATAGGTCCTGTAGCTTATCGACTGAGATTACCAGATGAACTCAGTGGTGTGCATGACGTGTTTCACGTCTCAAACTTAAAGAAATGCCTTGCTGACGAGAGTCTTGTCATTCCAATTGAAGAGATTCAAGTCGATGAACAGTTACATTTCATTGAAGAACCTTTAGAGATTATGGATCGCAAGGTTAAACAACTGAGGCGAAGCCGTATTCCTATTGTAAAGGTTCGATGGAATTCAAGACGCGGGCCCGAGTTTACTTGGGAACGTGAAGATCACATGAAGTTAAAGTATCCCCAACTGTTTGAAGAGGAAGCGGTACCTGATAACAACTCTTAAATTTCGGGACGAAATTTCTCTAACAAGGGGAGACTGTAACATCAGTGCCGGAACCGTTACCGGAACAGTGATCTCTACAGTACATGAACAGTAAAACAGGTATGAATCATACACATTTCAGTAATTTTCATATTCATGTCATTTATCATTATCATGGTGAGTTGTCATAGAACAGTTTCAGACACATTTAACAGAAACACAGTTCAGAACAATGGTTCTTGAGTCGGATAATTATCTGGCAATACAGAACCATCATGTGATTATTTGCTTAGGAATTATTATGTATAAACGTATGTGAGACTTTAAAGAACAAAACACACGAATATCATTATGTGAATGCTAAATGGACGGGTTATTCGTATAGGTGACGATCTGTACGAATAAATCTGAAAGTTTAACGTTCTGAATGATATTCTATAATTAGAAAACAAGATTGAAAAGTATAGTTATCGTCGTGTTCGTGCGGGTGACGATTCGAACGAATACGCGCGACGACCGTACATTTCGATTTAAACAGTTAATTTTGTTTTAAATTTTTAATAAATAAGAAGATATTAGTTAATTTATTAGGAATTACAACCTTGAATAATTAAAAGATTTCTAATTTTATAACCGTGTCGTTTCATCGCGTAAACTACGCGACACGGCTTAATACGCGAAACCGAACGAGACCGATCAACCGGGTGTGGTGAAGCATTTATTATGGCAATTAAATGCCATAATCATCATCACCCACCTCACATCTCTCTCTCAATCTCGTCTCTCTCTCTCTCTACAAATATTCAACATCTCTCTAAGATTTCTCAACCATCTTGCATCGGATTCAAGTGATTCTCGGTTCAAAACGACCACTACACGACGTAGATCAAGGAAGTACAAGTATTTCGAGATTTCATCCACGAAATTGGAGGTAAACACCCATTTTAAATTCGGTTTTAGAGGGTTTTCTTGAAATCTTATGGTTTAGTTATTATGACCGATATTAAGCACGTAGAGCACTTAGATAGAAGGGTATACATGTATAGGTATGGTTAGAAATATGATTGTAACAGGATTGGATCGAGAATGACCAGATTTGATGCAGGTTCGTGAAGAGAGGGGCTGTTACAGGTTCGTAATCACCAGCCGAACCCTTGTGACACCCACGAACCCTGCACCGAACTCTTTTTCCCTGCAACGAACCTGTGATCACGTCTGTACCGAACCCAGCAACCCATGTCACGAACCTGTGCCACCTGCTGCCGAACCCTGGACCACCTGCACCGAACCCTAGTAGCCAACGAACCTTAAGGGGTCGCCTAACTGTGTCATTGCCGAACCATTTCCCATGCAAACCCTAGACCCACGAACCCTCCCTTTTAGCGAACCAAGTCAATCACGAACCCCTGACCTACGAACCATGAGCCACGAATCTTTAAACTGAATCAGTAGCCGAACCATTATGGTTCGTCAAGGTCAGAAGATAGCCGAACCCTAAGACCACGGGTGGGATTAGCCGAACCTAAGACCATCTCTTTTAAAAGGTTCGCTGCCCTGAGTGGGATTGAACTCAAAATGTTGGTCAATTGAGGGAATTCAGTACCTAGGGCTATTGAAATTAGTTGTAAGAACAAGGAAATGATCATGCGAATACTCAAAGCTTTGAAATGGACTAAGGATCATGCATAAAGGGTTGGTGTTAATCTCAACATCTATACCTAACACTTAGAAATCCTATTCAAATGTATACAACTAATTTGGATTGTTCAATTATGCACTCCAAGTTAAGTTGTAAATTTGGGAGAACAAGAATCAAGTTGGGAAACAAAGAACAATCAAAGGACTTGGAATTGACCTAAATTGGGTTAATTCAAAGTTCTAACATGTTTAATTTATATGTTTCATGAAAATAACTTGTGTTTTAATAAATTAAATGACTTTAAATAATAGCTCATTGTTGCATTTTATAAATGTTATTGGTTTCTTCTAAAATTTGTTTATTATAATTGATTGGGATTTTGTTATAAGATAGACAATATAATTGTCTGGATTTGCTCTAAAAACAAAGGAAACTCTGCCGAAATTTTTTAAAATATAAAAGTAATGTTGTATAACTAACCATGGGATTTGGGATCATAAAGAGGGTAGCTAAGATAGGTTAGATCTTAGGTACACTTAGTACTAAGACACTTAGTTGCACACACACAACAAGACCCAATCTTAGGCACAACGACTACTACGTTTACTTATCAAATCCGACTTCTTATAAAATAAATCAGGAACTGAAGATACATAGCTTACATACAAGAGCGCGCATTTTGTGTTAGATCAATTCACATAGCAGCACAGGTGAGTTCATTGCCCCTTTTCTAAACATTTTTGTTTTAAAACGCGGGGCTGAGAAGCATGCGTAAACTGTTTACTTAAATTGTTTACTTAAATGCTTTTAAATTTATATGTTTTACATATATATAAATGATATCCTAGACCATGTCTAGGAAGATTTTATGCAGGTTATTGACTGATTTACTTATTTATTAAGTGAATAATCAAGTTAAACTTAACTTTTCAACCAGTCAAAACATTTCAAACAAATCAAATCAATCATTTTGACAAAACAAGTGGGTGAGTTCAAGGGATCAAAACAAACATTTTGACAAAACAAGTGGGTGAGTTCAATGGATCAAAACAAACATTTTGACAAAACAAGTGGGTGAATTCAAGGGATCAAATCAAACATTTTGACAAAACAAGTGTGGGACATCAAGACATCAACAAAACAATCTTTGCAAAGACAACATTCAATGTTCTACAAACCAAGTGTTTGTTGAACAATTAATCAAGTGTACAACCGATCAATGAATCTTGTATTCTACGATCAACACATCAGGTACATCTTGTGACAAAATCAGACGATCATTAAATCATTTTAAGGGAAAGTCTGGGAAATATCAGAGATAGCATACGCCAAAAACATTGACGAAACATAAAATCCTGCATTTCAAGAAGTCCTAGCTAGACCGTTTGACTTGTAGGTCGTATGTTTGAGGATATTTACAGTTTCCCTAACTACTAAGTACCTAGATTGACAGACTAGTCTACTCGAGTATGACCATAGGCCCCAATCATAAGGACTTAGATTTTATTAAATGTTTATTTACTTGTTTAATTAAGCATTTATTAAACTGTTTATACAATTGTGTGGTTGATCATATTATGTGATGAACTTATGAAATCAATAGTGGATTTCAAATGATTGTAATTACAGGGACGACAAACAGAAGAATCATTGGGTTAAAGGTAGGGGTAAAATGCTTAATTATCATTAACAACAATGTCCTATGCGGATTAGTATGTGGTGGGATGGCGTCTGGGCGGGGTTGTAGCCTCGACTCAGGGGTATGCCCTATACATAAGCATACCGATCCGGATGATACATGTGATGTTAATGAGATTAAGGTTGTTACCCGTGGGTTAAACAAAGGTTTTGTGAGAACATTAGAGTCATTGTGAACAAGAGTGTGTGATAGGTAAAGATGCTTAATTATCATTAACAGCAATGTCCTATGCGGATTAGTATGTGGTGGGACGGCGTCTGGGCGGGGTTGTAGCCTCGACTCAGGGGTATGCCCTATACATAAGCATACCGATCTGGATGATACATGTGGTGTTAATGAGGTTAGGGTCTTTACCAAAGAAGGTTTTCAAATCATTTTCAAATCATTTTCAAATACTAAACTATATGAACTCACCAACCATGTGTTGACCTTTATTTTTGCATGACTTCTCAGGTGACGAACAGGTCAATTAGGAAGTCATTTCTTTTGGACTAGGACTTCAGATAGAAGACTAGTATTTTGGACCTGCATACTTTTGAAGACATCATGATATAAATTATTTTGAATATCTTGTGTAAATACAAGATAGTCATTTATTGAAGTTTTGCAATAGATTTACATTGTTAAATTATAAACGTTACTGCTGTAATTTAACTTTGTAATTCTATTTTAATTAGCATTTCTCATTTATATCATGTGCAATGTAACAATCTGATCACTCCTGATTATCACTCCCGATATCGCGCCCCGGGAACCTTCCGCCCGTCGGGGGAAACCCGATCCTACCCCGCCGGCTCGGGGTGTGACAAGATTGCATGCTAGGATGCCAAGATAGAGGACCTAGTAGACTTTTGGAAAGCACATATTTTGTTTTTGGTACAAGTCACTTTTGATATCTTGTATAATTACAAGATAGTGAACATTGATTCTTTTGATAGGTTTACTTAGTTAAATTATCAACATTAACAGTTGTAATTTAACTTTGTAAATCCTAATTTAATGCTATCTGTGCTTTAGTTATTCTTAACATTGATGCTATGTAAACAATCTGATCAACACGATTATCACTCACGATATCGTCCCCCGGGAACCTTCCGCCTGGCCGGGAAGTCGATCCGTCCCGCCGGCTCGGGGTGTGACAGTGTGTTTTGATACCAGTACAAGTAAAGTTATACCCCTCTCTGAGACATCACCACTATGCTTCTATGAACTTCAATGAATTAACAGTGACATCATCAGGTGACGAGAGGGTAGGGTGTGACACAATGACCTTTAAAAAAGATAGAAAGACCTGTAAGAAAGACACAATTATATGTAAAAAAAGATGTGAGGAAAGTGAATAACTAAATTACCATCCAACAAATTTTCTCTCTAAAATATTGATTTTTTTCTCTTAAATTTGATTCTATAGATTTAATGGTCAATAATAATTCTTATATTTTTAGGATAAAAAGATTATTAAGTTGAACATTTCCCATCAAGATATGACTGTTATATCAAAATTTAATAATGAAAATCACATTCAAAGATTTTATCAACCAAACACCGTGTAAGAGTTTATTCTAATTTGAAATCTTGTTAGTTTTCTGATTTTTAAGAATCATTTTACTAACGAAACACTAATTAGTGAAATCCTATTTTTGGTGAAATCTATGAAAAAAATAAAGAAAAATCTTACCTGTAATTTTAGTAAGGTAAAAATAAAACTAACCTTAGCTCTATTTAAAAATACAATAGAGGGTTGCTTAGAAGTAGACATGCACAAAAAGCTGGTTAATTAAACCTCTAATGGTTCATAATCGGTTATTTGAATCAGTTTTAGGTTTTTTAAAACAATCGGCAGTTTAGGACCGGTTTAAAGTTTCACAAGACCAAACTGGTTTTTCAAACAGATTAACTAGTCCAACTTAGGAAAACATTGGTTATTTGACGATTAACTGGTTCGATTAACCGATTTCGGTTTTAGATCTTGAAAAACCGGTTATTGGTAAACCGGTTGGCAGACTTTGACCGGTTAACCGGTTCGGTTATTTCAAAACCGGTTTTTCCACTAGTTAACCAATTTGTGCACCTCTACTTAGAAGTAGGATGTGTATGAAACCGACCTAAAACCAAAAAATTGAAAAATCCAAATCGAAATAACCAAACCAAATATAAACCGACGGGTTTGGTATAAGTTTTTTTTTAAAAACCAAAAGTTTGGGATTGGTTTGTTTCTACCTTAAATAAAAACCAAAAAAACCGAATACATGCATATGTGTGTATGAATGTATGTGTGTGTTTGTATGTATGTGTGTGTAAGTATGTATGTAATTTTAATAATTTATAAACTGTCTATTTTTATTTTTTTAGTTTTTGATACCAAAGTTATAAAGTATGTTTTAGTATTTTTTTTAGATTACGATATTATACACACATATGATTTTTACTATTTTAGGTCTAAATAGAAAAATAAAAAATAACGTAACCTAATTCGAACTCAAATGAGTTTTAAAAAAGATAAAACCCGAAAAACTCGAATGCAAATGAGTTAAAAAAACCCAAAAACACAATTTAAATTTGAACTAGTTAAAAAATCCGATCTAAACCGATCCATGTATACCTATGGGTTAGGATCAAATAAATAGTGTCTTTATCTTAAAAAGTCTAAGAATGATTATTAACCATTAGATCATGAGATCAAATTTAAAAAAGAAAATTTAAAATTTTAGAGAGAAAAGTTGTTAAAGGGTAGTTTAGTCATAACCACTTTCCCCCCACATTTTTAAACGTTCTTAACTTTTGCATACGATATTATTTTTCAAAAAAAAAGTATATCATAAAAACAAGCATTTTTTTATCTTTAAAATGAGTATAATATTGCTAAAAAAATTAAATTTTTTAAGCTTATTATGTCTAATGTCTTTTTAAATGTTTGTGTAGAATTAACTTTTTGTGTTTTTTCTTAAAGATAATTGTGTCTTTTTTACTATGTAATTGTGTCTTTTTTAAATATCAATATGTTATTTATACTTATCGTTGTGTCATCCTTGCTTAACATTATGTATTATGCAACATCATTGTGTCTTAAATTGTTTAGGAAAACACAACATTGAGCAGAAACACAAAAGACACAATAACTTGTACAAAACACACAATGTCTATACAAAAGACACAATGACTCGTCATTATGTCTTTTTTACATATAATTGTGTCATTTTTGAAGATCATTGTGTTATTTATATTCGTCAATGTGTCATCCTTGCTTGACATTCTGTATTATGCAACATCATTACGTCTTAAATTGTTCATTAAAACGCAACATTGAGCAGAAATACAAAGACACAATTACTTACACAAAAGACACAATGACATGCACAAAAGACACAATGACCTGCACAAAAGACACAATGAACTGCACAAAAGACACAATGAACTAAAAAAAATTTGTCCATAGCAAAAACTATATTAATTTTGAAGATAAAAAATGCTCATTTTTATGGTATTTTTTTTTTGAAAAAATATTTTCGCATGTAAAAGTTACGTACGTTTAAAGAAAATGAGAGAATTTGATAAAAAGTCAACAGAAGTAAGCATGATTAAAATACCCTCCAATAACTTAATTTAATCATAGCCATTAATTAATAATCAAATGACTCAAAATCCTTAAACTTTTTACATTAATGGGCTTATTTAGTTTAACTTAAGCATACTTCATAATTGGAAGAGAACCTGGTCTAAGCATTAATTAAACAGCTGTTATATCAAAATCTTTATCACAAAGATGCCTTTAACGTTACAGACCAACTTCTCAGTCAAATCTCTCTCCCTCTCTCTGTATCATCTTCCTTCAATACCTGCTTCCTCTGCCATTTAATCAATCTCTCTCTCTCTCTCTCTCTACCGTTTGATCCTTGTTCTTTCTATCCCCAAATCACTATCTATCTTTATCTGGATTTTGTGTTTTCTGTTTAAATCCGCAATCTAATCTTCAAATTTCAACTATTGAACAACCCCCTTCATGTTAAAGACTGTTCAAATGCTTTGGTAGATTGATTGATAGCACAGACTCTTCTTAAATCTTACATGGTTAGTTTCTTTCTTCTTTGTAACCTGATTTTGTTTTATAGTCATTTTTTCCTGCTTCAAGATTCTACATTTATTGGGTATTGTGAGTCAAAGATACTGCATCAGATTTTTGCTTGATAACCATTTTGTTCTTCTGAAACCCTTGTCTTTCAATCAAGTTATGACCCCTATTAATAGATCTTGTCGCTTGTAAGTTCATAAAGATTAAAGCTTTATTCTTTGATGTAGCATGATCTTCCCTAATGTTTAGATGTAACTCATGCATTTATTCTTTTCTCAGGGTTTTATGTACTTCAGTTATATTTTACACAAACTTTGTGAAATGAATATTTTTTCATGTTTTGATGCATACCCATTATTTAGATTTGAATGTTTTGTTCTTCACTTCTGCCCTAATCTTTTTTACATCTCATGCATTTCATTATGTTCCTTTTTCTAGGGTTTTTTACACTTTTACAATCAATTTGTTTTCATACCCATGATTAGATGTGAATCTTTTTTGTTTGTTCTTGATAAAAATTGAATCTTTTTAATTTGATTTGGCAGAATAGCTTCATTTCTTGAATCTTGAATTCTGTAAGTATGGGTAGGGGCAGAGGAAAAGGGAAGAAGTTGACTTTGACTAACAGTGATGATACTGCAAGTGGTGAAGAAGAAAGAATTCCTGCCCAAAAAAGAAATGGCAGGCCTCATAAATCATTGGTGGATGAAACTGAGGATGAAAAGAACACCAATGTGAATGATGATGTTGTATCAAACAAAGATGTGAAGGTAATTGAGAATGACAAAAAGAGAAAACAGCACAAGCAGTCAACTGAAGAGGGTGATTTAGTCAAAGAAGAAGGTGAGGTTGGAACCAGGTCGAACACAGACGGGTTGACTCAGGTTAACGGTTTTCGACACACGCGAAGTCGGAGGAAAAGTAAGCCACACCGTGCCGCTGAAGCTGGTGTCGAATGCACATGAAACCAGTAAATCCTCTAGTCACACTTTGTTTTGGTTGTGTTTTGTGCTAAGTAGTTTATGGTATGACTGAATGTCAATTGCATGTTTCCTTTTGAGTCTATAACCAAGTTTTGGCATCATATTCGTTGCGTAGATCTTATTTTAAATGTCTTTTTTGGTTCCCTCAAAGTTTTCTGAGACTTGTATAGTTGACATGGGCGGTCCTAATAGTCGAAGAGTCATTGACGAACCAAGAAAAAAAAGCCCACGACGAATTGTAAATTTATGTTTTTTCGTTTTTATATATTTAAATATAAATCAATATATATAATACAAAAATGATTTTTAAAATTTTTGCACCCTTGAACAAAATGGGCCCTCCCATGATAGTTGATGCAAGCTTTCAAATATGTTTAAATTCCTTGTTTAAAGTTAGTTTATGTTTCATCTTCAGCATGTCATGTAAATGTTTTATATGCACTCACTTGCGGATAATTTTCTGAAAATGACTAAAATACCCTCTCAGTAACGACGAAGGAACCAAATCAATCTTCTTTCTTTTTGCACGGGGTATGTTTGGGGCTTGTGATTATGTAATTTAATTGTTTTACATATGCTAAAAATGTTAATTATAAGTTACATATGTTAAAAAACAAAAACAAAAAATCCTACATGTGTTTGCTTGAGATTTTTAATACACTTTTTGAGTTGAAATCAAGTGAAAACATTTGATCATATGATATAAACCTTAAGTTTAATTTTTCTTGAATTATCAAGTCCAAAAAACACCCCTTATCCTTGATCAGTTGATCATGAACGAGGGTCCCAACTCCCAAACACTGAACACAGTGTTAATGTTGGTTAGCAACAGTTGGGCTTTTAACCCACATGGGCTTATTAGTAAAGCTTAATTAGGCGACTTAAAATATAAATATATTTTGGGCCTGAAATCCAAAAAGAGCCTCTCTGAATCTCTGATAGTCGGATGGGCTACCAAAATAAATACAATCTGTTGGATCATTACGTAAATAGTTGGGCTCACTCCATTAACAAAAATATAACGTTGTAGTAAAGCAGTTAATCACTTATTCACTTTGACTTTTTCATAAATCAATTTTTTTTAAGCTTACCATAAATTGTTGTTGTATAACGTAATCGAATCATTCACAAATAATAACATTAAAAGATAGCAATGTCAAGATAAAAAGCCTAAGAAACAATAACAATAACACGAGCATGCATGACTATTAAAGAAACATATCGAATTATCATAAAACAATTTGAAACAAATCCATAATTAAGGAAATCTGCTCATCCAAAAACACTACTAGAAAGAGGCGGAATTTCCATACGAAAAAGATACATCAGGTTTTCATAAATATATATATGTGCGGCAGAAATACCTCTAATTTAGCGTCAACATATCAACAATTCAAGTAATCTTGAAAACATAACATAAGAAAAACATGATTTTTTTATACATATATTTTTATAGTCTTCGAAAAGGTAAATGAATCATTGAATCTGGCATGCTTCATTTACCAACAATTGAAATTCACATTTTGTGTCATATCGTTGGTTTAAGGCTCCCGATATTTGTACCACATTTTCATCATTTATATATCATACTTTTGTAAAATGAGTTTTATTGCACACATATTACATATACTTATACATTTCTCTAAAATATTGTTTGATATAAAAAAGTAAAAAAAAAGAAGATATTGTTGTTTACTTTAATGTTATCAATACGGTTATTTTTTTATATATATATTTTTTGCCTATTTGGTCGGATTTTGTGGATAGACGTAATTGACGTGGCAACTTTTCATGGCCCCAATATCCTCCTAAAATCACTCTGCTATTAGACGGAAATTCTCTCTCCTTTCAAGCACAAACAAGAGGTGGGCAAAAAAACCGGACCCGGAATCGGAACCAACATATTGAATCGAAACCGGTTATACCCTAACTGGGTACAAACGGGTCCAGAACCGAAACCAAAAAAACCGGAACTGGTTCCACCTGTACCCGGCCAAAACAGGAACCGGACATAACCCGAACCGGAACCGAACGAAACCCGGAACCTGAACCTGAACCGGAACCAGGTATTCACTTTGTTGACCAGAATTGGAACCGATTGGAACCGGAACCGGTTCTTAAATCAGAACCAGTTAAAAAAACCCGATTTGCGCACCTCTAGCACAAAGTAAGTTTCCAATCTTTAAATAAGATGTACACAGATGCATACACAAACATTGATAAATTGTTAGCGTTACTCAGTTTGATTAGGTGGTTGTCCGGGTCATACCAATACGAGATCGTCTTTGTGGCTCAACTATGTGACGCTGGTTTGTACTTTATTGAAACAATAGTTAGCGTAGGGAGGATGAGGAGCATTTTTCTATAGGATTTTGTAAAGTTTCGATTTCTTATAAAAGCTAACATAAATGTAAAACAACATTTTTTATAAAGAGAAATCGGTATTTTCATCACTACCTAGGTATATAATTTATAGCTTTTATTCATTAATAATTCAAAGTGTTCAAGAATTTTATCCTTTTTAATATGTGTACAGTATTGTTATATATTTTTTCGAGCTAATTGAAATTTGTAACCGTATGGTTTAATCCTTACAACATGTTGCAACCCTCATTTTTTATTTTCTCAACTTGCTTCTGTGGTTCTAAAACACTTACAACTTACAACCTTACAGTTAAATTTAACATAACATAACTATGTGTTTTTATTGAAAGGTAAAATTGTAATTGTAATTTTAAAGATATTTAATTTTTATATTCTTAAATCGTTTGAAAGTTGAAACTCCTAACGGTTGTTCGATTTTTCAACTTTGCTGAAGAATCTCTACGTCCGACAGTTGAAATCCTATTTGTTTTAATTCCAGACATTGGTATACTTTTTTTGAGACGAGACATTCATTATCAATTTGAATTATCCAATGTCAATTGAATTATCCATTTGTATGACACTGGTATACGATTTGAGGCCATTCAATAATACTCGTATACTTTTTTTGATACCGGTATACTTTTTGTATAGGAACAATCCTAATTGTTTTATAGCATCCTCAAATGACTGGTAGATTTTGGAGGATATATCTTTAAGATTTGTTTGATATGAATATCTTTAATATTACAATTTTATCCATCAATAACAAACATAGTTATGTTAAATTTAACTGTAAAGATGCAGGTTGTATGTGTTTTAAAACCACATGGTTGCAAGTTACAAAAATAAAAAAGAGGAATTGCAACATGTTATAAGATTCAACCACAGGGTTGCAAATTACAATCAACTTTATTTTTTTAATAAAATTTTTAAAAAACTATAATAAGTTATGCATATATATAAAGTGATACTATCTTAAAAAAATTTGTAGAAAATATTATATTTATATTATTATACCATTTATACTATGTTGATAATAAAAATTATAAAAATCATGTCAGTTTACAATAAGGTAATATTAAAATTATAATAATAAAAATAATGTTATAAAATCCAAAAGATTGGTTCATCTTTGAAGATTGGATGGAAACTTTTTCATCTCAAGAGATTGGATGGAAATATTTTTACTCTTAGCATTAAATATCGTGTACTCTTGTCTTCCAAATAGTAAAATTTTTGTAGTATAAATACCACTTCAATGTAAAGAGAAAATTGCACCTCTTGTATACATTTAAAGTGTTATACAATTCTCTCTTCTTCTATCAAAATTCTCTTCTATGTTTCTCTTCTAATCTTCTCTAAAGATTGTTAATGTGAGCTAATCATAGTTATATTATAACACGTTATCAGCACGAAGAGTTCTTAAATCATAATTAAGAAGATCATTAAAGGCACAAGCCATCCATCAAAGCAAGAAAAAAAAATGTCAAACATCGCAAAAATTGAATTCCCAGCTCTTAACATTACCGGAGAAAACTATATGCCATGGACGGCACATGTTAAAAGACATCTCAAATCAATGGGTGTTTTAGAAACAATAACAGAAGGAAATAAATGTACCGAACAAGACAAAGCAAAAGCTGACGTCTTCCTTCATAAACACATTGATGAGATGTTGCAATTCGAATATTTTAATTGTGATGATCCATATGTTTTATGGAGAGATTTACAAAGCAGATTTGATCATCAAAGGGAAGTTTTACTCCCAACTGCTAGAGATGAATGGAACAATCTTAGGTTCCAAGATTTTAAAAAGGTGAATGAATACACCTCAGCTTTGTTCAGAATTTGCTCAACGCTCCGATTCTGTGGACAAATTGTTACCGAGGAAGATATGTTGGAGAAAACTTTCTCCACCTTCCATGCATCGAATATAAACTTGCAACAACAATATCGGTTGCAAAGGTTCAAGAGATATTCTGACCTGAACTCATTTCTCCTCGTAGCAGAGAAAAATAATGAGCTATTAATGAAAAACCACCAGGCTCGTCCCACTGGATCACAACCAATTCCAGAAGCAAATGTGATCACTAATGATGACAATAAACGTTTTGGACGAAAAATGGGACGAAGCCGTGGTCGTGGATATTTTGATAAAAGTACTTATAATGGTCGCAACCATTCTTTCAAGAGAAACAATAATTATCGAGGTAATCCTCGTGGACGTGTACGTGGTCGCGGTCGTGGTCGAAACCAAAGAACAAACAATTATCACGCTCAACAAAATAATAATTCCCGCCAATATAACAAGTTCAAAAATGAAGCTGGTACTTCCCAAAACAATGGCACTTCCTGTTTTAGGTGTGGTAGTACAAACCACTGGTCAAAGGCTTGTCGCACGGCTCCACATCTGTGTGAACTATACCAAGCCTCTATTAAACGTCAAGATAAGGAAGTGAACCATGTGGATAACTTTGATGATATGAATGTTGAGCTGAACGCCGCTGACTTTATCAATGATATGGAAATCTGAAAGAAACGTTCCCAGACCACTATGATTAGATGAAAGAATAATGTATTTCTCATGTTTTAATTATCGATGTATTTCTCATGTTTTAATGTACTATGTAATGTTTTACGTTTTTCAAATAAAGAATTTTTTTTGTTAAACTATCGTAATATTTTATACTATAAACTTATTAATTTTTCTTCGTATCAGAAAAATTAAAATGAATATCATTGGAGCACAAGGTCAAACAAACGAAGCGGATATATGTATAGCAGATAGTGGAGCCACACACACTATACTCAGATCTAAGAAATATTTTTGTGATTTGAAACAAACAAAAGGAACCATCAATACAATTTCTGGTCCAACAGACCTGATAGAAGGAGTGGGAAAAGCACAATTAATCTTACCTAATGGTACGAAGCTCTTAATAGAAAATGCTTTATATTCCCCAAAATCAACAAGAAACTTGTTGAGTTTCAAAAACATATATCATAACGGATATGATACGAAATCAACGACTGTTGATAAAGAAAAGTATTTGCATATCATGAGCAAAGATCATATATTGGAAAAACTGCCAATGCTCCATTCAGGCTTACACTATACACATATTAATGTGCCTCAAGCACATATGGCAGTCAAGGAAAATGTCTGTGATTTTGAGACATTCAATTTATGGCATGACAGATTAGGTCATCCAGGATATACAATGATGAAAAGAATAATTGAAAACACCCATGGGCACTCATTGAAACATCAAAAGATCCCACAGTCAGATAAAATTCATATGTGTACATCTTGTTCACTTGGGAAATTAATTACGAGGCCTTCAATGGTGAAAGTAGAAAATGAATCACCTATGTTCCTTGAAAGGATTCAAGGAGATATTTGTGGACCAATTCATCCACCATGTGGACCATTTAGATACTTTATGGTTCTAATAGACGCATCAAGCAGATGGTCTCATATCTCTTTATTATCAACTCGTAATGTTGCTTTTGCCAAGTTTCTTGCACAAATTATTAAATTACGAGCACATTTCCCTGATTATATTATTAAAAGGGTGAGACTTGATAATGCTGGTGAATTCACATCACAAGCTTTTAATGATTATTGCATGTCTGTGGGAATTGTCGTCGAACACCCTGTTGCTCATGTACATACACAAAATGGTTTAGCAGAATCGTTAATCAAACGACTACAATTAATAGCTAGACCATTGATGATGAAAACAAAACTCCCTGTATCAGTTTGGGGTCATGCAATATTGCATGCTGGATCTTTAATCCGTGTAAGGCCAAGTGCAAATCACAAATACTCTCCCTTGCAACTTGTTTCGGGACATGAACCAGACATTTCCCACCTTAGAACTTTCGGGTGTGCAGTATATGTCCCTATCGCACCACCCCAACGCACAAAAATGGGTCCTCAAAGAAGGCTGGGAATATATGTCGGGTATGTAACACCTTCAATAATAAGATATCTTGAACCTTTAACAGGTGATGTCTTTACAGCACGTTTTGCTGATTGCCACTTTAACGAGACAATTTTCCCGGCATTAGGGGGAGAAAATAAGAAACAAGAAACCAATGTATCATGGTGTGTCCCGTCACTGTCCTATCTTGATCCAAGGACAAAACAATGTGAAACGGAAGTACAAAAGATAGTACATATACAAGAAATTGCAAATCAATTGCCTGATGCATTTACTGACACAAATAGAGTCACTAAATCTCACATACCAGCTGCTAATGCTCCAGCTCATATTGAGATTCCAAATAACCGAATGAATATTAATATGGCTCATGAATCTCAGAAACGTTTGAAACGTGGAAGGCCAGCCGGTTCAAAGGATAAAAATCCTCGAAAAAGAAAAGGTTCCGAAAAGGAAGTTGATCATACAAATAATGTTATTAATGAAACAATAAATACCGAACTTCCTCATAAAGAGAGTATCGATGATAACAACAAAGAAATTTCAATTAACTATGGTCACACAAACACATTATGGAACCGATATGAAATGGAAAATATTGATGATATATTTTCATATTCTGTGGCAAGTGATATTATAAATGGAGATGATACTCCTGAACCAAAATCAGTCAACGATTGCCAAAATCGAGATGACTGGAACAAATGGAAAGATGCTATGCAAGATGAGTTAGATTCACTTAACAAACGAAAAGTTTTTGGTCCAATTGTTATTACACCAATGACTGTAAAACCTGTGGGTTGCAAGTGGATTTTTGTGCGGAAACGAAATGAGAAAAATGAAGTTATAAGATATAAAGCCAGACTTGTGGCTCAAGGTTTTTCTCAAAGACCAGGGATTGATTATGATGAAACATATTCTCCTGTTATGGATGCAATCACTTTTAGATATTTAATCAGCTTAGCAGTATCCAAAAATTTAGAAATGCGTCTTATGGATGTGGTGACAGCTTACTTGTATGGATCACTTGATAGTGACATTTATATGAAAATTCCCGAAGGATTTAAAATCCCTGAAGCATTAGGTTCAAAACCTAAAGAAATGTGTTCAATCAAATTACAAAGATCTCTGTATGGATTGAAACAATCGGGAAGGATGTGGTACAATCGTTTGAGCGATTATTTGAAGAGTAAAGGTTATACAAATAATCTTATTTGTCCATGTGTCTTTATTAAAAAGACAGCATCAGGATTTGTGATCATAGCTGTGTATGTTGATGATTTAAACATAATTGGGACGCGTAAAGAAATTCATGAAGTAATTACTCTTTTAAAGAATGAGTTTGAAATGAAAGATCTTGGAAAAACCAAGTATTGTCTTGGTTTACAGGTTGAGCATATGCCTAACGGAATACTTGTACATCAATCAAATTATACAGAAAGGCTCTTAAAGCGTTTTAATATGGAAAATGCAAATTCTTTAAGCACCCCAATGGTAGTTAGATCACTCAATGTTGACAATGATCCATTTCGCCCATGCGAAGATGGTGAAGAAGTTCTCGGTTCGGAGGTACCATACCTTAGTGCAATTGGTGCCCTTATGTATCTTACTAACTGTACAAGACCAGATATTTCTTTTGCAGTTAACTTACTAGCAAGATTTAGTTCAGCACCTACAAAAAGGCATTGGAATGGAATTAAACATATTTTTCGATACCTTCGAGGAACTATTGATTTAGGTTTATTTTATCCTAACGATTCAAAAGAAGAATTGGTTGGCTATGCAGATGCAGGTTATTTATCTGATCCTCATAAGGCAAGATCTCAAACTGGATATGTATTCTTGAACGGAGGAACTGCAATTTCATGGCGTTCTCAAAAGCAAACACTTGTTGCAACATCATCAAATCATGCTGAAGTTATTGCACTACATGAGGCCTCTAGAGAGTGTGTATGGTTAAGGTCTATGACTAATTTTATATTGACTTCATGTGGGTTAGATGAAGATAGAAGTCCAACTACAATTTATGAAGACAATGCAGCTTGTATCTCACAGATGAAAGAAGGGTATATCAAAAGTGACAGAACAAAACATATACCACCAAGATTCTTTTCGTACACTCAAGATCTTATCAAAGACAATCAAGTTGAAATGAGATATGTTTCGTCTAGCAACAATTCAGCAGACCTTTTCACAAAAGCACTACCTACAGCCATTTTCAGGAAACACGTACATGATATCGGAATGCGACATGTACAAACGATATAGTTAACAACAGATGATAATTTGAGGGGGAGTTATATACTGCACTCTTTTTTCCTTAGCTAAAGTTTTTTCCCACTGGGTTTTCTTTAGCAAGGTTTTTAATGAGGCAGTAGTTTAAAATAAACTCCAAGTTTGAAAAAGTATCATCCAAGGGGGAGTGTTATAAAATCCAAAAGATTGGTTCATCTTTGAAGATTGGATGGAAACTTTTTCATCTCAAGAGATTGGATGGAAATATTTTTACTCTTAGCATTAAATATCATGTACTCTTGTCTCCCAAATAGTAAAATTTTTGTAGTATAAATACCACTTCAATGTAAAGAGAAAATTGCACCTCTTGTATACATTTAAAGTGTTATACAATTCTCTCTTCTTCTATCAAAATTCTCTTCTATGTTTCTCTTCTAATCTTCTCTAAAGATTGTTAATGTGAGCTAATCATAGTTATATTATAACAAATAATACTTTGTATCGTACAATTTAGAATTATGTGTAATATCAAATATATCATTATAGTAAAAAAAATGAAAGAAACATATTTGAGCAAATTCTCTCTTTTGCCATTACTATTATTAACACTTTAAATTATTTTTAAAGTTAACATTGCAACCTATCTAACTATCTATTCAGACTTAAAGTTATCTCAATTTTTAAAGTTAACATTGCAACCTATCTAAGTATCTATTCAGACTTAAAGTGATCTCTTAACTATTAAGACTTAAAGTTAATAATCACTAATAGACTATCTTTTATTGCTAAAGAGATAACTTTAAGTCTGAATGACTAAGATGTTATCTCATAATGTTACATCCTATCTATTCAGACTTAAGGTTATCTCTTAATCATTAAAATGTTATAAACCATTAAAAGATAGTCTCTTAATGATCATTTAAAGGCTACTAAACAACACTAAGATAACAAAAAAAAACTAAAACAAAAATACACAGTAAAACCTTGGTTAAACGGTAGAGTCTGAGAAGTATTATGAAATAAAACAAACATACATATATCCATGGGCGCAGCTTTCTTTAGACTCGGGGGGGCGACCGCCCCCCTGTTTTTTCGTGCAGCAGTGTAAATTTTTCGATACGTAGTGTAAAATTTTTTAAAAACCTTTATTTCGCCCACCTGGAAAAACAAAAAAAAAATATTTCGCTCCCTCATGAGATTATGGTCAAGCTTCGCCACTGCATATATCTATTTTATAAAAATATTTAATTATTTGCAGGACGGTGTCATTTTCCTGAAATATCATTTCTTCAACGTCTGTCAACTTGAATTAATCATGTGCAAACCTATCGTTGGTTCTAGTACAGGATCCTTTTATGGTCCCGACTTCGATCACATGCATGTTTGATAATAATCAGCTTTAATCATAGATGAAGATTATATTATGAGTACTTGGGCATCCAAATATATAAAAAGCTTTACAAGGAAAATATACACATTTTTTTAATTTATAATATAAATGGACTTTTTAATTGTAAAACTGATATACTATATCAATCATACATGTTAAATCCCACTTGTACGACAACTATTTGTAGGGTGGAGGAAGGATGAGAACATATCAACAAATCTCTTTCTTAGAAAAAAACATAGAATACTTTCAAAGAGACCACTACCAAAAAAACATAAAACTTTCCTACAAAATTTACTCGGAAATTTGTCGGAAAAACAAAATAGTGACTAAATTCCTACGAAAAATTTTAGTCGGAAAAAATCCCGTAGGAAAACACTTTCCGACGAAATTGCGACTAAAATACCGATATAAATAAATAATATTTTTCCGACTACATAGCAACTAAAGAGTGATGAAATCTGATGTTCCAAATTTTTATTTTTTAATTACTTAATTGATAATTGAATTAATAATGACATGTGTTAATCATAATTTATTAAAACTTCCGACGAGCTTCCGACAAAATATGAATTAAAGGATTTAAAGAACTTACCAACTATTACCGACAAATATTATTTTGTTTTGAATAAACTTTCCAACAAACTACCGACAATCAATTTAATTTTCAATTTTTTCTTAACCGAATCTACCAACAAACTTCCGACGAAAGTTAATCCTTTTTATGTCTCATAATTTTTTTACCGAGGAAATTCCGACGAAGTAGTATTATTTTTTACATTTTGTTCCGACAAGATTCTGACGAAATTGTATTATTTTTTACATTTTGGTCCGACAAGATTCCGACGAAACAATTTTTTATACCACTTTTCCGACGAAATTCCGACCAACATGTAAAAATTCAGTTTTTAGATCCTAAAAGCTGCAGAAAATTCCCACATAAGAACTGCAGAAAATCTACACATAAAAACTGCATATTATTCCCAAAAAAACCTAAAAATTCAATAAATATTGTTCAAATACATACATATCAGTTGTTACAATTAGTTACCAAAATATATAACACATGTTCTAACATGTTAAAAGAAAAAACAAACAAGCTAGGAACTATTTATCGGCGAGTTTTTTCATGATTTCTTCAATTTGTTTATTTAGTTTCTCTCGCTCAGCTCATTCCTTTTCAGCCACTTGTTCCATTTGTTCTAATCAATTTTCCAAGCTTTGACGAGCCTCCATTTCTTTGTGTAACTGAGATTCAACATCTTTGACCTATAATTGTTAAAACATATGTAATTAATACATATACAATAGCACTTAACTAAAGAGCATGATTGTAAAGTCGTTAGGCGCTAGTCGAGCGAGGAGGTACCGCCTAAGGATTAATCGTCGTTAGGCGGATTGGAATTTTTATATGTAATTTTACAAATATTTATTATATACACACATTAATATCAATAATTTAATATAATACTTCAAATATATTAAAAAATAAACTTAAACATACTAAGTCAAGTACTTAAATTACAAACTTAAACACAAAATTCAAATTTTATAGATGGATTTCGATGTTTAGTGGCAGGTTTCAATGTATCAGATATTGGATTTAATGTTTTAGAGACATATTAAGTATTTTGGGTTGAGAAATGTCTTGAATAATCACTTCTTGGGTCCTATTTACTCGAAAAAAGCCATAAAAAACCAAAAAAAAAAAAAAAAAAAATAGGCCGCCTAGCGCCTAGGCACCACCTAGGGCAAAATCGACAAGGTTTCTGGCTGCCTAGGCCTATTTTTACGACACTGCTAAAAAATAATAGCAAATAATAAGTGATCGTTTATAAAACAAATAATAGGAAACAAGTTGCTAATCTAATCTAAATTTTGCTAATAAAAAAGCTTACAGTGGATAAATTGTTGATCTACAAACAAAAAATGCTCAAAAATAAAAAATGCTCAAAATCTAATTGGTCTAATAAGCAATCTACCACATCCTATGAATCTTATTTATCAATGACATATAAAACATGAGATGTCTCCTTGTATTACGAAACCAAAGGTGTTGCTTCTAACCTTAAAAAAAATGCTTAAATAAGAAAAGATAATAACAATACCTTATGTGATTGTAGGGCATCACCATATGAATTAGACCCGTCATATGATGATTGTGACCCAGTCACCACAAAACGTGGATCAGAAGATCCTACTCTGAACATTCGGCCACCACCATTGGGATACAAACGCTACCACACAGCAAATTCATCTCGATCAAGATTCTCATAATTGTCTGACCCATACTCTTTCACAAGTTCTTTATGGAACACTTCCTGTATTTTCATCAAAACAAAGCCAACCTAGATTAATGGATATAGAGTATGTAATACCTGTTGAGATTTTTTTCACAAGTACATAATAATGGATCTAGAGTATATGCTTAAATTTTGATCTTTGTTAATCAAATTAGATTTCTAGAGTATATCGTCAACACCTTGATATAGAAGAAATCGAAGTACCAGATATGTGTGCTCAAATCTACAGAGATTATGAGACAATAATGGTTGGTCTTTGTATATGATCTTCATCCTAAACTATATGATTCTTTTACAAAATAACATATTTCTTTACAATTGAAACTGCATTAGTTTAATCAACCCATATTTATTATATTTTTTGCACTAAAATTTTCTTACAACACTGTTAATTTAAAACCTTCTTATCTGCTATACAAAATGTGTAAATTGTTCAATAAATGATAACTTACAAATGATTCTTTTCATCGCGACGTGAAAAATCCAACTCATCCAAGTCACCAATATTGATTTCTCCATCTCGCAATCTCTTTTTAGTCTCTTTGGTGGCATGTGTATCAATAAAGACTAATTCATAGCCAACCTTTTTACCCTTTTTCTTGTCCTACATTGAACATTGATAAGAGTAAAATATGAAAATGGTTACTGACAGATGTCGAAGTGTCAGTCAAAAATAAGAGTAAAACTCAAGTTCCAGCTACCTTATTAGATAGGGTAAGTCGGGTGTCGAACCAAGAGGAGTATTTGTGGATGGTGAGATTGTTACTTAATTTATGAACTAAACTTAACTAAAACAGAAAATGTAAATTAGATTAAAGAATTTGGTTGTTAAACTTGGAAATAAATTGCAATTAACTAAAATGGTTTTAAACAATAATGAAAAAGGTGATTCCTCCGAGATTTGGATTCAAAGATAGATAATTAAATTAGTTTTCAATTGCTAATTCACATAGACATGAACATGTGAATTCATTGATTGTGACACGCAAGGACCATTTGCTTCGATTGTAAAACAATGAAAGATTATCACAAGAACATCAATTGAATCTGATCAAACCAAAAATACAACTTAATATATCCTAATTACTAGAACTCTCAGGAACTGAAAAGCAATGATTAAGGTTTAAATAAAATCCAATCGTTTACAATCAACGAATCAAACAACTAGCAAAAAGCTTCGAATGCTTAGATTGCATATCCCAAACAATAATGAAAACTAAATCTAATCATCTGCTTACAAGAATCCTCCACTCGGAGGAAACCACGAAGAAATTAGCCGCTCATGACATCAAATTGATCTTCAAAACTTGATTAGATCTTCATCATGGATGATTGGATGGATTAGAATGGTGGAAAGACTTCAATTTTGGCTTCTAAGATCGTCCAAAGTCGTCCCAAGTCGAATGGAATGAGTTTGGATCCTCAAAAACCTAATTTTTTAGGCTTAAATACGTGCAGGCTTTTTTTACGTGCGTAGGCTACTCCCTGGGCATAGCCTAATGTTTCAAAGTTCTGTCAAAAGGTAATCCCAGCAGAAAAGCCTACTCTTCCTGCATAGCCTACTCCCACCAGAATCTTCCAAATCTTGTTTTCTTCGTAACTTTCTCGTTTGAAGTCCGTTTCTCGCACCGTAAACGCCCGAATTCTCGTTGTTCAATCCTCTATCATTCAAGCTTGAAATCTATTCATCCCTAATCGTCTTTTATTCCTCCAAAATGCCTTCAATCCGTGCGTTTAACCCACAAAACACCCAAATCGCATAGTCATCTAATTTCAACCAATTACGCACATGAACATGTATAAGTTTAATCATTAAACACACATAATCATCATTCCAAACCCCATACATCACATTCCCACACTTGTCTTTTGCTTTTCCTCAAGCAAACATTTGGACTTTTGGATCATCAAAATCAAATACATCGCATACTTGACCTACCAATTCTCAATTAAGGTCCTTAATTAAAATCAATTCCCAAGACTTACAAGATTACATAGTTTTACACCCATACAAGCAATTTAAGTCCAAAACATGTAATAACCCTTAATTAGGATTGAGATTCTTCAAGTATTTCACATATAAGTAATACACCCCTCACAATGACTCTCCTCTCGATTGTTTCTGGACTAGTAAGATGTACTAGTATATATGTTTGAACACTCAACCAAAAGTGAATTACCATTATCATAAGCTTGTATTGAGATGAAATATCCAACAATTCACACATAACAATGCACAAATCAAGAGGTCTTGAATGGGTTATTGTAGAAAATCGGTGAGCTGAGGAGAGACAGATTTAACCAGGATCAAGAGCTTAGTCAAAGCTTTTGGTATTTGCTCCCTCTGGAATTTTGCTCTTTAGTTATTTTAGTGTTTAGTTTTCTTAAGTTAGAAGAAAAGAAAGAAGAGAAAACAGTAAGGCAACACAAAGGAGATTCAGAGAAAAGTGTTGTAATTCATTCAGTAGATGTTGGGGTATAAATAGCCCCGACATTTAATGTTTCAGGACAAATACAAGAAGAGGACAAACAAATAAGACTGATGACACTATTACAGACACTGTAGCATCAGAATAGTACAATTGTAAAGTCAACATAGGATCTTTAAAGATCTGAGTTCAGACTTTTGTACTGATGCTAATAAGTTATTCTTTCGGAAGTTCTTCATAGGAAACTATCTAAAGTAGTCAGTTGTCCTAAAGAAGGTTACATTTATTCTTTCATTGGAATAAACATATGTCTTCTGAAATATTGTTTTTCTTCCGATGTCTTTGGAGGTCTTCCGAAGTAATTGATTTTTATTCTTCGGAAGCAAGTGTCTTTAGAGGTTTGTCATTGAGAAGAGTCTTCTGAAGCATCTTCTGAAGTATTGTCTTCGGAAGCACTTTTCTTTTATTTGTCTTCGGAAGCAGTTGTCTTTTATTTGTTTCTTCCGAAGGTTCTTCTGAAAACTTGTCTTCAGAATCTAGTGTCCTGCAACATTTATTACAAAGATTATTTGAAAGGTGGTTTTGCTTCGTCAGTCCTTATTTTCCAACAATCTCCCTCTGGACTGATAAAGCCAAAACCACTTAACTCTAGAGCCCAAACAATTTTAGAACATCAGGCTGGTGGTTTTATGTGTTGTCTGGTGGTTTTATGTGTTGTCTCCCTCTTTTTGGCTTAATCAGGGAAGAATGAGCAGGGTAGAAAAGGTGGTAGAACTGTAGGTGAGTTAATAATTTAGAGAAACCTTCAAATGAAGGTGCCTGCATGGGTAGATTTGGATTACAGGACTAAAGACATCCGTTAATTCCATAGTGTGAAGAACTGATCCGTCCATCATTTTGTAGATGTCATCCGAATCCCTGACTAGAGAGTCAGTTTTATTATGACCTGAGTCCATCTCAGAAATGTCATAACCCCTTGTTCTTGGTTCTGGGGATTTCCTAGCCTTAGTTTAAAGAAAAACTTCATTGGCTGTTGCCATACCAGGAGTCTTACTGCCTAATCCATTCAGATGAAAAGCCATTGGATTTTCATATGAAATGGATGCTCCTGATATATGATCAGGAGGTCAAGATGGACTTGACGACCGGATCTCATCCTCTTTTATAGGGTAGAGAAATGTTGATCAATAGAGGTAGGGGCTGTTGGAAAGAACAGAGTCGTCCTTGGGAGAGAGGACAACCATCTGATTGTCAAATGACATGTCAGTGGTTAGTGAGGTTTCCCTTAGGAATACAACATCATCCTGTGAAGAGGATGAATGAGGAGCCGAATGGGAAGAGATTCTTGATATATCTGTGAGGATGAAACAGATGTATCCATGTGTTCAGTGGGAACACAGTCATGTTCAGGGATCTCATCTTCCTGAACAGATTTTTTTTTGGGTTTATTAGGCTTGGAGGGTTTTGGAAAAGTATTTTATGGCCGGTACCTGATTTAGGTGTGGAAGAAGGGTGGATGTGGGTTTACTAAAGATGGGTGTTTCTTTAGTATCATCCATCAATGTTCAACATTTTGAACATCAAAGAGACAAACTGAAAGCATAGCCGGAACTATGAACATATCTGATGATATACCAGGTTATCAAGAAGATGTTATTTGAAATAGTTGCCTGTAAAGATCAAAAGGACTTACTTCTACATAATCAAGTTTTTCAGGTTAACCTAAAAAGTTCATGATTATGTATGAAATTACAGAGCTAAGTTAGACGAAGAGAGAGGTTGAGACTTACACATTTGGTCAAGAAGACATGTTCATGCACATCCGAAAAGTACAGACGAAGTTTTGTGAGGAATGAAGCCTGGTCCGAAGCCGTTACGCCATTATCATAAGCATGAAGCTTGCGACAAGGTAAGCGTAAGTGCTTCGTGCCAGGCGACATGCCTGACAATTTATCATCCGTAACCATGAGCATTACTTAGAGTTTTCGAGATGAAGAAGGGTTTCTTGAAAACCAGAGGAGGAATAGGGTTTAAATATAATTATGGAGAAGAAGATGATAAATAAGGAAAGTAATCCGAGAAGATTATTGGTTAATAAAATGGCGGTAAGAATCTTCTTGAGCCGTGAGAGTTAGTATTGAGACTCGGGTCTATCAGAAAGATTGACAACTGTCACATCAAATGCAAAGCTCAAGATTTATATTGCAGAATCGGAAGAATCCTATTTTAGACACAAGTTAAATAAACTCATGAAAGTTTTCGGAAGAAGAAAAGAAATATCTTTGGAGGAAGAAGGAGATATCTATGAAAGAAGAAGAAGATATCTTCGGAAGAAGAAGGGGATATCTTCGGAAGAAAAGATCATCGGAAGGAGAGGAATGTAACAATGGAAGGCTTAAACATCAGATAGATATGAAGCAGTGATCATATGACCACTGATCCTATCTGTGTATAGAGATAATTACTGAAAGAAATCAAGATTTCTTTAACAGTTGTTTATCCAATATCCATTGTTTGGATAATTTATAAAAACTATCCTTTAATGTTTATGTATACAAAGGTTAATAAACATAATCTTGACTTCGTTTATTAACTCATATTTATCATGCCCAGTTTTGCTACAAACTTAGAGAAAGTTGAGGAGTCTAAGGGCTTAGTAAATATGTCAGCTATTTGGTCACTTGTAGAGACATGTTCTGGAACAATTAGTCCTTTTTCAAAACAGTCTCTAATGAAGTGATGCCTTATTTCAATGTGTTTGGTTTTAGAATGATAGACAGGATTCTTTATTATGTTCTTGGCAGCTTCGCTGTCTATTAGAAGAGGTGTTTTTAGTTCAGTTATTCCAAAATCTAGCAGTTGGTATTGTAACCAAAGAATTTGGGCAGTGCAATGGGCTGCTGCAATGTATTCAGCTTCAGCAGTTGAATTTGACACTGAAGTTTGCTTCTTGCTTTGCCATGACACTAAGCAACCTGCAAAGAACTGACAACCTCCTGAAGTGGACTTTCTGGTTAGAGAACATCCAGCATAATCACTATCTGAAAAACCAACAAGCTTACAAATTTGATTAGCAGGATACCAAATACCTA
This sequence comes from Mikania micrantha, assembly GCA_009363875.1. Taxonomy (NCBI): domain Eukaryota; kingdom Viridiplantae; phylum Streptophyta; class Magnoliopsida; order Asterales; family Asteraceae; genus Mikania; species Mikania micrantha. The sequence goes on from CM018695.1 coordinate 60,467,001, forward strand.
GCACAGGAGTGCCTTTGAGATACCTGAGTATCCTCTTCACAAATGAAAGATGAGATTGCTTAGGAGCAGATCGGTATCTTGCACAAACACATGTTGCATACATGATGTCTGGCCTTGATGCAGTAAGATACATCAAAGAACCAATCATGCACCTGTAGAGAGTTTGATCTACAGGTTCACCATTGTCATCTGGACATATGCCAGGACTTGTTGCCATGGGAGTAGAAATTATTTTACAGTCATTCATATCAAATTTATTGAGAAGATCTTTTACATATTTAGATTGATGAATGAAAGTCCCGTGTGGGGTTTGTTTGACTTGAAGTCCTAAAAATGTTTTTAATTCTCTTAAAGCACTCATTTCAAACTTAGAAGACATTAGTTTAGAGAATTCTTCACACAAGAAAGGTTTTGTAGATCCAAAAATGATGTCATCAACATAGATTTGTACCAACAAGAGTTCCTTATCTACTCTTTTCATGAACAAGGTCTTATCAATGGTTCCCCGTGAAAATTTATTAGAAAGAAGAAATTGAGATAGAGTGTCATACCATGCTCTTGGAGCTTGTTTTAGACCATAAAGTGCTTTGTCAAGTTTGTACACCCAATCAGGATGATGAACATCATCAAATCCTGGTGGTTGACAAACATAGACTTCCTCTTTTATCGTTCCACACAGGAAAGCACTCTTTATGTCCATTTGGTATACCTTTATGTTATGTGAGATGGCAAATGCTAGGAAGAGTCTAATGGCTTCCAATCTTGCCACATGAGCAAAAGTCTCATCATAGTCAATACCTTCCTCTTGACAGTAACCTTGCACCACTAACCTGGCTTTATTTTTTATTACAATGCCTCTGTCATCTGTTTTATTTCTGAAAACCCATCTGGTTCCGATGGGATATTTTCCATCGGGTAGAGGACATAGAGTCCAAACATTTTGTCTTTTGAACTGCAATAACTCATCTTGCATAGCTTCTACCCAATTATTATCTTTAAGAGCCTCTTGATATTTGGATGGTTCAGTTTGGGATAGAAAGGCTGCATGATGACAGAAATTTGAAATCTGGCTTCTTGTTTGAACTCCTTTACTTAGATCACCTAAGATTTGTTCTAGAGAACGATTTTTGTTAAAAGGAATGATGTCCAAACAGTTATTTGAGGAGGCAGCATAGGACGAAGGTGAGTTTTCAATGGGGTTCAGAGAGTTTAGAATATGGTCAGGAACATCTATAGATGCATTATCCAAGACAGGAGATAGAGGAGTAGATGGTGTATCGTCTTGGTTTTGAGAATTTGCTTCTTGAGAATTTATTTGATGAGATGGAAAAGAAGTGAAGAACTTTGAAACAGAATCTTCCTCAATAGAAGATAGATCTTCAGAAGTTTGACATGACTCTGATGAAGGAGAAGAAGAGGGGATGGAAGGAATGAATGAGAAGCTTTCAAGATCGAAGAGATCATCAGGAGCAGAAGGGAAGGTTGAGGTGGATGCTAATTCATTGAATTTTACATCGATAGATTCCTCGATTATTTTTGTTCTAAGATTGAAAGCTCGATATGCTTTAGAAGCCTGAGAGTATCCAACAAAGTATCCAGAGTCAACTTTAGCAGCAAATTTGGACAAAGAGTCTTTTGTGTTTAAGATAAAACACGGACATTCAAAGACTTTGAAGAAGGAAATGAGAGGTTTTATTTTATACAGAATTTCATAGGCAGTCTTTTTATGTCTTTTTACAATGTGAACTATGTTTAAAACATAACAAGCAGTGTTTACTGCCTCAGCCCAGAATGATAAAGGCAATCCTGAGTCTGCAAGCATGGTTCTTGCAGTTTCAATTAGTATCCTGTTCTTTCTTTCTACAACTCCATTTTGAGCAGGAGTTCTAGGAGCACTATATTGTCTAAGGATTCCTTTAGAAATACAGAATTTATCTAGAACTTGATTTTTGAATTCTGTACCATTGTCACTTCTTATCATTTTGACAGGAAGACTGAATTGTTTTTCAAGAAGAGTGACAAGAGCAATTATTTTATCAGAAGTCTCATCTTTGCTGAAAAGGAAGAAGGTCCAGCAAAATCTTGAGTGATCATCCACAACAACTAGACAGTATCTTTTTCTAGCTAGACTGGCTACTACCTTCACTGGACCAAATAGATCCATATGAAGTAGATTAAGACAATTAGTTGTTTTGGATTCCTCAATAGACTTATGTGAAGTTTTATGTTGCTTTCCCTTTAAGCAAGGTTCACATTGACCTTCAAAGTGAAATTCTTTAGAAGGCAATCCTCTTACTAAAGAAAGGGTTGAAATCTTATGAAGAGTTTGGTGACTAAGATGACTGAGTCTTCTGTGCCAAAGAGTGGTTTCAGAAGATGATGCCTTGGCTATCAAACATGTAGGAGAAGATGTTTGAGAGTCAGTAGTCATATCTACAATATAGACATTTCCACTTCTTCTAGCCGTTAGCAAAGTGTGTTGATCAATCAAGACCTTTATTTTTTAGTTTATTTCTGAAGAAAGAATTTTGCAACTGTCTTTAGTGAAAAATGAACTAAAATTCTTGTCAGCTAGTTGAGAAACACTCAAGAGATTAAACTTGAGGTTTTCAACTAAGCTAACATCCTTAAATTTCAAATTTCCTCTTGAGACAGAACCGGATCCCACTATCCAACCTTTTGCATTGTTTCCGAAAGAAACAGATCCTCCATTATTTGGAATGAAGTCATTCAGAATGGATCTGCATCCAGTCATGTGCCTAGATCCTCCACTATCCACATACCAGAGATGATTTTGGTTTGAAGAGGATTTCTGCACATGAGAATTATGTACAAAAGATTAGATATGGGGTATTTTATTTTATTAATTTGTTTTGTTTTGTTGTTTATTATTCATCAATTTCTGCATCATTATCAGTAATTGTTGCTGATTCTGTTGGAAAAGATTGATTTGAGATTCCACAGGAGAAGAGGTAGCACCATTATGTAAGTAAGGAGGTGGTGTTCCCAAAATGGAAGGTCTGGAGTTAGCACTCAAGGAGGAGGGTGAAATAGAAGAAGAATGAGGGTGAGTCCCAACATATTGGTTACTTGCTGGTCTTACTTTCTTCATTTTATTAGGGAGGTTCCCTTTAGATGAAGAAGTATGATCAACTTTCAACTTATTAGCCTTTATCCTGGCTTTCTCCAAAGATGTTTTTGTTCTGCAGTTTTCAGTAGCATGATTGTACTTAAAACATTTTAAGCAGGCTGGGGAAAGAGAGGAATAATTTGGGATGAAAGGTTTGTTTGCTTTCATTGTTGGATAAGGAGGATGAGAAGGAGGAAACTGGATATTAATCATAGGTTCTTTTCCTTTATCAAGATTTGACTTGATGTTAGAAGTGAAACCAGACTTTATTGTTTCTTCTGAACAGGGAGTAGAGCTCATATCAGGAGCAATCTCACTTTGTTCTGAAGAGTTATTGTGTTGAACTGAGTTCAACTGAGATTTTTCTATTCTATTTGTATTAGTGGGTATACAAACTTAGAGAAATAGTTTGGCTGGTACTCCAAAGGAGGTGTATCTTTTATTGGAGGAATTTCATCAGGAAGAAAAGTTGGTGAAATAGGTTCAGGAGTGGTTTCTTCCTTGTTATTATCAATGGGTGTATAATCCTCTGGTTGAGTAGTGTGATTATACCCAATTCCAAATCTTGCTTTGCTGTGAACTTGCTTTAGTAAAAGCATCTTGAATCCTTTGCAAGATTCAACCCACTTTTCACAGCTTACTTGAGTTTGAGATAGTTCATCTTTACAAGCATAATATTTTTCCCTTTGTAGATCAAATGATGCTTGTAAATTGATTTTCTCAGTTTTCAAGGCACAGATTTCATTATCTTTTATTTTTATTAATTTTTCCATTTCAGAATTTTTATTATCAAGAAGTTGTTCCAACTCCTGATTTTGCTTTTGAAGCAACATATTGGCTTTCTTTATTTTTGCAAATGCCTCTATGCAAGCATTGGAACATAATTTTTCTAAGGTAGAAGAAGATACCTGAGCATCAGAAATATCTGCTTCAGGTTGATCAGAGGAACAAGAATCTTCACCAACATCCATAAGAACAAATTCTGTTGGTTCAGAAGTGATGAGGGCATGGCCAACATCTTCAGGTAAGCTGCTCCAGTCTATATACTCTTGAGAGAAAAGAGCCTGTTGACCGGATGAAGAAGATTGGACAGCATGTCCGGAAGCATTTACTTGTGAAGAAGGGGCTGTAACAACTTGAAGTGAAGCAGGAGTGAGTTGGTACATGTTGCCGTTTGCAGCTTGTACATATTGCACATTGTTAGAAGAAGAGTTTTGTGCAATATGTGCTGATTCCTGAGAATTATTGGACCTTTTGAAAGAAGATGAAGTGGATGAATAGGGTGTTGAAGAAGTATGTGAGGACAAGTTTGGATAGGTCACATAAGAAGAAAGATTAGAGTTTGGAGCATTAGAGCATTCCCTTGCAAAATGTCCAGTGCCATGACTCTTATAGCATTGAACATTTGTCTTATTTAGACCAATCTTGGTTTTTCCATGGATACCAGGAAATTTTCTTCCTGTCCTCTTGTAGAACTTGTTAGTTCTTATACTCAAGAGAGCCAGTTGATGGAGAATGTCCATCTCTTCCAAGTCATCACTCGGAACCTGGTGAAGATCGTCCATGATAAAACACAGATGGTCAGATAGGAGAGAGTGGTCATCACGAGAAAAGAATGAAGAGGTGATGCCAGTAGTTATGTCAATATGTTCATCATAACCCTGATCATTTATCAAAGAGTTATGACTAAGGAGAGCAGTGTTCCCTTGCACATACTCTTCAGTTGATTTACCAGATTTTATTAGTTTCCTTTTCTGGTCAATCTCCCGCTCAAAAGTGAGCAACTTACCATGAAGTTGGGTAAGTAAGAGTTTGCCAAAATCTGGTGAAGATCTCATGACTATAGAGTAAGTTTCCCATTTTTCAGGAAGAGATCTTAAAAATCGATTTAGAACTGAGACAGGAGGATACACTTGACCAGCTAATTTTATTTCACTTAAGAGAGAAGTGAACCTTTCAAATTGCTGAGTCAGTGACTCATTATTTAGTTGGTAGAAAGTCTCATATTGTTGAGCCAATATTTCTCTAGTATTGGCTACAACATCATCAGTACCACCGAATTGCTCTTTTAGAGTATCCCACAAGTCCTTAGCAAACTCATGGTGAAGAAGACCCGAATAAATTTCATTCGGAAGGGCCATAGCCAGCTGAGTATGTGCCTTGGCATCAAGCTCCAATTTCTGAAAGTCTTCTTCAGTGTAATTTCGGGGATCCTTAGGGACATCATCACCAGTCTCTGTGTCCAGGACCATTGGTTTATGAGGTCCGAACATGACAGACTTCCAACATCCTGTATGATTATTTGACAGGAAATGTAACATCCGTCTCTGCCAAATATTATATTGATGCCTAACCAAGATTGGTGGCTTCGTGGCAGAACCAGTGTTATGGGGCTCTAAAGTAAATTTTTCTGCCATGTGTTCAAACAGTTATGAGTAAATCAATAGATGATGAGTACTCAAGATAGTTTAATCGAGTGATTTTTGAACACTTTAGAGTTTCAAAAATCAGTCTTTAGCAGATTTTGAAAAGAAGATGATAACAGAAAACTAAACACAAGATATCAAAGTGAGCTTTGAAGTTTAGCCTTGATGGTTAAACCAAGACTAATAAACAAGTGTAACACCCCGACCGACGGCGGAATCATCGGGATGCCACGAGGGATGTGTAGATTGTTCAAAAGCTCGTGGGCATCTAAATCAAATCATCATATATCATTTAATCAACCAAAATAATTACACAAAAATCATGTTCATCATGAATCAAGTACATTAGTTACACAAAAGAATTAGTTAAACTAACTAAACTCTAATCGCCAGAAATTTAGTTAATTAACTAAGTCCAAGATCCTATATGATGATGTCCAAAATAGAAGAGATCCTCTCTTCATTCCTACTTGTCTCCATCACCTGAAACATGTAAGAAATCAAGTGTCAACTACAAAAGTAGTTGGTGAGTAATCATAAGTTTTTATATTTAAAAATGTTTTAGTAAAATGAGTTTGAAAGTTTATGCTTTAAATGGTTTTATAAAATGCTTTGTTTAAAACGAGTATAAAACTTATGATCTTCTTGAGAAAATCCATATGAATACCTGTATGAGATAATCCAACACACATCCATCAATTCAACAGCCAAACACATACACAATCACATAACCACATAACCAAATCAATCATAGCCAATCACAAATAATCATAATCAAATATAGATAATCAATCCACAAACTAATCAACCAATCTCATCAACCATATTCTCAAATAATGTTCGTGACTATACATGATCATTATGTAATTAACATAAGTTAAATACATGATTCATGGAGTGGTCGCTAACCACGTGACAATACATGAAGTCAAAGCATTTAACCGAAGTCAAAGGCAATGCTTCACAGAGTGGAAACAATCCTCGTGACAATACATGATGTCAAAGCAATTAACCGGAGTTAAGAGCGATGACTCTCGGAGTTTGTGACAATACATGTAATCTTTGTTATTGACCAAAGTCAATAACAATGTTTACACGGTTATAAAATATTAATCAGTGATAATCCATAATTAATGATAATTCAATATTGTGAGTATCATATTGATAAACAGGTATTAACCTTGAGTTATCAAAATAATATTTAATTTGGTATACATGTTTCACCTCCGGGTTTTAAAACCAAAAACAGTTTAAAGAAAGGGAGGTTATGAGAACTCACCTGAAGTCCTTAGTATCTGTGTTCTCGTATTATGCGCGCTCACCGTTGTCGTACTGATGTTGTATTCACAGTCCTGTGTTTGATTAAATGTTATCTAAAGTTATGATCCCTTATTTGATTGTTCATTTTGAAATCTAAGTTGTTAATTGAGTTGGTGTAGTGAAAATGGCTCATTCTTGTGATTTTCATAAAAATGGCTCATGCTAATGAGTTTTCACCCGAATGAGTCATTCTCCCGAATGAGTCCCGAATGAGAGTCATTCTCCGAATGAGTCCCGAATGAGAGTCATTCTCCGAATGAGTCCCGAATGAGAGTCATTCTCCACTCATTCTCCCGAATGAGCTCATACTCCACTCATTCTCCCGAATGAGCTCATACTCCACTCATTCTCCCGAATGAGCTCATACTCCACTCATTCTCCCGAATGAGCTCATACTCCACTCATTCTCCCGAATGAGCTCATACTCCACTCATTCTCCCGAATGAGCTCATACTCCACTCATTCTCCCGAATGAGCTCATACTCCACTCATTCTCCACTCATTCGCCGAATGGCTCATACTCATGGGCCATTCGCCCGAACGGGTTTTCAGCCATGGGAGAAGATGATTTCGAGGTATAGTCGTATATATAGTCGTTTTGAGTGGGTTTAGGTGAGTAAACTCATTTAGAAGGTGTATGGGTCGAAAAAGTGATGTTTTGAACCGGTTAAAGTTCGGTTTTTGTCGGGTTGTAGAAAACCCTAAAAAAACGTACCTTCTCACTAAGATTTCGAGAGTTTGAGGTGGAGATAGGACCGATCCTTTGTACTTTCGTGTAGAGGATGTCGAGATCTTCGATTTGGCGCAAGAATGAGGTGATTTGGTTGAGTTTTGAGTGAGTTATGGTAGAGAGAAGGTAGAGAGAGAAGGTGGTGACGGGTTTAGGGTTTTAGTGAGAGAGTGTGTGTGTAAAAATGAGGAAGAAGATGGTGATCTTCTTCCTTATAACGCGTATTATTGCCCCGTGACCGGTCTCGTTTTTATCGCGATAAAATATAAAAAAAATATAATAAATGATCGGTTATGCTCGGTTTTTAACGAAAACATATTTAAACATAACATGAATAAATAATTGAATTTCATTAATTAAAATGATTTAAATAATTTCATTTCGTAAAACGATTTCATTTTATTTTTACAAAATTAATTATTTTAAATAACTAATTTACTCGGTTTTGCTTTACGTTGTGATTCCTAATAAACGTTTTCAGTTCACAATCATTAATTTAATATCGCTAAATATTATTTACTTATCTCGTCGAAACGCGTTACTCGCGTACGTATTCGTAAAGATCGTCACCTTTGCGAATCCGATGCTCGTATCGCATTTCGATTTGATCTATGATTTATGGAATATTGTTTTAGAATATTATTCCTAATAATTATATTCGCGTGAATCGTCACCCGCGCGAATACATTATTAAGTTAATATTTCTAAATTAATATTCGCGATTAAATAGCGTTCGTAACCTCACTTCGCGTAATTAATTCCCATTATTTAATAACTTTAATATTATCATTTCCCCAAACCAAAAACCCACTAAACCCTAGTCACTGACACATCCATGATAGACCGAAATATGCATATATATAGGGCATATGTAAGGGTCAGTCGCAACTGCCCTAGCCACCGTCCCACCGCTATTTCGATAAACCATGACCATGGGTCCTTGACTACGTTTAGTAACCAGACTCAAACAAACTCCCAATTCCATCTCAATCCATTCTCAGACCAATAATCCATCATTATCAGTGATAAGTAACCGCGATAAACACTACGGGTCTGTTTAGTTGAATTACAACTAAACTTCCCGTGGTTTACGCGTATAATAAATTATAATCATGTATACCAGTAACAGTGATAATATCAGTAATGTCAATCAATAATTTCATAATCATTCATAATAAATAAATCTCCAGTCGTAACAGTACAATCGTACGGATGTACGGACGTACGGACAACTGAAAGTACAGAAATGTTACAGTCTCCCCTAGTTAAAGGAATTTCGTCCCGAAATTCAACTTGGAGTGACCGTAGTAAATAAATGTGGGTACTTAAGCTTCATCTGATCTTCCCGCTCCCATGTGAATTCTGGACCACGCTTCGATTCCCAACGTACTTTGACAATTGGAATTCTACTGCGTTTGAGCTGTTTAATCTCCCGATCCATTATCTCCACTGGTTTTTCAACAAAGTGCATGGTATCATCGATGCGGATGTCATCGAGTGGTACCTGAAGATCCTGATCAGCTAAGCACTTTCTTAGATTGGACACGTGAAACGTCGGATGCACATTACTAAGTTCAGGAGGAAGTTCCAATTTGTAGGCAACCTTTCCGATCCGTTCAAGGATCTTAAAAGGGCCAACATAACGTGGAGCAAGCTTCCCCTTCTTGCCGAATCGAACAACGCCCTTCCAAGGCGACACTTTAAGTAATACCATATCCCCCACTTCAAATTCCAAAGGTTTTCTTCGTTTATCCGCGTAGCTCTTCTGTCGACTGCGAGCAGCTAACAGATTGTCGCGAATCTGGCGGATCTTGTCAGTCGTTTCCTGAATAATCTCGGGACCAGTGATCTGCGAATCGCCGACTTCGGTCCAACAAATAGGTGACCGACATTTCCTGCCATAAAGAGCTTCAAACGGCGCCATACCAATGCTCGCGTGATAACTGTTGTTATACGAGAACTCAACCAATGGTAGATGGCTATCCCAATTGCCACCGAAATCGATGACACAAGCTCTCAACATGTCTTCTAATGTTTGAATCGTTCGCTCCGTTTGACCATCCGTTTGAGGATGATAAGCAGTGCTAAGATCCAGTCTTGTTCCAAATGCTTCGTGAAGTGATTCCCAAAATCGTGCCGTGAAACGAGCATCACGGTCCGATATTATGCTTAAGGGAATACCATGTCGACTAATGATCTCATCAATGTAGATACGAGCTAACTTCCGCACAGGGTAAGTTTCGCGTATCGGTAAGAAATGAGCCGACTTGGTCAATCTGTCAACAATTACCCAGATACTATCTTTACCATTTGCGGTCCGTGGGAGTTTAGTAATGAAATCCATGGATATATTCTCCCACTTCCACATCGGTATCTCTGGTTGTAATAACAATCCTGAAGGTCGCTGATGTTCTGCCTTGACTTTGGCGCAGTTCAGGCACTTAGACACATACTCAGCAATATCCTTCTTCATTCCAGGCCACCAGTACAAGCCCCTAAGGTCTTGATACATCTTATCAGAGCCCGGATGGATTGAGTAACGAGATTTATGAGCTTCATCCATAATCAGCATCCTCAGATCACCCCTGTTCGGTATCCACAACCGATTCAAATAATACATTAATCCATCATCTTTAGTTTCCAATAAGATTTCAGCCCCGCAAGACATCTCATTTTTCAAGTTATCCTGAGCTAATGAGAGTTGTTGGGCTGTGAGAACATCATTACGGAGGTTAGTGTGCACTCGGACACTATGGATCTGAACTTGACTTTTGCGACTAAGCGCATCTGCTACTACATTCGCTTTACCAGGATGGTAGCGAATTTCACAGTCATAATCATTCAACAGTTCAACCCATCTCCGTTGTCTCATGTTGAGCTCTTTCTGATTGAGAATATGTTGCAAGCTTTTATGATCAGTGAACACTACACACTTAGTGCCATAAAGATAGTGTCTCCATATCTTCAAAGCAAACACGACTGCGCCAAGTTCCAAGTCGTGTGTGGTGTAGTTCTTTTCGTGAATCTTCAATTGTCTTGATGCATAAGCCACAACCTTTCCCCGTTGCATGAGAACACAACCGAGACCTAAGTTGGATGCATCACAATAAACCACAAAATCATCATTTCCATCAGGCAGTGTCAAAACAGGAGCATCACAAAGTTTCTGCTTCAAGGTCTGAAATGCCTCTTCTTGCTTTGGTCCCCACTCATATGGCCTATTCTTCTGAGTCAAAGCAGTGAGAGGGACAGCAATCCTGGAGAAGTTCGATATGAACCGCCGATAATAACCGGCAAGTCCAAGAAACGATCGAATCTCCGTCGGTGTCTTCGGTGTACTCCAATTCTTCACAGCATCAATCTTTGCAGGATCTACGTGTACACCATACTCGTTGACTATGTGCCCCAAGAATTGAACTTCCTTAAGCCAGAATTCACATTTAGAGAATTTGGCATACAGTCGCTCCTCTCTTAGGATCTCCAAAACCAACTTAAGGTGTTTCTCGTGTTCTTCCTTAGTCTTTGAGTAAATCAAAATATCATCAATGAATACAATCACAAATTTATCCAAGTATGGCCTGCAAACACGGTTCATGAGATCCATGAAAACCGCAGGTGCATTGGTAAGACCGAAAGGCATTACCAGAAATTCATAGTGGCCGTATCTTGTTCTGAAAGCAGTCTTGGGAATATCATCCTCATGCACGCGAAGCTGATGATATCCAGACCTCAAATCGATCTTTGAAAACCATGCCGAGCCTTGAAGCTGATCGAAGAGATCATCGATGCGCGGCAGTGGATATCGATTCTTAATTGTGAGTTTGTTCAATTCGCGGTAATCGATACACATTCGGAATGACCCGTCCTTTTTCTTGACAAACAAGACCGGTGCACCCCATGGTGAATGGCTCGGGCGAATGAACCCTTTATCGGTAAGTTCTTGCAGTTGACTCGCCAATTCTTGTAACTCTGAGGGCGCAAGTCTGTAAGGAGCTTTGGCGACTGGGTTCGCACCAGGTACTAAGTCGATTCGGAACTCAACTTGACGTTCTGGTGGAAGACCCGGTAAATCGTCTGGGAAGACTTCTGGAAAATCTCGTATCACTGGAACATCTTCAATCTTCTTTCCTTTCTCTTTCTTCTCCACAATATGAGCTAAGAATGCTATACATTTCTTCCTAAGGTACTTGTGTGCTTTAGTGCAAGACATTAGCTTAAGTCCTTTACTAGCAGTTTCTCCAAATATTCTCAAAGTTTCACCCGAAGATAAGGGAATACGTATATATTTCTCATGGCATACAATCTCCGCTTTGTGAGTGGCTAACCAATCCATGCCTATGATAACATCAAAGCTACCAAGATGCATAGGTATAAGATCAATTGGGAAAACGTGATCATTTAAGTTCACAGTACATCCAATGATAATAGTGTCAATATCAATAGTGTTTCCGTCAGCCACTTCCACGTTAAACGGTTTATCTAAATATGTACGTGTTCTACCAAGCAAGCATTCGAAATCATATGAAACAAAACTCCTATCGGCACCAGAATCAAATAAGACAGATGCATAAGAGTTGTTGATCAGAAATGTACCGTTGACCACATCCTGGTTGGCTTGAGCAGCTGGAGCATTCAGTTGAAAAGCCCGGCCTCTTGCCACCCTCTGATTATTTCCAGTCAACTTTGGGCACTGATTTCTGAAGTGACCCACTTCACCACATTCATAACAGGCTCTTGCCTGTGCTTGAGGTACTTGGCGAATGGGTACAGCCGGAATAGGTTGAGTTTGAGGAGCTGGTAGTGCAAGCGGTGCTTGTTGCATCCTTTGTGCTTGCGGTGCACTCCGACAAACGTTTGCATAGTGCCCGAACTTGCCACAGTTGTTGCAAACGCGACACGGCAAGTTAGGGGCATGATGATATCTGCAAGTGTTACATTGGGGAGTGTTCCCAGTGTAACTTCTTGCAGCAGAATTGTTTGATGATTGCTGCGCAAACTTCGCAGCAGGTACAGTTACCATGAAATTCCTATTCTTTCTCTTCTTGTTGCTGCTTTTGGACGAGCTAGCAGCTTCAGACTTGACTTCAGTTTTGACTTCCTTTGCAGCAGTCTTGGTGTCAGTCTTCTTATACCCCTTCCGGGTAAGAGTTCCATTCCTCACGTGATTATCAGTAAGAGTTGCAGATAATCGGATTGCAGCCTCAAGTGTTTTGGGATTGCTCCCATAGACTGTATCCTGAATCTGCACCGGCAGCCCGCCGATATACTTCTCAATCGCCCTGTCCAAGGGTGTCACCATATGAGGCACCAGTAAACTATACTCATGAAACTGAGTATTGTAGATGACATTCTCTCCGCTATCTTGCTTGAGTTCCCAGAACTCAGTCTCAAGCTTCCTCATTTCGCTTCTAGGACAGAATTCAGAGGTCATCAGAGTCTTGACCTCTGTCCATGTCAGTGCTAAGGCAGCATCTACTCCCCTAGTTCGCTTTTCCCCATTCCACCAAGTCAGTGCTCTCTTTTGGAAAACACTAGTGGCATAGCGAACTTTCAGATTCTCAGGGCATTCGCTGTTGATGAAGGTGTTCTCCATACTCTCAAACCACTGCAGCAGACCAGTGGCTGATTCAGCACCCGTAAATTTCAGAGGATTGCAGGAATTGAAGTGTTTGAATGTGCAAGTTGTCTGGTTTGCACCACCTCGGTTCTGGTTCGCATTCTGGTTAGCCTGAGTCAGTTGGCTAACCAATCCAGAAATAAGTGTGGCTAACTCTTGTATGCCGGAGTTGGCATTACTGTTGTTAGTCTCCCCATTGTTCGAGTCATCTTCGTTGTGACGGCGAGGCGGCATGTTTCTGAAGGAAATAGAAACATGTTACTACCGTTTACAACGTAAGTCTTACAAACAATGTTTAAATGAGTTCATTAGACAATTAGGATTACATATAGGAACTATATTTATCTCCTATCTGTCATTAAACTCAGAATGTGCATAATTCCCTATTATTTTACTAAGTGTCCTAGTTGGTCATAACTAGTGCTAGCTAATTATTCCTAAGTCCTATACATTCCTCACTCTATACTAACACTGACAACCTCCCAATGCAATGCAACAAGCTTATATATAGGGCATATGCAGAGGTAGATCGCAATCTCCCCTACACCGTCCCACCACCGTTCCATTGCACCACGATTATGACATTGCTAGTGTGTAGAGTGTGTCATGTATTTCACCATAATTCTCACTTCACAAACCTTATCCTTAGTAGGATAATTTTGAGTGAAGTGATCTCTAGTTCCCTTGGACAATTAGGTTTACCTAATGTCTAAGTTCACCTGACATGTAGGCTTGCCTATTTCTAAGTTCACCTAATGTCTAAGTTCACCTGACATTAAGTTTCCCCCAACTGTCTAAGTTCACTAAAATCCATATCAATTCCAATGTCAATAATCATCATTAAGGGTTCATATCATCACGAAGTGCTCTTATTGTCACTAGGTGTTCATATCTTCCCTATAGTTTCATCTCATCCAGTGTCAATACCATCACTAAGTGTTAGTATCATAACTATGCGTTTATATTATCATCAAGTGTCTATATCATCTCCCAAGTCCATATCGCATCACTAATCGCTCATTATCGTTCGTTAATCCTATGCACCCTACGTGTCCAATCTGTGTGTTTCATAGGTGAGTTTATAAATATTTATCAAGTATAATCATCCATGAACCATTCCCAGTCAATCCATCAAACATATCATCAACAGTCCACAATCATATCCTCTCAACCACTCCTAGTAAGGTCCTAATAATATCCTATGTTCCTGACACTGACAGACCCCCAATATACTACAAATGGTATATGTATAGGGCATATGTAGGGGTCAGTCGCAACTGCCCCAGCCACCGTCCCACCACCTTTGTAGTATACCACGAGTGTGTCCTTGTCTGGAGTTTATAGATCAAACAGATAATTTTCCTAAAACAGAAAATTCCTAAGCAGTTAATTTCCTAAACAGATAATTTCCCAAACGGGTAGTTCCCACATTCTTCAATACTGACATCCACCCAATGTACCGTAAATGGTATATATATAGGGCATATGTAAGGGTCAGTCGCAACTGCCCTAGCCAACGTCCCACCACCTTTACGATACACCACGTGCATGTCCTTATCGAATCATTAGGGCACACGTAAGCAAGAAATTAATAAGCAGCATATATATATCAGATGTATAACAGGAGTTCATATAACATGTAATAAACACATAAGCATGAAATCCTGAATATACTAACTAGTGTATGAATTTATTCATACTAGGGTATCCTACGGTTATAGACTAGGTCAACCATTTCTAGTAACCTAATTCCCTATAACCCAGGCTCTGATACCAATCTGTAACACCCCGACCGACGGCGGAATCATCGGGATGCCACGAGGGATGTGTAGATTGTTCAAAAGCTCGTGGGCATCTAAATCAAATCATCATATATCATTTAATCAACCAAAATAATTACACAAAAATCATGTTCATCATGAATCAAGTACATTAGTTACACAAAAGAATTAGTTAAACTAACTAAACTCTAATCGCCAGAAATTTAGTTAATTAACTAAGTCCAAGATCCTATATGATGATGTCCAAAATAGAAGAGATCCTCTCTTCATTCCTACTTGTCTCCATCACCTGAAACATGTAAGAAATCAAGTGTCAACTACAAAAGTAGTTGGTGAGTAATCATAAGTTTTTATATTTAAAAATGTTTTAGTAAAATGAGTTTGAAAGTTTATGCTTTAAATGGTTTTATAAAATGCTTTGTTTAAAACGAGTATAAAACTTATGATCTTCTTGAGAAAATCCATATGAATACCTGTATGAGATAATCCAACACACATCCATCAATTCAACAGCCAAACACATACACAATCACATAACCACATAACCAAATCAATCATAGCCAATCACAAATAATCATAATCAAATATAGATAATCAATCCACAAACTAATCAACCAATCTCATCAACCATATTCTCAAATAATGTTCGTGACTATACATGATCATTATGTAATTAACATAAGTTAAATACATGATTCATGGAGTGGTCGCTAACCACGTGACAATACATGAAGTCAAAGCATTTAACCGAAGTCAAAGGCAATGCTTCACAGAGTGGAAACAATCCTCGTGACAATACATGATGTCAAAGCAATTAACCGGAGTTAAGAGCGATGACTCTCGGAGTTTGTGACAATACATGTAATCTTTGTTATTGACCAAAGTCAATAACAATGTTTACACGGTTATAAAATATTAATCAGTGATAATCCATAATTAATGATAATTCAATATTGTGAGTATCATATTGATAAACAGGTATTAACCTTGAGTTATCAAAATAATATTTAATTTGGTATACATGTTTCACCTCCGGGTTTTAAAACCAAAAACAGTTTAAAGAAAGGGAGGTTATGAGAACTCACCTGAAGTCCTTAGTATCTGTGTTCTCGTATTATGCGCGCTCACCGTTGTCGTACTGATGTTGTATTCACAGTCCTGTGTTTGATTAAATGTTATCTAAAGTTATGATCCCTTATTTGATTGTTCATTTTGAAATCTAAGTTGTTAATTGAGTTGGTGTAGTGAAAATGGCTCATTCTTGTGATTTTCATAAAAATGGCTCATGCTAATGAGTTTTCACCCGAATGAGTCATTCTCCCGAATGAGTCCCGAATGAGAGTCATTCTCCGAATGAGTCCCGAATGAGAGTCATTCTCCGAATGAGTCCCGAATGAGAGTCATTCTCCACTCATTCTCCCGAATGAGCTCATACTCCACTCATTCTCCCGAATGAGCTCATACTCCACTCATTCTCCCGAATGAGCTCATACTCCACTCATTCTCCCGAATGAGCTCATACTCCACTCATTCTCCCGAATGAGCTCATACTCCACTCATTCTCCCGAATGAGCTCATACTCCACTCATTCTCCCGAATGAGCTCATACTCCACTCATTCTCCACTCATTCGCCGAATGGCTCATACTCATGGGCCATTCGCCCGAACGGGTTTTCAGCCATGGGAGAAGATGATTTCGAGGTATAGTCGTATATATAGTCGTTTTGAGTGGGTTTAGGTGAGTAAACTCATTTAGAAGGTGTATGGGTCGAAAAAGTGATGTTTTGAACCGGTTAAAGTTCGGTTTTTGTCGGGTTGTAGAAAACCCTAAAAAAACGTACCTTCTCACTAAGATTTCGAGAGTTTGAGGTGGAGATAGGACCGATCCTTTGTACTTTCGTGTAGAGGATGTCGAGATCTTCGATTTGGCGCAAGAATGAGGTGATTTGGTTGAGTTTTGAGTGAGTTATGGTAGAGAGAAGGTAGAGAGAGAAGGTGGTGACGGGTTTAGGGTTTTAGTGAGAGAGTGTGTGTGTAAAAATGAGGAAGAAGATGGTGATCTTCTTCCTTATAACGCGTATTATTGCCCCGTGACCGGTCTCGTTTTTATCGCGATAAAATATAAAAAAAATATAATAAATGATCGGTTATGCTCGGTTTTTAACGAAAACATATTTAAACATAACATGAATAAATAATTGAATTTCATTAATTAAAATGATTTAAATAATTTCATTTCGTAAAACGATTTCATTTTATTTTTACAAAATTAATTATTTTAAATAACTAATTTACTCGGTTTTGCTTTACGTTGTGATTCCTAATAAACGTTTTCAGTTCACAATCATTAATTTAATATCGCTAAATATTATTTACTTATCTCGTCGAAACGCGTTACTCGCGTACGTATTCGTAAAGATCGTCACCTTTGCGAATCCGATGCTCGTATCGCATTTCGATTTGATCTATGATTTATGGAATATTGTTTTAGAATATTATTCCTAATAATTATATTCGCGTGAATCGTCACCCGCGCGAATACATTATTAAGTTAATATTTCTAAATTAATATTCGCGATTAAATAGCGTTCGTAACCTCACTTCGCGTAATTAATTCCCATTATTTAATAACTTTAATATTATCATTTCCCCAAACCAAAAACCCACTAAACCCTAGTCACTGACACATCCATGATAGACCGAAATATGCATATATATAGGGCATATGTAAGGGTCAGTCGCAACTGCCCTAGCCACCGTCCCACCGCTATTTCGATAAACCATGACCATGGGTCCTTGACTACGTTTAGTAACCAGACTCAAACAAACTCCCAATTCCATCTCAATCCATTCTCAGACCAATAATCCATCATTATCAGTGATAAGTAACCGCGATAAACACTACGGGTCTGTTTAGTTGAATTACAACTAAACTTCCCGTGGTTTACGCGTATAATAAATTATAATCATGTATACCAGTAACAGTGATAATATCATTAATGTCAATCAATAATTTCATAATCATTCATAATAAATAAATCTCCAGTCGTAACAGTACAATCGTACGGATGTACGGACGTACGGACAACTGAAAGTACAGAAATGTTACAACAAGGCTCTGATACCAATTGTAGAAAATCGGTGAGCTGAGGTGAGACAGATTTAACCAGGATCAAGAGCTTAGTCAAAGCTTTTGGTATTTGCTCCCTCTGGAATTTTGCTCTTTAGTTATTTTAGTGTTTAGTTTTCTTAAGTTAGAAGAAAAGAAAGAAGAGAAAACAGTAAGGCAACACAAAGGAGATTCAGAGAAAAGTGTTGTAATTCATTCAGTAGATGTTGGGGTATAAATAGCCCCGACATTTAATGTTTCAGGACAAATACAAGAAGAGGACAAACAAATAAGACTGATGACACTATTACAGACACTGTAGCATCAGAATAGTACAATTGTAAAGTCAACATAGGATCTTTAAAGATCTGATTTCAGACTTTTGTACTGATGCTAATAAGTTATTCTTTCGGAAGTTCTTCATAGGAAACTATCTAAAGTAGTCAGTTGTCCTAAAGAAGGTTACATTTATTCTTTCATCGGAAGAAACATATGTCTTCTGAAATATTGTTTTTCTTCCGATGTCTTTGGAGGTCTTCCGACGTAATTGATTTTTATTCTTCGGAAGCAAGTGTCTTTAGAGGTTTGTCATTGAGAAGAGTCTTCTGAAGCATCTTCTGAAGTATTGTCTTCGGAAGCACTATTCTTTTATTTGTCTTCGGAAGCAGTTGTCTTTTATTTGTTTCTTCCGAAGGTTCTTCTGAAGACTTGTCTTCGGAATCTAGTGTCCTGCAACATTTATTACAAAGATTATTTGAAAGGTGGTTTTGCTTCGTCAGTCCTTATTTTCCAACAGTTATGATGTTAGGCTAAGTTTAAAGATAAGGATAAGGATTTTTGGAAGTGACGAAAGTGATGGTGACAATCCAAATTATTGAACACACGCATGAACATTATTCTTTTATTACATTGACTCTTTTTCTTGCATTTTATCGTGGTCATTTTGACATGATATTTGCTTTTTCTTTCTTTTTCTCTCTCTTTCTTTTTTCTTAATACTACTATTGACTCACAACTCACTGCTTTACTTGGATTGTACCACTAAGGGTTTAAAATGAAAAGGCTAATTGGGTAAACATCATTGGGTTGAACAAAGAACAAGCTAGGCTCAAATTTGGTGTCTAATAGTGGCAGTAAGGTAGGATCTAGAAATGAAAAAGGCTCATAATTCCTAAGGTGTATTCCTAAATGCCTATATCCTTTTGGTGCGAGTTATGGCAACGCTTTCAACAAGTATCTCAACACAAGTTCTAATTAGATAAACACTTTAATATCACTCATAAAGTTTCAAACAACATGATCAAAAGAATGTTTAAGGCGCACGGAAATGGGGGATATTAGGTTACCGATGCAAACTTACACGTTATTCACTCTTAGAACCTCGTCCCTAACCAAGCATTATTCCAAAAATTGTTCTAAAAACGTTTGTTTAGGCTACTATCATGCAACTTAAAGAGTTAATCATGAAATGGACCTACATCGATGTATTAGTGGTTCAAAATTTGATGATTTACAATGAAAATTTTGATCCTCAATCCATTTGAATTTTCTATGGACATTTTAAAATTTCAAAAATTTCCCCTCATCCCCACACTTGGGATACATTGTCCCTAATGTATGGGTCTTTAGGTTACTTGTGTGAGTTGTCAAGTTTGAAAATATCCTTTTAGCATGACTAATTTCTCTCCCCCAAATCCAGCCATAAACATAAACTAAAAACACACTCATAACATACCCAAACATAACATTTAGACACACCACCAAAGAAACCACAAAACATCACATCGACAACCACATAGATTGTTCAACCACATGACCACCCTACTACCCGAAATCCCATTGTTTAATCACATAAAAATTGATGATAAAAGATTTAAGGAAGAACACATGGACCTGATCATGGATAAGAGAGTGTTCAGTAATAAGGCGGTTGTTGATCTCCAATTAATCCCTTCATTGTGTCCATCCATTCTCAGGTGACATCTTCCCCACACTTGGGTGTTGCTATAGTAACTAAGAGACTGAAACAACTAAAACAAGAAAACAAGAAAAGAAACAAAACTATTAAAATACCGGGTTGCCTCCCGGTTAGCGCTAAGTTTTAAGGTCTTCAGCCAGACCAAACCAGATTTAGTGTTTATGGGGGTCGAAATGTGAAATCTTTACCCATCGCATCCTTACTATCTTTGTTGTTATCATCCCAACACCATTTTGTATTTCCCATCTTTTCTGTATCCTTATGCTCATCTTTTGATCTCATCTTTACAAATTCCCCATTTTCAAAAGCATGCTTGACATGCTTGGGTGCCTTTTTCATTCCATGTGTAGATTCAGATGATTTTGCCTCTACCTTAATGTGCTCCTTCATGCTTTGCACCCCATGCCTAGTTGGTGGTGTTTGATCCTGAACTACCGAGTTCCATGTTTCATCCTCTTCTTTCACTAACTCTTTAGCATGCTTTACCTGAGCCCTATCAAACATGAAACCTTTCTCTTTGGTGTTTCCCTCATTTACATTGTAAAGAGGAGAACACTTGTTAGTAATACATGTTATAGCATATGAGTTATCAATAAAGTAAGTAAATGACTTTGACAATATATGCAAATTTAACTTACGGTTTCCAAAGCTCATGCTAATTATACTATCTCGGCAATTAATTTGTGCACTAGCTGTCGCCAAGAATGGTCTTCCAAGTAGGACAATAGGTTGTTCCTTCTTCGCATGAGGTGCATAGTCGAGCACCAAAAAGTTCTCTGGGTAATAGAATTCCCCAATCTTTACAGCGACTCCAATCAACATACCCCGAGGTCGTTTACGTGTCATATCTGCTAACACCAAAGTGGTGTCAACCGACTGTAAGGGACCAAATTCATACTGGCCATATAAGCTCCCAGGTAGAATACTGACACTAGCTCCATAATCCAGTAATGCCTTGCTAACTTTTAATTTCCCAATATGGATTGGAATGAGAAGTGCTCCAACATCTCGGTCTTCTTCTAACTCACTATCCTTTGCATCTTGACATGTGCTCACTGCACTGATATGCACATTACTTGTATTCTTTGAACTAGAACTCTGGTGTTGAGGGTTTATTGTTGTGTCACTTGGCAACTTCCCTTTATCTCTTGCAGTTATTTGCTCTGCCAATTGCCCCAATTGTTTAGCATGTGATTCATTTGTTTTCTGCTGCAACTCTTGTTTCTGCACCACTCCCGTTAGCATCAGTCTTAGCTCATTGATTTGATTTGTAATGTCTTCCATTGAGATGCTATTCCCTTGTTGACTTCCCTGAAATTGGTTCTGATTTCCTTGGATCTGTTGGAAGTTTCTTGATACTCCTTGTTTATATCCACCTTGCCCACCTCCTTGTCCACCTTGGTTGTAGTTTCCTCTTTGGTAGTTACCTTGATTGTAACTCTGCTGTCGGTTCTGGTATGAGGACCCTTGATTCCCACCTTGTTGGTTGCCACCCTGAAAATTAGGATTCAATTGATTAGATGAATTGACATACCTAAAATTAGGGTGATTACGCAAACCCAGGTGGTAAGTATTGGAGTTCATGTCATTATGTCGCTTGTCATTCTGAAATGAGCCTTGTCCTTGATTCACCTCATCATTCTTGCCCATGTTCATCATGCAATCAAGCTCCAAATGACCTATATCACCACAAAAATTGCAAACATCAAAAACATTAGATACATTCTTACCTGCATTCCTATTGAAATTTGCTATTTGTTTTTCTAAGGCCTCGAATCTCTCCTTTGTCACATATTCTCCTCCCGGTTTTCCAATGACATGTTTTGCCTTCCTGCTTGCTGAAGCTTGAGTCTTTGATCCCTTACTTAATCTCTCCAGCAACTCCCAGTCATCATCTTCTGAGTTTGTCAAGAAGGTTCCATTGCTACTAGAGCTGACAAACTTCAGATCTTCCAGTGTTAATCCATCATAGAAGGCTTTTATCAATTCCCACTTTGGGATTTGGTGATGTGGGCAAAATCTTAGCAACTCTTTGAATCGAGTGAATGCTTCATGTAGCAATTCACCTGATTGTTGTTGAAAGGTTCGAATGGCATTCCGGGCTTCACTAGTTTTACTCATGGCGTAGTATTCATCAAGGAATAGTTGTTGCATCTCCTCCCATGTGTAAATACTACCAGAAGGTAGTGTATGAAACCACTGCTTGGCTCTTTCTTTCAAGGAGAATTGGAAGAGGTTGAGTTTGAAATCATCTGGTGTAAATCCTTGGCCACCGATGGTGCTGCATATAGCTTCAAATTCAGACAGGTGGATGTTTGGTTCTTCAGTTGCTGCACCTCTAAAAGTAGGAATAATGGCAAGATACTGTGGCCTTATCTCAAAAGACCTTCCTCTCAGTAGTGGAGGTACAATAGGAGAAGAGTTTTGAGTCACCGCCGGCCTAAAGTGACTATCAACTCCTTGAATTAGAACCCTATGATGCCATCCTTGACCAGGGTTGTTGTAGTTGTTGTAACCCCATCGTCCATTGTAATTATTCATGGGTGGTTGCCTATTTCACCCTCCTTGTCCGTTCCATCCACATTGCCCATAACTGTTTTGATTTGGATGATTTGGTGGGCCTTGTGGTTGCCAATTATCATCATGATATTCCCCATGAGGTGGGTAATTGCTGTTGGCTTCCTCTTCATGCAATTCATCGTGCCAAGATCCATGTTCCCCCAAGTTTCTCCCGCCACCTGAGATGTGCTCCTCTCATGAAAGTTATTCCCTTGATTTTCTCCTTGATTTGGATTGTTGAAAAGTGGGTTCTGTGCCATTCTGAGGTTAGGCATGGCATTAGGAGGTACGTTTGGTGGTGGGTTGTTTTGATTGAAAGGATTTGATGGAATATTTGGGGATGGATTTGGTGGTGGTTTTTGAACATATTGGTTGAATGGTGGAATTGGTGGTGGTGGTGGTGGGTTTTGGTTGTTCTGATCAGCCATAGTAGCAGACTGATTTGAGCTCTCTCCGGTTTGATTGGTGTTTCTTGAACCCGGAGTGACTATCCTATCTAGCCTTTGTAGTGTCCGATTTATCCGTGTGGTTTTCTCGATTTTTGGATCAAATTCCAAAGGTGAGTCCCGTCCTGAAAAAACCGAGTATTCATGCAATCAACCTGTTACCTGCACACTAACAAACACCAAGCGCACTAATGAAAAATATAGAAAAAACCTAATAAAATCAATTAACAAACACCAAGCGCACTAACTCCCCGGCAACGACGCCAAAATTTGACTGATGTCGAAGTTTCAGTCAAAAATAAAAGTAAAATTCAAGTCCCAGCTACCTTATTAGATAGGGTAAGTCGGGTGTCGAACCACGAGGAGTATTTGTGGATGGTGAGATTGTTACTTAATTTATGAACTAAACTTAACTAAAACAGAAAATGTAAATTAGATTAAAGAATTTGGTTGTTAAAATTGGAAATAAATTGCAATTAACTAAAATGGTTTTAAACAATAATGAAAAAGGTGATTCCTCCGAGATTTGGATTCAAAGATAGATAATTAAATTAGTTTTCAATTGGTAATTCACATAAACATGAACGTGTGAATTCATTGATTGTGACACGCAAGGACCATTTGCTTTGATTGTAAAACAATGGAAGATTATCATAAGAACATCAATTGAATCTAATCAAACCAAAACACAACTTAATATATCCTAACTACTAGAACTCTCAGGAACTGAAAAGCAATGATTAAGGTTTAAATAAAATCCAATCGTTTACAATCAACGAATCAAACAACTAGCAAAAAGCTTCGAATGCTTAGATTGCATATCCCAAACAATAATGAAAACTAAATCTAATCATCTGCTTACAAGAATCCTCCACTCGGAGGAAACCACGAAGAAATTAGCCGCTCATGACATCAAATTGATCTTCAAAACTTGATTGGATCTTCATAATGGATGATTATGGATTGATTGGATGGATTAGAATGGTGGAAAGACTTCAATTTTGGCTTTTAAGATCGTCCAAAGTCATCCCAAGTCGAATGGAATGAGTTCGGATCCTCAAAAACCGAATTTTTTAGGCTTAAATACGCGCAGGCTTTTTTTACGTGCGTAGGCTACTCCCTGGGCGTAGCCTACTGTTTCAAAGTTCTGTCAAAAGGTAATCCCAGCAGAGTAGCCTACTCTTCCAGCGTAGCCTACTCCCACCAGAATCTTCCAAATCTTGTTTTCTTCATAACTTTCTCGTTTTAAGTTCGTTTCTCGCACCGTAAACGCCCGAATTCTCTTTGTTCTATCCTCTATCATTCAAGCTTGAAATCCATTCATCCCTAATCATCTTTTATTCCTCCAAAATGCCTTCAATCCGTGCGTTTAACGTACAAAACACCCAAATCGCATAGTCATCTAATTTCAACCAATTACGCACATGAACATGTATAAATTTAATCATTAAACACACATAATCATCATTCAAAACCCCATACATCAGTCACTTAATTGTATAGACGCGATAAGCTTACCAACTTGATACGATGTTCTTCAAAACCCATAGACCCTCCGGTATGACGAGATATATCATTATTACGGTTACTCCTCCCAGTTTTGGATTTCTTTAACCATTTATCGGTGTTCCAAATCTGCAAATAGTAAAACATACGTATGTATGTATGTATAGATATATAACTATGTGTAAGGAATAATAAAATTAAAAGTTAAAATCATAACACCCTTACTTTACATAAACGTTGCCATCTCTCAAGAGGAATGCAATTGGGTGGATAATTACAAGTTATATCAAATTTCTCTTCACCAAATGGAATATCATGACCATCTTCTTTGGCTTTATTTCGAGATTTTTCTCCAAATTCACTCATTATATCTGGAAAACGATCCCTAAGCACGTTGACAAATCCATCAAAAAATGTATTGGTGGGAAATTTTGTCGGAATTTAGTCAGAGATTTAAGAGGAATTTATTTCGTCAAAATTTTGTCGCTATTTAGTGGAAAATTTGTTTGTCGGTATTTTGTCGGAAAATTTTGTAGGAATATTGAGTGTTTTCTAATAGTGGACTTGATCCTACCTCAAACACAAAAGATATTATAATATCATAATATATAATATCATACAACGTATACGTCCGTTCATGTATAAGAAATTAGGCTAGTACCACGTGTATTATATTAGTTGAATAAAAATTATTAAGTTCAAATTTGATTATTTTTAGCACTTTAATAAAACCTATGGGACGGAAATCAATAGAGCTGCTTATCATCTTTTTTGTAAAAAATGTTTTTATAAAGCTTTTATTAAAAAAACATTCTTAATTTAATAATTTTTCTTTTTTAATGTGTTTATTAATAAGAAGATATTTTTAGTATATTAATTATATAATTTTTAAATTTTTCATATTATTATTTTATAAGAAAATAAACATTTAATATGAAAGAAAAGAGAAAATTAATATGAGAATGCTTAGATTTACGATACGTGTCTCTCAAAATTTTTATTTATTAAGTGAAAAAGAATTGTCATCTCCATCTCTTAAGCAAATGACACAAGATCCATGATTATGTTATGTATATTTCACGCAATTTTGAAGATTAACACAATACAAACTGTTTTAAAGGGTTCTTAAAATATATTACCCCTCCTATTATTTGTTCTCATGGGTTTCCAATGTCTCCATGCTGAACACAAGTTCATAAATTCAATTAATTTTATGTCTAGTTATATCTAGGTAGCAAGTAAACATTTATGCACATTAATTATATAACATTTAATTTGAAAGATTCAATGGGACACATGCCAATCAGTATATCATACAACTATTGACTTTTTTATTTATTTATTTATTTATTTATTTCTTTTTAATTTTCAAACATCATTGATTGATCACCAATTAACATGAAAATCAAAACAATACAACACTTTATTTTGATCTTAAAAACAAATACACATTCAACCAAAATTAACCATTTAGATGGAAATACTATTTGGAACTCCCATACCAGTCACACCAGGCTCTGAATAAGGCTTTAGAAGGTTATAAGGAACAACACCAACTCCATTTCTGTTCTTCAAGTTATCATCAGCATTCCTACCATCAATAATCCCTTCTAATTCCTTCAATCTCCCTGCAAATCTTTCATAAGCAGCCTTTATATGCGGATTCGCCTCGTAAGTTAGCTCCAGTTTGCCTCCAATGTATTCCTCATCCGGCGAATGGTTCGATAACACGTCCAAAACTGCCATGATCTTTGAGGCTTGAACCTGAGAAGGAAATGTAGACAGAAGTTCATCTTCGGGCCTGCGTTTAAAAGCTTCCCATTCATCATCAGTCGGGTCTTCATTCGGCATCTTGACTCGGGCTATGGTGGACCGGTTAGGAATGTAACCCGCGTAGTCATACTGCCCGAAGTTGACTGCTGCATGGTGGCCCGATGTGACCCAAATGATTGTTGTGACAATCTCGATAAGGTCTTTTGGTGTGTTGAGAACGGGCCACCATGGTTCGTCTTTCTTGTCTGCATGGCCGACTGTTCGGACCTCGGTCCACCATGCTTGAAGCTCTTCATCTGACGCTACAAGATCCTCTTGTGGGTAGTAATGGTTCACGTAGTCTGAAACCCATTCTTTGATGATGTCCCAAAGTACCAAACCGTCGTTTGCATATGGGTAGTCTTCTATGGATAGCTTCAACCCATGTGGTGAATCTGGATCTTCCACAGCCAAACCCCTTCAAATAATTATGATTTTGTGTCAATTTGTTGATTAAATAAAAAAATGCATATGTGTGTTCATAATTAGCTGCTTTTTTTTCCTGAAAGACTAATTTGGTAGCCACCAGCGATACCACCTGATCATATCGAGTATTAAGTCACTATTTCAAGAAGAAACTCATTACTTCGAGAAAAAACTCTCACGTGGGTTTTGAACCCAGAGCCTTATGGTTCTTGAATCTTATTTCAACACCAAGATATCGCTGGGTTTGTAATGTCTTTTGGCATTTAGTGGTTATTAATTTACGTACCTAGCAATAAGGTCTGCTGGCAACGCTTCATGGTCAAAACGCCATAGTTGACCGTATACGATTGAACTCATCTCAATGCTATATTTGCCTGGTGAGAAGCCAGTTTCGATAACACCATTTGAGTTTATGAGTGATTCTCGAGCCAGAGCATTAATCTCCATGGTGTACCGGAAATGAGGGTGTAACAGATTATGTATCGGGTGCATTTTACTAAGCTGACGATTGGCTGCAATTATATATGGCTCTGTGCAGCAGTGTGTTCTCAACCTGATCCAAATTTAGTAGATATGTATTAATAATTATATATATTTTTTCTCAACCGGCAATGAGGGTGTAACAAATTGTATCTTTGCCGAGGCGCCCATATAGGACACGGGCAAAGCTTTGTTTGGTTGGCTTTGTGAGCAGACACCTATATACTTACGGATGTAGGCACCCTTAAAGAATGAACATTTGAATGAAAAAATGAAAATTTTATCAGGTCAAATGGTTATATTGGGAATTGACTTAAAAAATAATACTAAAAAAATGATTTGGAAATATTTGCTATAACTTTTCTTTGAAATCATGTTGCAATTTTTTAGCAATTTGCAACACAAATATTTGAGTCGCAAATCTTTTCTAGCAGGGAATTAAAAGTTTGGTGCTAATTAGTTACATACCAGTGACTAACAAGCTGATGGTAGCCGCTATCATGCGCGAGAACATGCACCTTAGCAAGCTTCCATAGCCACATACCGGTTGCATCCCAACATGGAGTGAAGACTTTTTTCCATTGAGGTTTGTCATCGATGGGCGGGCGAACCAACTCGATGGCTAACGGCCTCAATGTACCAGTTGGAGTCAGGTACAGAAGAGTTCTTGATCCGTATAAGGTTGTTTTGAGTGTTTTTTGTGATCTAACTTTGTGCACGTATGGCAGGAAGATATCATGATAGTCTAGTATGTAAAGCTTCTTGTTCTCTAATGCCTGCATGCATTCATAAATATATATATTAATTTATAATTTATTAGCTACATAGTTTTCTTTTCTAATTCGGTAGATTTATAAATTTTCATTTTTTTTATAATTTATAGAATACAAATCTTACCTCCTCAAGCGAGCAATAACCTCTGATTTGTTTCTCAATAACATCTTTCGTTATTGCTGACTCAGGGGGACCGTACACCTTTGGGTCCAGTTTACTTGTCAGGGGCCATTCCTACACATATTTACAATTTAATTTTTACAATTTGATAATAGAAAGGATCTAGTTTGCGATTTGCACATATAATATATATATATATATATAAGTATTGTACTAATTTTAACGTTATTTTACTTAATTTTTCTGAAAATAACGTTAAAAGTGTTGGGTTAGTCAGTTGATCAGTCATCACGAGCCTGGAGTTTCATTGAAAGCAAACTCTATTTTTACAGAATAAAAATAAGATTGTCTACATCTTGTCCTTTTCAGAACCTGTCTTAGCTTTACTAATGATGAAATATACATGCTGAGTATGTTGATGATGAATTAATTTGCTAATAGAACTCATTTAGAGTTTGAAGTATTATATTTCAAATTAAATCTACTTGAAGAACATATATACCTTTACTAATGTTATACTCAAAGGATTAAGACCAGCAAGGGTTTGACGACCAAATTCCGAATCCCTCATCCAACCAAACTTATCTCCTGCAAATCATCAATTAAAAATTAAAAATTAAAAAAAAAAACAAATTAAGTTGAGTATATTAATACATGTAAACTGGACAGTTGTGATTAAAATTGGTGTAAGAAAAGGTCACAAATTAAATTTTGCAGCCAATTTATGATAAAATTTGTACTTGTCACAAAATAAGCAACCACAACTTATGAAACTGCAAATTGGCACTATGAACAGATGCAGTTGATACCTTGTTTGTGCTACGTGTATATAATGTGTAAATATGTTGGCTCTCGAGAAAAAAAAAAGTAAAATTAGACTAATTTTAACGTTCTTTTACTTATTTTTTTTTTGAAAATACGTTAAAAGCGTTGGGCTGAGCAATTAATCAGGAATCATGAGCCGATAGTCTCGTTTAAAGTAACATCTATATTCCTACGAGGTATAGGTAATGTTGTCTACATCTTACCGTCCTCAGACCGTACCTTAACTTTGCTAATAATGTAATATACTGAGTACTATGATGAAGATGAAACAGATGCAGTTGAAAAATGGTCGCAAACTTTGCGACTACACACAAACATGGTCACAAAACTGTTTTAAAACTATAAAATTAAAGATTAATTACGATCTAGATGTGTATCAAAGATATGATAAGGAGAGGTGTGTTTCAATTACGTACTATCAATCATTGCAGGAGTCTCATAGAGCAAGACGTTATTCTGGGCATCTTCTATTGATTTTAAAATTCTCGGTAGAACATTTCCAAGAAACACATCACTATCAATAGTTGGCAAATTCACCCCCTCATTGAACAAAGAATCAATGGCTGTGAAGTATGGGAACCCAAGATCGTCATCAATGACCATTGTTTCCAACGATGGTATGACTGCCTTCAACACTGAAGTTAAAGTTTTGGTATTAAAAGTTAAGTTTTTTATTTCTGAAAAGGCTTCATCCCTTGGCACATAAACGTCACTACTTCTTGATTCTGATGCTGGATCTGCAATTACAATTCTATTTAGTACTAATTTCATTAAAATAAAAACAAACTAACAAACAAACAAACGGTACCTGTTTTGGTCCGAGGTCGGCCAGTTTTGCAACGCCTAGGGTAAGGATACTCTTTGGTGCCTAGCACCGGGCGAGCCGACTCTGGATCTTTGTCGGGATCGCCTAGATCGTTATAAACATCGTAATCGTAAATTCTGTCTCCCCTCTCACGTGGTTTCTCGGGTGCACCCTCGCCACGAAGGGATGCTAGTTCTTTCTCTCGGTATGGCTTGAGCCCATTCGGCGTCTCGCATGGTAGGCATGCAACCTGCGTCGATCACAGCATTGTCACACGACTATGAAGTTAAAGATTGAGCAACAAAATTTTTAAATAATTTTATGTATAAGGTCTCACTTTTTACACTAATTTTTACAAGTAAATCATATGTTATAATTAACCTAGTTATATGCATTTTTTACTAATATGTTACAGAATTTGAAATTTATTATATTTGATAAGATACATATTTAATAAATATTTTTAAACATAATTCATATTAATAAAATTTGGGTATGTACTTTTATTGAATTTGTTTTTAGTTAAATATAAATTGTATAGTTGAGTTGGATGTGACAACACGTAATAATTAATTATGGGCACGTATAGTTGTTGACAAGGGAGGAAACAAGCACGCATAACTCTTTAATAATATCACATATTTTCCGTTTATATTTTATTTATTCTGTTTTTTTAAAAAACGTACTGCATTTAGGATGTATCATACGATCTGTATAACAGACCGTACAAATAATATATAGTCATAAGAAATATTGACGTAACAAGATGTAGCTTTGGGTCGTTTGATTAAAACATTATACATGTTGTAATAGCATATTACCGGTGCTAAGACCGGATAGTATAATATTAGGCCACTCCAAGTGGTAATCGGGAATAGCTCGGGGTAGAAGCCATCGAACCGGGGCCGGCCAGGAACACCGAGCCTCGGTTTCGGCTCGGGGGAAAGTGGGGTTGGGTCATCGAATGAGGCCGGACGTTGGAGAATGATTCGACCGTTGGAAAAGTGGACCGTTGAGAGTTTAAAAAAAACATTTTCCAACTCTAATCATATTTAAACAACAAAAAATCTCATACTTTTCTCTCATTTTCTACATTTTATACACAAAATTTATAAAATTTTGAAGCATAATGGAAGGGGGTCATCACGTGGTGGGTCGTCAAGCAAAAAATTTAGAAAACCACGTCCAAAAAATATACAAACGCCTCAAATGAACCAGTTCAACACACCCGGGTATCGTCCACAAATGTCATCTCCGAATCAACCCAACTTCTACTACGAGCAAATGAACCCGTCTCAATATTTGCAATATTAACTGGGTACTCAACAACAACTCTCTTTTTTTTGTTGTACTCTCTTTTTATTTTTAATTTAATGAATCTTTTTTATTTTATTATTATTCTTTATTGTTAAAATAATTAATTAAAATAAGAATTGAAAATGGGAAAAAGTGGGACGACACCATGTAAAATGGAGAAAAGTGAGGAAAATTGATGTGACACTGATGTAGCAATGGGGAAAAGTGGGACGACTTCGAGTGGCCTTAGGCAGCTGTATTGGAATAAAACTATTGTGTGTTTATAACAAAAAAATAAAAATGCATTTTTTAAATGTTTTTAATTTTGTGAGATGAATATGACAACTTGTCACTTTCAGCTTATCGTGTTTTTCAAGACTATTGGCCAATATGCTTCACTTTCTTATCTTTCATGCCACTTATTTAAAAACATACTATCAATCGTATATATATATATATATATATTTTTGGAATTTAACTCAGTACCATAGCAATGAAACCTCAATGTCAACTGATGGTATGGATGAAACTTAATTATAACCAATTTTTTACCACTATAAGACAACGTGTACTGCCGCTTGATAGTAGCGTGAGAGGGGTTAGTCACGTTCTCATGGTCCCCTCCTCTCATTACATAGGGGCGTGAGGGTGGTCACCGCGTGAGAGGAGAAGAAAGGAGAAACAATGAGGGGATGATGGGGGCTTGATGAGGAGGTAGTGATAACACATGTGGTGATAACATGAAGTTATAAGAAGGTGATGATGTTTGTTGTTTATGTGATGCATACGTGGACTAATTGAGCTTTACCACTACACATGAGCTAACGGAAAGATAAAAATACATCATTACTTTTTAGCGGCCGTACCAATGAATTGTAAACAACAATACACTCTAAATGTTACTATTCTGTTAAAGAAAATTTATATTTCTTTTCTATGAATGATGTATATTATGTTACTATTACTCGAGTTCAAGTCATCTGGATAGAATTTCAATCGATTCAGTTGTTTGACGCTTTAAGTTAGATTCGAATTTGATACCGATCAATTCAAGAGAAAACCATAATAAAAATCCCTTATTCTATCATAAAATGTATTCAAACCCAAAAACTAGCTTTCAAATAAAATATTAATAGGTGTAAGTTAGGTTGAATACCTGTTTTAGTTAAAAATATTTTTATATGGTTTAATGCATGTTCGTAAGAACTCTTAGGTTAAATACGTAAAAATCACTACGGAACATAACGAAGACTTAAAACTTTATATTTCGAATATATCTTCTCTTAGATATTACATAAAATTGAAAATATTTTATTTTATGACATAAAATAACAATATTAAGGTTTGTGTGGTAAGATTTAAGTATAATTTATTTATTTATTTGATAGTTTCTCTAATATTTTAAGCAATGAATATTGAAAATAGATTTATCTAATCATATTTAAAGTTTTAACAGGTGAATTTAAAATATTAATTTATTACTAAATAATTGACGCTATTTATATATTTTTATTACTACATGAAATTATTAAAAAAATATGTTGGATGTATTAAGATTTTAATAATTTTGAAACTTAAAAAAGCCTTTAACGTTTGTTAGTTTTTTAAATTGCTAAAATATGTTATATATAGTTTTTAAAATGAAAGATGTTAAAAAATAATTATGTGTACATTTTATATCATATGTAATTTTATTAAGTGTAAAATATTAGTTTCAATTATGTAACAATTAAATTTAAATATAATAATTGCAAATATGAGGACATTTTATCAAAAAAAAATATACGTCAACAATTTTTTAATTATTATAAAAAACATAAAACATAGCAATTGGATTTATTAACAAAGTTTGTTTTGTATTTGAAGTAATACAAATTTGATGGAAATTTGTTTAATAATACATTAGTACAACTTTCAATCAGTTGTTTGTTTTGTTTATTTACTATAATAAATCAATAATCTGTTATTGTTTAATTTTTAAATTTAACATAATACTAAATTACGAGATAATTAAGGCTAATTAAATTATGTTTTTTTTGTGGAAATTATTGAATAAAAACAAGCTGCTTTTCATTGTTTTCCAGATTTGAATTTTAAGAATTTAAAAAAAAAATAATTTATTTTGCAAGTTAGTTTTTTAGATTGCTAAAATGTGATATATATAATTTAAATAATACAGTATATTAAAAAATAATTATATGTAAAAATAATATGATATGTAGATTTAATTTTATATGTAAGTTTATTAATTGCAAACATGAGGTCATTTTACTAAAAAATACGTTCAATTTTTTAATTATTATAAAAATATAAAACATATGGATTTATTATCAAGGTTTGTGTTATAGTTTAAGTAATAAAAATTGAAAGAATTTGTTTAATAATAAAGTAATACAACTTTAAAAAATTTAGTTTTTGTACTTATTTCCTTTAATAAATCAATAACCTATTAGTGTTTAATTTTTAAATTTAAAATAATAGTAAATTATGAGACAATTTATGTTAATAAATTTGTGTTTTATGATTATGGAAAATTTGCTTGTGGTGACAACATTTGTACAATAGTCTTACATGAAAATAGTTTTAAAATGACATATGACATGTAAATGAGGTGTACATGTTAGTATAAGGTCATGTGACATATGATCTAATTTTTTATTAGTAGTTGAAGATATATTTAGGGTTTGTTTCTTGTGAAAGCCTGATTTTATAGACAAAAAACCCTTAAACCCTATCTAGGCCCTCTATTTGAAATTTTAAAAATAAATATGTGGCCCGCAAGTTACAATCCCTATATATATATAGGGTAATGTTCAAATAATAACCAACTTTTAAAGCATTAACCCAAATAACTTTGTTAAGATGAAACCAAATCTTGAATGTTTTTTGAACGTCATTGTAACACATGAATAACACTTTCTTCTTTTATCGGTTTGCAATTATCACCGTTTAAGACGTAACATCGCTGTGAAATTTTCACTTAAAGCAATGTAACTGTTTTATACCAAAAACTTACAACGATTTTACGTCTTAAATGGTGATTAATTTTTGAAAACTCATAAAAGTGATGTACATGTGTTACAATAATGTTAAAAAAAATCCAAAAATAGATTTCATCTTAGCAAAATTATTTGGGTTAATGTTTTAAGAGTGACTAATTATTTGTTCACAATCATGTGTTTGTCTACACACACACAGATAGATATATATATATATATATATATAGGAGATGATTCTTTTGAAAACCATCATTTTAAAAAAAAAACTAAGAAAACTAATCACAATTATTACAATTAATTTTTTTTTTCATTTTTCCTTTTAGTATTCTATTGTTATAAGGTAAGAAATGTACAAAAAAGGAAAAAAAATAGAAAAAAAATGTATTTTATGTTATTACATATATGTAACTTGTATGTTACAAATACTATTTACATATACGTAACTTTGTAATTTACATATCTATATTAAAATTTGATTTCTCATTATAACATTTTTAACCTTATAATAAAAAATTAACAAGAATTTTTTTTTTAAAATTTATTGGTAAGTATATGAGTTTTCTTGGTTTTTTTCAAAATAATGAGTTTTCTTATAAACCTTCTTATATATATATATATATGGATTAGGTTCAAATAAATACTCTCCTTATAACAAAAAAGTTAAAAAATATTATTAACCATTAGATCATAAGATCAAATTTAAGAGGGAAAATTTTAAAAATTGTTAGAGATTTATTTAGTCAAAACCACTTTCCCCCGCTTTTTTTAAACGTTTATTACTTTTACAAACGACATTATTTTTCAGCTCATTTTGTCTAATTATTGTTATTATTTCTTTTATTAAACGTTTTTCTATAATTATCTTTTTGTGTTTTTCTTACAAATAATTGTGTATTTTTTACAAGTATTTGTGTCTTTTTTAAAGATTATTGTGTTATTCATACTCATTATTGTGTCATCTTTGATTAACATTATTTATTCACCAATATCATTGTATCTTAAATTGTTTAGGAAAACACAACATTGAACAGAATCACAAAAAATACAATAAACTATACAAAAGACATAATGACCTATGCAAAAGACACAATGACTTGTACAAAATTGCTCATACTTGTCATTTTGACTTTTTACTAGTAATCATGTTTTTTTAAAGATTATTGTGTTATTCATACTCGTCATTGTGTCATCTTCGATTGACATTATGTATTTTGCGACATCTTTGTGTATTAAATTGTTCTGAAAAACACAATATTGAGAAGAAATATAAAAGACACAATAATCTGTACAAAATACACAATGACCTGCGCAAAAGACACAATACACTGTACAAAAGACACAATGAGTTGTACAAAATACACAATAAACTAAAAAAATATTTTCTATAGCAACATTATACTAATTTTGAAGATAAAAAATGCTCGTTTTTATGGTATAATTTTTTTTTCAAAAAATAATTTTGTATATAAAAGTTATGAACATTTAAAAATTGTGAAGGAAGTTGATAAAAAGTTAACAAAAGCAGTCATTACTAAAATACTTTCAAACAACTTGATTTAATCATAACAATTGATTAATGATTTAATAACTCAAAATCCTTTTTATGCTTTTTAGGTTAAAAAATTATTTAGTTTAACTTAACCCACACACACACACATATATATATATATATATATAAGTCTTCCTCAATTGTAGATCAATACTATTAAAAATTCAGTTGTCAATGAGGTTATTGTTATTTATACACCGGTGTAACAATGACACCATTTTTTGTATTTTTTTAGTATTACAAAATATGTATAAATAAAGTTATGTATGTATGATTTGACTTAAGTATGATATATAGATGATAAGATTGTATATGAATATTAGGACCCGACAATAATTAGTTGTTTATAAGATCACATGGTATATTAATTTATGAATCTTATCTAGATTGTGATTTTTGGGTTGCTATCTTAATTAATTAATGCTAATTTGTGTGTGTTTTTACCAGAATTTGTGTGTATATATTGATTTATGATAAGATGGAGATCGAGTTGCTTTTCTTTTTCAACAGCAACCATTTAGCTGACACGTTCTTAAAGAGAAGTTCGTACATCAGCTAGATCACTTATATCCCATCAATTCCGGAGGAAACCTATCACTGGAATGCACATCCAGGAGTAATTTCTCACAGAAAGATTCGGACCCAAGACTTCTTATAAGAGAAGTCAAGATGTAACCACTAAGCTAGAAGCTCTTTGATCGGAGATCGAGTTGCAAATTACCTTGTCAACAAAGAAAACACGACTCTCACGGTTGGTTGACTTGGAGTGAACCCAAGACTCACATGCGACGGTAATTGGACCGGCAGGATGTCCTTCAATTAACACGGATTCAACAAAGACCTCGTTCCTGTGTTCGTTTTCAAGTTTAATCGCCCCGATTGACCCAAAATCTTCTGGTACTTCAAATTCTGCTAAATATGTTACGTCATCTTCTTTTTGACCGGTTCGGTGTGCGTAATCCTTTATTGTCTCCTTCACTAGTCCCGTTTCTTCAAAAATCAAAATTTTAAAATTATTAAAATCAATCGTATCATACCTAGAACTCTTACGACTGGTATCATTGTTATTCGTATGATTTGGTGAGGATAAAATATAGGTAAACCTTATATAATCTATCACTGGCTGGAGAAAAAAAGAAACTTTTTTTTTTCAAAGAGACGACCCAAATACTTATATACGGAGAGAGACACAAATATTAATGAATAAAAACATATATAAATTATTTTTTTTTAAAAATAGGTTCTTGTTTACATATATATGTAACTAGGTTAATATTCAGTGTATTACTCAGGTTAAATACAAAATAATATATAGTCATTATTCACTAATGAAAATCTTCATAATATAAGTCGATTTTTTAAAGTAAAATATGATTAAAGTTTTTGAAAAACTTAATACTTTAAGTAATAAAATAATAATATAATTTTTTTAAACATTACTTTTTCAAAAAAAAATTAACTTTTTATTTTAAAAAACCGTTTTCATTATTTCTTATTTTATAATATTTTTGTTTTTGAAAAAAATATTTTTTATATTAACACATTTTTAATGTCTTAAAAAATATTTTCAATTTAAAAATGTATAAATATGTATTCAATATTTAATATTATTATTTAATATATGATGCATTAAATAAGAGAGCGAAACAGGAAAATTATTATGAGAATAGTATATATTAATGACATGTGTCCTTTTTTATTATGATTTATTATATATAATAGATTAAGTAACATACAGAGTTAAGATTTATAAAATTACCAACAAAGGTGTAGTTATAAAAGTAATGTTATGTAATCACTAATCAACAATAATCTAGATTTTTAATAATAAATCAACTTTTATTCCTAGGCATCGATCGGCCTTTTGTGTACACTTACTAGCATCCGTCTCGGCTGAAATAAGCTCCATAAGGAGCGATTTGCCAAGCAAATCGGTGAAGTCGTCGAATGCTTTCGTTAAAAGCCCCGATAATGTCCCACCGATCGTCACCTGCACCGTAATCACGGCTTTGAGGCTAATGGTTTTGACGGTAGGGGCATTAGTGGCCTGTTTAGCAACAGCTTTGATTTGACCGGCTAAACTGCCTTTGTTCCGCGAGGAACGGAAATCACACTGGCGTTTCGTAGGAAACGCCAGTGTGTTGTGAGACAGAAAGGAAGTAGGGTTTCCACTGCAATCGGCACCGCCATTTGCAGGGATGAAAGATTTCTTTCCCCGTGAGATTGATGGTGGAGGAGGGCTTTTGTGGAGGTGGTTTACTTGAGGTTTCAACATCTTTAATTTGTGTGGATTTGGTTTAAAGGATCTATCATGCATTTGCCTGCCTTATATAGAAGCCATAGCAGGGACCAAAGATATAAATTACACAATGGTCCAGGAAAAAATCAATGCATGCTACTGTATATTAGAATAATAACTTTTTAATGCTAATATATATATAGGAAAAGATATAAAAATAAGACTGTCCGGTACGCGGGGTGAGTGGGCGTGGAAGGGGCGTGGGAGGGCTTGGCACACTGCCCCCTGGTGGCGTGAGAGGGGCGTGAGAGGAGGGGCGTGAGGGCTGCAACGGGCGTGAGGGGTTAAAATGTAGCCATTGGTGCCGTTGGTGAGCAATAAAAAAAAATTACCTATTTAAACCATTCAAACATTACCCAAAAAAATTTTAACTCCACATTTCAAACATTCAACACAAAAAAATACCCACTCTTCCCATTTCAAACTTTCTTAACCAAAAAAATAATTTCCATGGATCCTAACCAAAACCCAAATTACTATAACCCAAACACTCCACTTAACCGAAACCCGAACACGCCACCTCCGAATTGGTTCTTTAGCCCTTCTCCAATAAATCCTATTTTTGATTCAAACTGTTATCGACTGAATTTTGATTCAAGCCCACAACAAGGGTTTTACACATTCGCTGATTATGGTTCGAGTCAACAACCGCACGTGTTTGATCAATTATCTCAGAATGAAGTTGTACCCGAGACCCAACCCACTACAAATGCAGGTCCAAGCACGCAACCAAAACAAAGGCGTAGACACAGAAAGAAACAAGCTGGGGATACCGAACCCGCTGTGGGAGGTTCATCCCGTCTAGAAAAATGGACTACGAAGGAGGAGTTTCAAATTACAAAAGCTTGGATCGATGTGTCAGAAGATCCAATTGTTGGTAATTACTTTCCTTTTAGTTTTTTAAAATTGTTAATATTTTTTTTATAAATTGTTAACATATTTTTATAAATTGTTTATAGGTCGTAACCAAAAAGGACCGGACTTTTGAAGTAAAATCCGAAATCAATTTTTTCAAGCCATGGGTCGTGGGGAATATCGTACAAACGATATGCTCTCTAGCAAATCGAGTAAAATCAGAAATGGCAAACTCGTCGGAGCGGCCAAAGCGACGCGATGATCGAGCTCGAATAGGAAGATCAATACCGGGAAGAGTTTAACGCCCCTTCACGCTTAAACGGAGTTGGGAGCTTATGAGGAAATGTCCGAACTGGATTCGAATCCCGACTGTATAAACGCCGGCCTCAAAACGATCAAAAGCATCGTCAACCGATAGCCCCGGAACGTCGGATGCTCGAGTTAATATAAATCTAAACGATCTCGACGAAGAAGACGAGATAGAGGATTTGACCCGTCCGACCGAGAGATCGCGCAAAAACCGACCGAGCAAGGGCGAGACGAGGCGCTTCATCTCAAACGACCCGGATTATAACCAAGAAATAGAACACTTATCTCAACGAATCGGTGACTTTAACGAATTAAAACGGGAATGTCAACGGTTGGTAGAGTTACAACTTCTATTCACCAACACCGAACACTTAACCGGGCTCGACCGCGAAATTGCCAAGCGGGAGAAGGATAAAATTCGTAATAAATATAGAGATAATTAATTTGTAATTTTTTTTATTAATTTGTAATTTTTTATTAATTTGTATTTTTTATTAATTTGTATTTTTTTTATTAATTATATCTCATTTTAATTTAAAAAGAAATGATAACGTGGAGTGAGTTGGTAATGGGCATTTTCACCAAAATGGTGGGGTGAGTGGTTGTGGTGAGTGCCTACGTGGCGCATATGTGGAGTGAGTGGGTCAAGGGGCATACCTGATAGTCTAACCCTCTTTTTTGCTACAACTACATAACTTATTTCAACCAATAATAAACTTACACATAAGTTTTCATTAAAATATTAAAAAGGGTATCATAGTCATTTTACCTTTATAAGTTTCCCCCCCTCTTTTTTATACATTAATAAGTTTTTTACAATATATTATTTTTTTAAAAAAATTGCACCATTATATTCGTCTCATTTTTCTCTTTAATTCCGTTATAGTCTCGACTAATTTTTTTTTACTCTTTTTAGATGCCCTATATTTACATCATTGTAACGAGCTTAAGTATAACAAATTTATTTGAAATTTTTTCTAACAATGATAAATTACAGTGATGTAATTTACATTGACGTAATTTACCGTGATGTAATTTACATTGACGTAAAATTCGATTTCGGTTTTTTCCGGTTAATTCCGTTTCGGTTCGATCTTTTCGGTTAATTTGGTTCTTGTTCTGTTTTTTCGGTTAATTCGGTTTCGGTTCGGTTTTTTTTTGCTTTTTGCTCATCCCTAATTTGTAACGAGCCTAAATACAACAAATTAGTTTGAATTTTTTTTGAACAATGATAAATTATATCACTATAATTATCATTGTTTGAGAAAAAAAATCAAAATAATGTGTTATATTATATCACTGTAATTTATCATTACAATTATCATTGTTAAAGAAAAAATAAAATAATGTGTTATATTACATCACTGTAATTTATCATTGTTAAAAAAAATTCAAAATAATGTGTTATATTTATGCTTGTTACATGGATGTAAATAATGGACAATGAGAAAAAAAAATTAAAAAAACAAGTTAACATTATAACAGGAATTAAAGATAAAATTACATCATTGTAAATAATGTGTTACGTCACCGTTAATTATGTCATTGTAAATTGCTTCGTTTTGTGTTACATTACTTCATTTTGTGTTACATTACTGTAATTTACCATTGTTAGAAAAAGTTTCTAATTAATTTGATATCTTTAAGCTCGTTACAATGATGTAAATACATGACATCAAAAAAATAAATAAAAAACTAGTCGAGATTATAACGAAATTAAAGAGAAAAATGTAACGAGTATAATGGTGCAATTTTTTTAAAAAAATAATATAGTATAAAAAAGTTATGAATGTTTAAAAAAATAGGGTAAACTTTACATAAATAACAAATGTCCTAAATGCCCTTCTTATTAAAATAAAGAAAATTGACACGTGGCACGATGATATACACTTACCTTTTAAAAGTAACCATTATATGATAGTTAATGAGTTGTAACAAAAGATAAGGGTTATTAAAAATTACATCCCCTATATATATATATATATAGGAATTGAATCTAATGAAAACCCAACCTTAGAGAGAAAACCCTTAAACCCTATATGAACCACTCATTTGGAATCTTGAAAATAAATATGTGGTCCACATTAACCCACATTAAAAATGATTTGTTTATTCAAATCCTAATTTTTTATTCATGTTTAATTTGGACCACCTATTGATTTTCAAGATTCCAAATGAATGGCTCACATAGAGTTTAAGGGTTTTCTATCTAAGGTTGGGTTTTCATAGGATTCAATCCCTATATATATATATATATATATATATATATATATATATAGTGAAAGGTTTCATTGGTAACTCACTCAAAGTGTGGTAACCATTTAACTACATTTTATTGATTATTTAAATAATGTGTTTTAAAATGAGAGGTCCATATTAAATCTGGAAAAAACAAGTGGATGAGATTTGTTTAAGGGTATTTTTGACATTTGGTGGGATGTACTTGATTCCTTTTTTAAAAAAAATTTACCCCCAATTTTTTAAACACTCATAACTTTTATATACATTATTATTTTTTTATAAAAATTTCACCATTAAATTTGTCATTTTTTTATCTTTAATTCAAGTATAATTTTGTCAAATTTTTTTAAAATTTTCGTAATTTGCACTGATGCAGCGACGTTTTGCACTGATGCAACGACGTTTTGCACTGACTTAACGAAATGAATTTTTTTACACTGATGTAATCACAATGATGTAACGAGCTTAATTTTTACAAAGTTTTCGTAATTACACTGATGTAAGGAGCTGAATTTTTTCAAAGTGTTCTTAATTTTTTAAAATATTAATGAACTAATTTTTGTAATAAAAAATAATTTGTAACGAGATGGAAAGATTTTACGTTGGTGTAATTACAAACGATCGAAAATTACGAACGCTCAAAATAATTTGTAAAACATTTTAAAGATAGAAAGGTCTTGAAAAAATGAGAGAAAATAATTGTATTTATTGTTCGTTACGTTGGTGTAATTCGTACGTTCGGAAAAAAATAAAAAAAAATTGGCATGACTATTATGGAATTAACGAGAAAAATATAACGAGTTTAATGGTGTAATTTTTTATAAAAAAATAACATAGTATAAAAAAGTTATAAGTGTATAAAAATCAAGGGGGAACTTTGATTTAAAAAAAAGAAAATAGATAGATTTTTAAGAGTGTGACACTTGTCACTTTCTTATTAAATGTGACTTTTTTATATTAAGTGAAATGACTTTGATACCATTTTTAATTTAAAAAGGGTAGTGACACTTGACAAAATCTTATTAAATCTGGAAATTTAAAACCATTGGATTTGAGTTATTTGGTTAACACAATTATGATGGGTTCTTATTTGAACCAAATCATATATATATAATAAAAGATAATTTAAAAACTCACTTGAGTTAAGAATAATATGTGAAAACTATATAATATACACTCATAAAAGTTTATATAACTCAATTACTCTCTTTCTTTTTTCTCATGACACACGTCAAACTCTAGTTCTATCATAATCTTTTTAGGCTAAATTCATTTTTTATTTGAACATTACACACACACACACACGAACATAGAAGAATCAACCTGAGTAATGAGAAATCTAACAATTATAATCATATCTGTAGTGATCATATACCCATCACTCCAGTATGCGTCACGTATTTGACACATAAACAACCAACAACATCACCCCTCATCACTCCACGTCATTACCATATGTGTTATCATCAGTGTTCTCAGAACCAATCCGGACTGGGAACCGAGGGGACAACCGACCCAAAAACCACATGTGAACCGTCCTCAAGGGAACCGGCCGGTTGAGCCTGTTCACCGGTCAGACCGGGAGCCATTTCTCTGGTCGGACCGGATTTTAAGTTTTTTTTACTAAAATCTAAAGAATTAAACATCGAAATCAAACCTTGTATTTTTTTAACATTATTATGTTTATTTGAACATTAGTTATGTTTGTTTAAATGTGTTTATAATTCTATAATTTTTATTGTAATTTTTTATATATTTATTAAATCATCCGGTTTTTAAATCTGGTCCGACTGGTTCAATCAGTAACCAGTAATACATCTGATCCGATTCCGAAAATATTGGTTATCATCACCCTCATCACGCCCCAACCCTTTCCTTTTCCCTTTTCTTCCTCCTTCATGCCATGAAGGTAATCACAGGTTTGAAACCACATGATGGTCACACCTGTGTGTGTAACGGTATTGTGAGGGGTGAGGGTGTGAAGAAGGGTGGTCAAACATTTTCTCATACCTCACTACACATGCTCTAAAGACTATGAGAAATCCAACCTCATCACATCGAAGATCTTTTCAGAAGGAGTTTA
This sequence comes from Mikania micrantha, assembly GCA_009363875.1. Lineage (NCBI taxonomy): Eukaryota > Viridiplantae > Streptophyta > Magnoliopsida > Asterales > Asteraceae > Mikania > Mikania micrantha. Next base: position 60,510,476 of record CM018695.1, read on the forward strand.
TTCGTTTCCTTATAATAGAAGTAATGTTTCTATATATGTCTCATTATTTAACCTTTACAAATTAGTAAGATTTTATATATATATTTGTTTTCTTTATCCAACCTCAAAACAAATCCCTTTTGACAAATCTATTATTTATTTTCTATTATCTACCAATTATAATAAAATAGCACTTTTAGGTGTCACATGTCACTTTTTGGTGCAATCTGAAAAAAAATTTCTCGCCCTCTCTCTCTCTCTTAATAAATAATATAATCTTTACGAATTAAATTATATAATTAAATATGAAAAAAAATATAAATCTTTTTATTCTAATAATTTACTAATTTATTAAAATTTAATAAATTATAAAAATATTTAATTTATATCTTATCTTAAAATATAAATATATTATTATTAAATATTTATTATGATTTGATATTAATGAATTATATTTTTTTATGTATTCAACCCATATAATACATGGGTTTCTAGTCTAGTATATAATAAATCAAAATCTTTGGGGACACTTGGCATCAATCTATGTCATCTCCAGTTTTGTTTCCCCCCTAAAAATTTAACCCGAAAGCTAAACACGCGGATTCTTTACGTACTCTTTTATTTAATTTTTTCAACAGTTTTATTTCTTGTAGTAACTTTCTATAATTAAAATTAACTAGATTTTAGGACCCGGGCGTTGAGGCGGGGTCGATATACTAAACCGATATACACAAACACATCCAAAGAATACTTTAATTCTACAATATAAACCCACGCGTTATAACAAAGGCATTGACAATAACATAAATGTTGTGTAAAAAAATAAGTGCATTGAAAAAGGAACACATTTCGAAAATCTTGGGTAAAAAAGTGAGGTGTGTTACAGAGGTATCGTTAAACCAAACAAAAATTGCATGTAAAATGTTAAAAAACGTACGCACGTTGGGGAATGTTAAGTCGCAACTCAATCTGTTTTAGTAAAATTAAAGGTAAACCACACGGATTATCTAGTACATATTTATATGTAAGCCCATACGTCATATCAAAGACATTGACACTATCACAAATCTTATGTAAAAAACTGAATCGCATCGAATAATGTACCCAATATCAAAAACCTTGTGTAAAAAAGGCGAAAAAATTATAAGTAAAACGTTTAACAACGCACGAGCCTCGCGGCATGTTAAGCCGCAACTCAATGAGCTTTATTAAAATTAAAGATAAAACATAACGATTATTTGGTACATATACTAATAATTCAACGGAAGATTTTACTTTTAGTAATAATTTAATGAAAGAAAACTTAGATATTTATACGCATAGAAGGTTGTATACATAGCTTTAAGACATGTACATGTATGATTTTTACTTTTAGTAATAGTCTAACGAAAGAAAACGTAAATTGTTATACGCAATAGAGGGTTAGACGCATAACTTCAAGATCTGTACATGTAGAAGGAAAAAAAAGAAATAAATTAAAGAAGGGAGCATGAATAACATGACACCTATCTTATAAAACTAATATAATAAAACCAATTAGAAATCAGAATAGAAAAGACAAAAGTGTTGCAACAAAGACTTGGACTATCTGTTGCAATACTTGTAAAAAAAGGAATAGTGAAAACCTCTCACAAACCAACTTTAGTTTTTAATATATATATTAATAATTAATTATGACATATTTATTAAATTATGTATAAAAATCATTTCCAATTTCCAGTTGTTTAATGACATTTAAATCAATTCCAACTAACATTAAATTGATTGTTTTTTTCCATTTTTAAAGCGTAACTAGCTTAATATATATAGATAAAACCTTCAAATATTATTTTTACATCAACTTTCTCTTATTGTTAATATTACCTTCGTGAATCTTTAAAGTAAACGTATTGACAACACCGTCATACTCGTCTTGATTGTTTCGAATTTATATCGTCGACATATAGTACTTCTCTAACCAACTAAAATAATATTAGCTGTATATCTGGTGAGTATACTATTAGACAAGTTTAACACACAAAATGTTTGAATTTTGCACACATTCATGTTTTCAACCCATGTAATGTTTTAATTCAAAAAATAATTAAAAGTTAATATTTTTTGATATTTTATAAAATCCAACTTTCAGACTAATAATTTAATAAATAATTTTTTTAGACATATTTTAATTTATTGATTGCTAATTTATTTTCTTATACTTTTTTCCTAAAATAGCTGAATTTTTAATGCGCATTTTAATCGTCAATGGTTTAAAAATCTCATATTTTAATTAATTAGTTTTTATTTAACTTTCAACTTATTTACCTAACTTTATTTAATTAAATGTTTTCTTAATAAAAATTATTTAGATAAACAAATGTTTGAAATGCATAATTCTTTTCAATGGCTACCAAAAATATAATTAATACCATTTAATATTTTAATTTCATTATTTAAGAACTTAATCAATTAACATAAATATCAACATATTCATATTTCTTTTTTAAATCACATTATATGGTGCATGAATATGTAATGAATATTACATATTCGATCGTTTAAATACAATTATTAGACATTATTACGATTTTAGTATCTCATATTTGTTTTCCGTTTTATCAACACATACAACTTTTCTAAACAATTAAAATAATATTACTTTTAAATCTTGTAAGAAACATACTATTATAAAAACAAAACTATAAACGTTGTATAATTCAATTATGTCCGTTCAAATGAAAATAAATGTAGTGTTATCAAATACAATTATGACCTTGTATCATTTAAAATTGCATTTTAATCAAGGGTAACAGATTTTATAAATCATTTTGTTTAAAAAAAGTGAATTTAAACTTATGAACAAATGTTTTGATCATAATCTAATGGAAATTTTTAAATATTATATCATACTTTTTTAATATTACAATTACATACCAAGAATTCCAAAAATCCTAATAAATTAAAAAATGGTATGCCAACTTTTTATATACAATAGCCTAGCGGTATTGCAATTAACGGGAGAAGCTGCACCTAATTGAGGTCAAGGTTTAAGCCTGAGCAGGGCAGAGGATTTACGGATTTATCAGTTTCCCGCTTATCTGGTGGGTAGAGAGGTGACGAATGGGCATGCCCTTGGATGTGTGTCCGTTTAGGCTTAAATCAGTCGTTCAGCCTTAAACCGTTCAAAAAAAACTACATCTCCTATAAGGGAAAATTGGGGGCAATTGTTAGGCGCAAAATATTCTCACTTGGGATATTTCAGGATCCAAGATATTTTGGGACCAAGGATATTTTAAGGATATGAATTATCACTAACGATTATCTCTGTTGCTTAACATTTATTGCGAGATTTTAGGGATTGACAGGTTGTCCAACGGCTGGCCCTAATATCACGGAAGCAGGCGTCAACTGACTCAATTTGAATGAGGAATCTGAGAGAGATTTATGCAATAAGCTTGAATCAGTCTCCCACGTTTGGAAGGTGCCGGAATACTCGGAACTACCATATGAACGTTATTGACTGTTCTCTTGTAATTTCTTAATATAAATACCGAGGCAATTGATCGATATAGGACACTGAACACTCAGCAAACACACACGAAACTCACTGAAGCTTATTTTGCTACGTAGCATCGATCAACTTGTGCTCTATCTTTGTATTTGGTTCATTTGATTATTAATAAAACTAGGCAGAGTGACAATTGTCACCTCCCGAGGTTTTTATGCCGGCAATCCTAAGTGATTAAGAGATTTTCCTCGTACAAATTTCGTTTGTAAAGCTATTTGTTTATTTATATATTCTGGAAATATCCTCAGGGATATTCAGATTATAACTGCGATATATTCAACATATTTGCTTGTAAAACACAATACCCCACTTTTCTAATTCGGTTTGCTAAGAATTAAGCTTGATAATTTTTACCCGAAACAATTTGGCCCCCACCGTGGGGCAAACTCGTGTTTTTTATAATTAAAGCCTTGCTTAAAGGCGCTTTTTGAAGAAATATATTGAAAAATGGCTTCACAACCGAGATCAACTTCTTCATTACCTAGTATTTCTGCTGCTACTACTAATATGCCTTCGCAGATTCCTGTTTTCACCAAGAAGCCCGACAATTCTAGAAAAAAGGCTACTTTTGTGGCTGAAAGTGTTCCTTCGACGAAAATGACAACTACTGCTCATATACTTGTTTCTAACAATGATATTTTGAGTATGTTTCAACAGGTATAGCAGCAAATGATAGATCAACAACGGATGAATCAAAGACTTCTCAAGGAAATGGAAAATTTAAAGGCTGAGAAGAACAAACAAGTTGAAGTTACAACACCAATAGCTCCAAGGATCCTTGATTTTGGAACATCAGGGATATCCGGGAATCATTCTGGAGACTTTATCCCAATGCAAACCAGTATCGGAACCTCATCAGGATCCCTAGACCTGGGAATGTCTCAGGTTAATCTCCTTATCCCTAGAACATCACTCCTTACACCATTCACCGGTAACACTTATAATTATTCTCCATTAGATACTACTAACCTTGGTTCATCACAAGAAACAGGAATATCTCCTCAAGTGGCCAAGGAAATTCAGAAACTTCGGGATATGATCTCAAGTGTACCAGGAGTGGTCAAGCCTATCCCAGAAGTACCGGCAATCACCCATAGGATATCCAGATTCGCTCCACCGATATGTGATGCCGAAATCCAAAAGGGATTCCAAACTCCAACCATGAAGTTGTATGATGGGACCATGGATCCCGAAGAGCATGTAGGACAATACAGGGAAAGAATGGAGACAAATCATATTCCCCCGCATCTGAAGGAAGCATGTTTATGCAAAGGATTCGGTTCAACTTTGACAGGAGCAGCCTTGAAATGGCTACTCAATGTTCCTCCTTATTCGATCACATCATTTGCTCACTTAATTAATTTATTTAATAATCAATTTTCATGCAGCAGGACTTTTGAAAGATTAACCAGTGATCTCTACAGGATAACACAAGGATCGGACGAATCCCTAAGGAGTTATGTCAACAAATTTGGCAGAGAATCCTTAGATATCCCCAACCTGGATATCACTACCACCGTTCAAGCTTTTAAAATGGGATTACAGAAAAATTCACCCTTTTATGATGATTTGGTGATGAATCCTTGCAGGAACATGGATGAAGTCCGGAACCGCGCATTAAGGTTCATAAGATTGGAAGACGATAAGGAGATTCAGAAGAGGATTACTACAACTCCTCCCAACGACCAAGGCAAAAGGAAGTTGGATTCACCTACCAACAAATCATTCAAACCCAAGCCGTACTACAAATCTGACAACCATAAGATCAATTCTGTGGATGACGATGAAGATGACGAAGAGTATCCCAGGATATCTGATTATTGTTTTTCCATAGATATCCCTGAACTAGTGTGTGCAATGCAGGATCTAGGAGAAGAAGCTAGATAGCCTCTCAAGGATAAGAAGTTCTCTGCAAAAGACAAGTCCAAATGGTGCGCATTTCATGAAGACTTTGGACATGCAACCGAAGATTGCATTGCCTTAAGAAAGAAATAAGCTACTTACTTAGCAAAGGCCATCTCAAGGAACTTCTCGGTAAAAAGAAGGAAAGGAGGCAGGATCCTGATGTTTCCCAAAAAGAGCCGCATCCCCACCAAAGAACGCCAAGGTAATAAACTTTGTCTCTGGTGGATCTAACATATGTGGTACTTCTTATTCTGCAGCCAGAAGACATGCTAAAGAAGCTAAGATGGAGAATGGAGAAAGACCCACAAAAACTTCAACAATAACCAAGGATACTGTGATATCCTTCGAAGAACAAGATCGAGAAAACATCATAGATCCTCATCACGATGGGTTAGTAATTACCTTATATGTTGCTAACCATTATGTGCGCAGGATACTCATTGATGGAGGCAGTTCAGTAAACATTATCCAGTTAGAGACACTCAAGAGGATGAATATCCCTGAATCCGAAATAACTACCAAATCTTTGGTCTTGGTTGGATTCAGTGGGGAAGCCAAAGCTACCATTGGAGAAATTAAACTACCAGTGTATATCGAGGGGGTAAATTCTATGCAACGCTTTTGTATTATAGATTCTTTGTCATGTTATAATATCATATTAGGTAGACCATGGATACATGATATGAAGGTAGTCCCCTCAACATATCATCAATGCGTTAAGTTACCTACACCATGGGGAGTTTGAAGATCGATAGCGACCAGCAGGAAGCTAAGGAGTGTTATTCATCCTCAATGAAGGCAACGACAAAACCACCCTCAACATAGCAATAAAAGGGCAACCTTGGGGATAAGCAGGAATCCCGGGAAAAAGAAGTAAAAGAAATACTACTTAATCCTGAGGATCCCGAGACCAAAGTCCTCATAGGAACTGATATCCCCAAGGATATTGAGGAGAAACTGATTTCTTTCCTGAAATGAAAAATTTCTACATTTTCTTGGAAGCATGAGGATATGACAGGGATATCCTCAGATGTAATCACACATAAGCTAGGAATAGATAAAAGCTATAAACCCATCCACCAAAAAAGAAGAAAATTCGCTCCTAAGAGTAATGTAATCATCCAAGAAGAATTTGAGAAACTTCTCAAAGCAAAGATGATTAGGGAAGTTAAATTCCTAAGGTGGCTGGCTAACGTAGTAGTGGTTCAAAAGAAGAATGGAAAGTGGAGAGTTTGTGTAGATTACACATATCTAAACAAAGCTTGTCTAAAAGACCCCTTTCCATTACCACACATAGACTCAATGGTAGATGCTACAGCAGGCCATGAAATGTTAACCTTCATGGATGCATCAGCAGGATTCCAGCAAATCCAAATGGAGCCTTCGGACCAAGAAGATACTGCTTTCATGACGCCAACGGGGATATATTGCTATACAACAATGCCATTTGCTTGAAGAACGTAGGAGCTACTTATCAAAGGCATGTCAATTTGATGTTTAAGGATAAGCTGGGGGACACTATGGAGGTATACATAGATGATATGGTAGTTAAATCAAGGATTACTAAAGATCATCTTCGGGATCTCAAAGAATCATTCTATATCCTTGATCGATACAATATGAAACTTAACCCTTCTAAGTGTCATTTTGGAGTAAGATCGGGAAAGTTCTTAGGATATATGATCACTTAAAGAGGAATAAAGGCCAGCCCAGAACAGATCCAAGCTATCCTGAACCTTAAATCCCCAACGAATGTAAAAGAAGTACATAGGCTAACGGGAAGGATAGCCGCACTTAATAGGTTCATCTCAAGATCTTCTGAAAAATTCAAAGGATTCTACGATATCCTTAAAAAGAATAAGAAGTTTCAATGGGATGAAGAACATGAGAAGGCATTACAAGATTTGAAAGAATACTTATCCTTAGCGCCATTGCACATGAAACCGGAAGATGGAGAACTACTATCACTATACTTGGTAGTATCCCGAACTACTGTAAGCGCTGTGTTAGTCAAGGATTACCAAGGATCACAACACCCAGTATACTATGTAAGTAAAAGCCTATTAGATGCTGAAACTAGGTATTCTCACCTCAAAAAACTAATCTTAGCTTTGATCATGGCTTCAACAAAACTTAGGCACTACTTTGAAACACATAGGATACATATTAAGACAAATTACCGAATTAAATCTGTGCTAAGAAAACCTGAGTTATCAGGGAAAATGGCTAAATGGTCGGTAAAACTTAGCACCTACGATTTAATCTACGAACCAAGAACAACAATTAAGTCTCAAGCATTAGCAGACTTTGTGGCAGATTTTAGTAGTGATATTCAACCAGAAGTAGATTCAGAGGTTAAACTCCTGGATGAGGATACTGGTGAATGGACCTTACACACTGATGGAGCCTCGAATGTAAGAGGGACATGTTTAGGGATAATACTAAAATCGCCACAGGGGGACATCATACCCCAATCGATCAGTTGTGAGTTCCAAGCAACTAATAACGAAGCTGAATACAAAGCTTTAATAGCGGGACACCAATCAGCTAGGGATATGAACATAAGAAATCTCCATGTATTTGTTGATTCCTTACTAATAGCAAACCAATTTAATGGTCCTATATGGTTAAAGGGGACAAATTAGCAAAATACTTAGAGATAGTTAAAGAAATAGTAGGATATTTCTACACTTTTTATATCACACAGGTTCCTAGAGAAGAGAATGATGAAGCAGATGCATTATCAAACCTCGTATCATCTCTAAAAATTTGTGATGATATCAATATCCCTATCCTACATATCCTGAATCCGGCGATAGACATAGAAAATTCAAATCAAATCCTTAAACCAAAGAATATTGATACACATGAGATATCCTGGATTACACCTATCAAAGAGTATCTCCAAACAGGAAAAATACCCGATGGAGAAACAAACCATAGAACTTTTAAAACCAGGGTATCCAGATACATAATCATTCGGGATAATCTATACAGAAAGTCGGTAGCTGGTCCATACTTAAAATGTTTAGAAAAGCCAGAGACCTTAAAAGTAATGAAGGATATCCACGAAGGAGATTGTGGAAATCATACTGGGGGCAGAGCATTGCTTTCGAAAATCCTTAGAACAGGATATTTCTGGCCTACTATGAGGAAAGATGCAATGTCCTATTCCCAAATATGTGATGCTTGTCAAAGACACAGTAATATCCTTCACCAACCGGCTGAACCTTTATATCCAATAGTCTCATCTTGGCCATTCATGAAATGGGGAATGGATATAGTAGGAAAACTACCAAAAGCACCAGGAGGAAAAATATTTATGCTTGCCATGACTGATTACTTTTCGAAATGGATTGAAGCTGAAGCCTTTGTATAGGTTAGAGAAAAGGAAGTAATATCTTTCATAAAAAGAAATATCCTGACCAGATTTGAAATACCTGCTGAGATTACTTGCGACAATGGATCTCTATTCATTGGCAAAAAAAAATACCAACTTTTGTGAAGCATGGGGATAAAATGATTACTTCCACACCAGTACACCCTCAGGCTAATGGCCAAGCAGAATCAAGCAATAAAATTATCATAAACAATCTCAAAAAGAAGTTGGGATCCAAAAAAGGAAAATGGGCTGAGGAACTCCCATTTGTCCTATAGGCAGATAGGACTATGTAAGCCCCAAAATTTCCACACGCATAACACGTGTTTTAAAACAACATCAAAGTTTAGGTCCCAGATTTTTTTAACTAAAACATCAAGTTTAAACACCCAAATAACCCAACCCTTCACCGAAAGTTATTTACATATTTTTTGTCAAGCAAACATCCTAAACATCTTTACACTATTTCCAAAATGTTGGGTTTTTAACCAAAAACGCGTTCAACCCGAGTTCTTGAGAGCAATCCGATCACGTATGCCTTCACTCTTTTCATTCACCTGAAAAACGCCACATTTAATTCACCGTTAGTTCGTTAGAACTAAGTAAGATCATCCATCTATTTAGCCATGTGTATTCCATAACACCATATGGATACAATAATAATTTCCCAAATATAATTTGGGAACATTATTCGACCCGAATACAAAACAATTTACTAACGGGTCGTTTTCACCCAAAAACCTTTAAATCTTTAATTCTTACTCAAATCAATTAGATTTACCCATGGGATACACGTCAAAGTTGAAATATGCCAATTTATGACATTTTTAGAGATACAGACGCAACATGGGCGTGTTCCAGGGGAACATGGCCATGTCAGAAAGTTTTCAGAATTCTGATGTACAGATATGACATGGGCGTGTTCCAGGAGAACATGACCATGTTAAAACTGCTTCCATTTTGTTCTCTCCCCTTATCCTTTTTCACCAAGGATTTCAAATTGAACAACCACAACAATTTATTAAACACCTTAATTCACCAAATTTACAACCATCAAGGTTATGATGTCAAACGATTTACTAACGGGTTGTTTGTACCCAAAACACCATTTGAAATCTTATTCCACAAGATTTGTCAAGTTAAGTAAACCACATCTACTTGTGTTTTACTAACTTGATTACACCCAACAAAGGACATTCACACACATTGTGAATAATCCAATGTCATGATCACACCACTTGTGATTCAAAACACCAATTTGAGTAAAACTCCATTAAAGGTTCACAAACCTTGTGAACTCTTTCATACATTCATCACACATACAATTAGACACCAATTCTAATCATAATAGTCAAATAAACACCAAATCAACAATAAATTAAGCAACATAACACCTATTGCCTATTATTGCCAAACAACAATATCACAACCACCATTTCACCCAAAAGTCAAATCTTTCACTATAACATTCATGCATGCATAACACCATTACACAAAACAAGTAAAATATTTGGGTGACTTACTTTGCACTAATGAGTTATCCACCACAATCTCTTTTCCAGGCCTTTTGGTTCCACTAGCGTTTCCTATATCACAACTTATAGGTTTAACAAAATGTTGACTACAACTAGTCAAAATGCACCCATTCAACCCATTTTCACCATTTCTCATTAATTATCATTCATTTGACCCATATTCATACCAATTCATCATTTTTTATTTCATACATACATATTCCATATTACCATGAACTTAAAACTAAGTTTTAAGTTAAACTCCAAAAATACGCATTTCATCAAACACCTCATATGCATGAATTTACCTACTTAAGATCATTGATCATTAACACCCCTATCAAACTCCATTTTTGACTCATGAGATGAGTAAGTTCATCTTGTACACCCACAAACTACAACAACTTTGTGTAATCATCAAATCCCCAACTTTTATACTATATTTAATTACCTAGTTCATATACCCCATGAACCATACAAACCCCCCCTTCATCATATTACATCATCATGCAAGAAATGATCAAAATGTTGTTCCTAGATAATTATCACTATGAATAACAACATTTAACACCCTCCAAACACCCAAAATTCGTATTTCACCATACCCTACTCACACCCCATATGAGACCCACGAAAATTTCACCAAAAACACCCAAAAATTCTTACCTTGTTGTAGTATGAGACTAGAAGAACTTCTATTCTTGATTGTTTGGATGATCTCAACCTTCCTTAATCAAAAATTTGATGAAACTTCAAAAATTATGTTTTTCTCCTTTCTTGTTCTTGCCTCCCACGTAAAACACACATAGAAGAGAAATGATTTGGGGATTTTTACCAAAGTCAAGATCTTATCCCCTTTCATTCTCATCTTTGGCCAATTGGCAATTCTAGTCCCTCCCAATCATTAACTTAGTTAAATTAATTAACATTCATCATAATGACAATAATCAAATAAAAATGAAACACCCATCAATTAAAATATCACCATAATTATGTTCCAATTATATTGTATTTTAATATTCTCCCAAAATGGGTCGTTACAGACTACTACAAAAAATGCGACTGGTCAGACACCATTTTCTTTAGTATTTGATTCTGAAGCTATACTCCCAACTGAGATGATTATCCCTACTGCAAGAACTAGTCTACAAACAGAAGAAGCTAACAACGAAGTATTATCTCAAGACATAGATACTATCGATGAAGCTAGGGATATCGCGAAGATTAGGATGGCTGCCTATCAACAAAAGATAGCTAGGACCTACAATAAGAATATAAGGATCAGAAGATTCCAAGTTGGAGATTTGTTTTTAAGGAAAGCGTTCCAGAATACCACTAACCAACGGATGGAAAGCTTGCCCCAAAATGGGAAGGACCTTATAAAATTGATTCTGAAGCTGGAAAGGGGGCATACAAGTTAGTCACTATGGATGGTGAACCTCTTCCAAGGGCATAGAATGCCATTCATCTTAAGACTTATTTTATATGACATTTATCTTTACTTTCAGTTAACCTGCACGATTATTTCTTAAATATTCTCATATTCTTAAAATATCTCTACATTTATATCCTGACGTATTCTCAAAATATCTTGACACTAACTTAAGCATTGGAGAGACTTAGTGATCCCTAATGCCTACCTTTGCAAAAATATTTTATGTTTTTGCAGGAATAGCTGGAGAAGATACGAGGCTATATGTCTCAGCCCAAGTTTTGACCTGAAATCAAAACTTGATCAAGACCCCCGCAGAGACTGTTGTCTCTCATGAAGACTTAGGGTTCATACCCTCGCCAGTAGTGCACGTATATCCTGCTATAATCCAAGATAATGGGACAGTACACGCATGAGTGGCTGACAATTTCATTATCAAGGGTTATAACTACGGATCCTCCATAATATCCCGGTATAGTTGGAGATTTTGGGACCAGTACACGCATGAGTGGCTGATGCGTGACACCACGGAATTTCCAGGTCAGCAATTTCTTTATTTTAACTAATAATATGAATTACTGTTGCATACGTGGCACTAGAATCATTACTATTTAGTGTGACACGTGGCACAACAGACCAAACGTACCGATAATTCAAGGAATTATCGCAATACACAACGCACGTGTCTTGAATAACGATCGTTGGTGAAACCACAGTACACTTTCACTACACTCAGGTTCTAGGGAACCTAAAATATTGGGAAAAATGATTAAATGTCGAGAAACAATGATCGTAATCGAAAAATACGCGAAAATCGGTTCGAAACAACAAAATTAGGTTTATTGGGCTTCTCTGGGACCCGTCGCGGTACGCGAGGGACCAACAGAAGGATTTATAGCGGTACGCGACAGGCATCGTGGGGGTTTGACTCCCGAAATCCGTCGCGGCACGCGAAGCTTCTTTTACCCATCCACCGCGGTACGCGACGGAGTCCTGACGACAAATCTTTATAAAATCAAGACCACCATGCCTATTAACACCACCCTCATCATTTCTCCAGTTCTACACACCAACTCTCCACTATTCCTCTCTGAAACACTTTGATTTGACCCTTGGGAAGCCATTGAAGACCTCCATTGAAGCTCAAAACCACCATCACAACCATCTCATTCTTGGAAGAACCTGCTGTCCAGAAGCTTTTGAGGCCAAGAAATCACTATCTCAGGAGTTCTTGAAGCATTAGAAGGTAGTTCTATACCCAAAACACATTTCCTTCACCTTTACACTCACATGCATGACTTTAAACACACATGCAAGCACCCTTGATGCACATGCACGAATTTTAGTTCTAGGTTTGATGATGTTTACATGATATTTGATGATCTATGATGATTAGATGATGTATCTTTACATTCCATGATGATGTTGTTATGATAGGATGGTCATAGTAACTAAAATGATGGTTTTAGCAACATGAATGTATGATCTAGGTGGTTTTACACGATTGTGGATATTGAAATGATGTTATGAGTGTTATTGATGATGATTCGCAAGATTAGAAATGGTTGATTAGTCAATATTTGGTCATTTGGTGAATATTGCTAATTTTAAGTAACTTTAATGTTACTAGTTATGTATTTTGATGAAATGGTCACATTTGTATGTTTAGATCTATAAGTTATGTTTAAAATGATGTTTAGAAGTTAATATGATGGTTATTTGATGCATTGGAATGATTAAAATTGCTAATAGTATGATATTTAGGATTGTTACTAAATATAGTAACTTTATTTTACAATTTGGAGAATAGGAGCATGCTAGTCATAATGGTTATGATTAAATACTTATTTAAGACTAATATGATGATATTATGATAAGATTGTATCTAGACTTAGTGATATATGCATATCTTGTAACTTTCTAATTATGGTAACTTTTACGCGCAAAACATGCTAAACCGACTATGTGTAACTATGTGCAATGTGATAACATGCTCACTTAGGATAAATATGCATATTAGAATAATCGGATTATAATTTCTTACATGACTTGCCTAACATAAAAACTTTCCTGAAATAGAAACTTACTAATAATAGTAAGTTTCCTCACGAAAGTGATTATTGGTATCCGCACACTTCACACGACACTAAACCGCACGTTACACGAGCACTTGATCCAAACCGTCACCAACGGGTCGTTAGGTCAACACGGTCAAACACGGTCAACTCGACCCACATAACAACTTGGAGTTGTTAAACACTAATACGGTCCTGTGAGACCCACGTGTATGAACACACAAACTTACAACACCTATGTGATATAGGTAACTACTAGCCGGCGAGCTACACCGTTCCGATAAGAACGCGCATCACTTTACTCAAACTCAGGTGAGTTTACGGCCCCACTTTTACTCTTTAACTGTTTTGCTAAACTATTGGGGTGAGAATATAATGCAACTGTTTTAGATATATGACTGGTATGTTGTAAAAACCATTTTCGAGTGTAACTATTATCGCTTAAAGTCCTCACTTATCCTTACCGTTAGTTGTGTAACAAACGAGTCGTAATTACGTAGTACTACTGGGTTTGACTAACCCCACTCGGCACCAATGTTGACTGGAGGTCATAACGAGTGTAATTTCGATGTGAATGCGGGTTCAGCGATGACCTGCGGAGGCAAACGGGAACAGTCTAGTTTCGGTAAGATGAACTGACACACTCCACGGATCGTAGTATCCAACAACAAAACTTAACATACGCAGTATATGTCTGTTTACTATTTCTGTCTGTCTAAACCTGTGAACTCACCAACTTTTTAGTTGACACTTTTCGCATGTATTCTCAGGTAACTAACGGAGCACACGCTAGGACGCTCACAAGGAAGCATTAAGGAGTCTGACTGGCATATAGACTCAAGTCCTAGGCTTTGTGTGCATTTGTTTTGTTTTAAAAACGATTTAAACTATGTAGTGTCTGATACAGTTTACTTTCCGCTGTAAACTTTGTTTACTTGTGATGTTTAAAACATTTTCCGCTGCTTACTTATGAAAGCCACGATTATTTTACAAACCTGTGTGATTGTTTAACTCATATAGAGTCGTTTTATATGACCATGAGCTGTGATCCTGGCCACGTCACATCCACGTGGACTGACACCACGAGTGGGAATTTGGGGGTGTGACAGACTAGTATCAGAGCCTTGGTTATAGGGAACTTGGTTTGCATATAGTGAACTTAGACTATAGCCTTGCTCTACACTAGACACGACACTTAGAACTTTCACACTTATATTATTATTACCACTGTGAACTATTACTGACTGACTTGGGACTCACAGGATGGATGATGACAATGAGGACACGGGGCATAACCCGGGGAAGCGACCTGCCGAGTATGAGCTGACAGAGGAGAGTCGACAGCGAGTTAGGGACATCATGTTCCAAGAGGACTTCGAGGAGGCAGAAAGGGCACGCATTGCCAAGCGCGCCAGGTCGTGGACTTGGTACCCACGTACTGTTGGGACTGGATCGTTGAGGAGAGAGTACCCCTCCAGCGAGTACGGACCGATGATGACCGAGCACACCGACTACCGTCACTTGAATTGTCACTCGAGCGGGCTTTCGCAGCCCATGTTGCTCGAACTGCTCGTGAGGCCGGTAGGTCGCGTGAGCGTGATGAGGAGATCATGGCTCTCCGAAAGGAGAACCAACATCTCCAAGAGCAGCTAGATCACCTGCGGGGACAGGTAGTGGATGAGATCGCGGAGCTTCAGAACCGGACAACGCAGATTGAAGAACGACAAGAGGAAGTCACTGCTGTGGTTCAGAACCATGGTGAGCGACTGGTCACAGTAGAGGATGTCGCGGGAGAGAACCAGGCAGCGCTTCAGAACGCCTGGGCTGACCAGCTACTCATGGAACCAGAGGAGGAACCGGATCAAGGACCCCAATTCGAGGCTGAAAATCTCGAAGAGGGAGATTTTGATGAGGATCCAGACGAGGATCCCGATGAGGAGGACGATGATGGTCCTGCCGATAGTGGAGATTCACACTCCACGATTGTCTAGTTAGGATTCTTATTTCAGTATTCTACTTTTGTATTATTTAGCCGAGCGGGATGTGCTCGTGCAAATTTTGTAGTATCTCTTTTGAAAATCATTGTACCCGAAACTATTATTATTAATGGAAATGATATTTTGCTTTTTTTATCTTATGCTGATTATTGTTGTGATAATATGACATCTGACTAGACTTCTGACATGACAATCGGCTAACACTCTAACTCATGCTAACTAACGTTCTAACCTTTCCATATAGAATCATGTCTGGAAGGGGACCCAATGCCCGCAAACTTAAACGCAAGGCCGAAAAGGCAAGGATCAACATGATGGTTGAACGTAAGTTCAACAAGGTACTTACGGAATACGAAGCGAACCGACTTGCTAGCGAAACTAGTGGCACCAACAATGGTACTAGCACCTACCCAACCTGACCAACTTAGTATAGACGACTTTCACACTAAGACGATATGTTGAACTCCAATGCACAGGTTCTCAAGGGAGCGCAGCGAAAGGATGCTCGTTCAAAGCCTTCCTGAGCTGCCACCCTCACAAGTTCCAGGGTATCGAGGGAGCAGTGGGACTGCTTCGCTGGATCGAGAAGCTGGAATCAGTCTTCTCCATGTCTGAGTGCTCGGAGGAAAACCGAGTAAAGTATGCCACCGGGACTTGGAGGGACCAGCCCTCACCTGGTGGAACACACATGTCCAGACCCTGGGACTGGAAACTGCAAACTCCATCCCATGGGACAACTTCACCAGAATGCTCCATGAGGAGTATTGTCCTCGTGACGAAATCAGAAAGCTTGAGGAAGAATTTTGGGTACACAAGATGGTGGGATCCGAAATCGAGAAATACTGTACTCAATTTCACGAGTTGTGCAAGCTGTGCCCGGTGATGGTGACGCCAGAGTACAAAAAGATCGAGCAATTCATTAGTGGATTGCCAGAACAGATTCAGAGCTTGGTGACTGCTTCCGATCACACCACCATCCAACCACTGATTCGCTTGGCACACAAACTGACTGACCAGGCAGTAGCCCAGGGAAAGCTACCAAAGAGGGGTGAACATCTGAAGCTCCAAGAACCCAAGCGAAAGTGGGAGCCCAGTAACAACCGTACTTTCTCACCACAGCAACCAACCCAGCACCGGCCAGCACCTGCTAAGGTCTTCACTGCCACCCAGCCGAACACTCAAGGCAAGGGAGGATATCAGGGCAACAGCCCAAAATGCAACAGCTGCAACTACCATCATTTTGGCCCATGCAAAAAGGGCAAGTGTACAAACTGTGGCAGGAATGGACACCTGGCCAAAGAATGCCGATCAAACCCCAATCCAAATCTCAACAAGAATGACACCTTAAAGGGATGTTTCACTTGCGGGAAACCAGGGCATATGCGCAGAGATTGTCCACAAAACAAGAACACTGGAGGCAACCCGGCAAGGGGCAGAGCATTTGTCATTGGATCGGGCGAAGCTAAAGATGACCCCAATGTCGTCACCGGTACGTTTCTTTTAAATAATGTCTATACTAGTATATTATTTGATACCGGTGCCGATAGGAGTTTTGTCTCTAGTGATGTTAGTAAAGTGCTTAATACGACACCAACGCCACTAGACTATAAGTACACCGTAGAGTTAGCGGACGACAAACTAATCGAAACACAACATATCATCTAGGGGTGTGCTCTGACACTAGCAGACCATCAACTGGTGATTGACCTGATGCCGGTAACTCTCGGGAGCTTCGACGTGGTGATTGGAATGGATTGGCTATCTGCAAACCACGCTGAGATTGTTTGCAATGAGAAGATCGTGTGAATTACATTGCCAAGTGGAGAGCAGATATCAATCCAAGGAGAACGGCGCAGAATACCATTAAACATTATGTCCTGCATGAAGGCAAACAAATATCTGAAGAAGGGATACACGGATATCCTAGCCCTTATCACCGAACAACCAAATAAGGAACGGAAGATTGAGGACATCGCCGTTGTTCGCGATTTCCTAGAAGTCTTTCCCGACGATCTACCGGCACGGCAAGTGGAGTTTCAGATAGATCTGACACCAGGAGCAGCACCGATAGCCAAAGCACCATACCGATTGGCTTCTACTGAAATGCAGGAACTATCTAATCAACTGCAAGAGTTGTTAGATAAAGGATTTATCCGACCGAGCTTCTCACCTTGGGGAGCACCGGTCTTGTTCGTGAAAAAGAAAGACGGTTCATTCTGTATGTGTATAGACTACCGAGAACTGAACAAGGTGACGATCAAGAATCGATACCCTCTACCTCGAATAGACGATATGTTTGACCAATTGCAAGGGTCGAACTACTATTCGAAAATCGATTTAAGATCCGGTTACCATCAACTTAGAATACAGGAGGAAGACATACCAAAGACAGCCTTCAGAACACGGTACGGACATTACGAGTTTCTGGTCATGCCTTTTGGGCTAACTAACGCCCCGGCATTATTCATGGATCTCATGAATCGGGTGTGTAAACCGTATCTCGATAAGTTCGTAATCGTATTTATTGATGACATCCTGATCTATTCCAAGACACGAGAAGAACATGCCGATCACTTAAGACGTGTCTTAGAACTACTAAAGAAGGAACAGCTATACGCGAAGTTTTCCAAATGTGATTTTTGGATTCGCGAAGTTCAGTTCCTTGGGCACATAGTGAACGCGAAAGGGATACACGTAGACCCAGCCAAGATTGAAGCGATCAATAACTGGACTGCACCTAAGACTCCCACTGAGGTGCGACAGTTCTTAGGATTGGCCGGGTACTACAGGCGGTTTATCGAGGGATTCTCGAAAATCGCACAATCATTGACTTCCCTTACGCACAAAGACAAGAAATTCGAATGGGGAGAAAAACAAGAAGCTGCTTTTGACTTGTTAAAGCAGAAATTGTGCAGTGCACCAATTCTATCGCTACCAGACGGATGCGAAGACTTTGTAGTCTATTGCGACGCATCAAAGCAATGACTCGGCTGCGTGTTAATGCAACGCGAGAAGGTCATAGCTTATGCGTCTCAACAACTAAAGGTGCACGAGAAGAACTACACAACCCATGATTTGGAGTTGGGAGCCGTAGTGTTCGCATTGAAAATCTGGCGACACTATCTGTACGGTACTAGGTGTACGATATTCACAGATCATAAGAGCCTACAACACATATTCGATCAGAAGGAACTGAACATGAGACAACGTAGATGGGTCGAATTGATAGGCGATTATGACTGTGCAATCAAGTATCATCCCGGGAAAGCTAATGTAGTAGCCGACGCATTGAGCCGGAAGGAAACAACTAAACGCGTACGTGCGCTACAACTGACCATTCATTCCGAGTTACCTAATCAAATCCGGATCGCACAACAAGAAGCTTTGAAAACTGAAAACCTCACTCTCGAGGCCATGCGAGGAATGGATAAACAAATGAAACAGAAGGACGATGGAGCTTACTACCTAATGGATCGTATTTGGATCCCATGCTATGGGGATTGAGAGAGGTGGTAATGGATGAAGCTCATAAGAGCCGATGCTTGATACATCCAGGCTCTGACAAAATGTATCACGACCTGAGGACAACTTACTGGTGGCCTAACATGAAATCAGAAATCACGACCTATGTGAGTAAGTGCCTGACTTGCTCCAAGGTTAAGGTCGAATATCAGAAATCGTCAGGGTTACTCCAACAACCGGAAATTCCGGTATGGAAATGGGAACAGATTTCCATGGATTTTATCACCAAGCTGCCGAAGACAGCAAGTGGGTGCGATATCATCTGGGGTATCGTAGACCGACTCACGAAATCGGCACACTTCCTACCGATTAAGGAAACTGAAAAACTGGAGAAGTTAACCCGAGTCTACTTGAAGGAAATCATATCCAGACACGGAGTCCCAATCTCTATTATATCTGACCGAGACAGCCGTTTCATGGCACATTTTTGGAAGTCCTTACACAAGGCACTCGGGACAAGATTGGATATGAGCACTGCTTATCACCCGCAAACGGATGGTCAGAGTGAACGAACCATCCAGACCTTGGAGGACATGCTTCGGGCATGTGTAATCGACTTCGGTAATAGCTGGGAGACTCACCTACCTTTGGTAGAGTTCTCATATAACAACAGCTATCACACCAGCATTGGAGCTGCACCGTTTGAAGCACTTTACGGACGTAAGTGCAGATCACCACTCTGTTGGGCGGAAGTTGGTGAAAGCCAACTGACCGGACCCGAGCTTGTGCATGAAACAACTGAAAAGATCGTGCAAATACGTAACAGAATGGCAGCAGCTCGGGATCGACAGAAGAGCTATGCCGATAAAAGGCGCAAGCCTTTGGAATTCCAAGTGGGAGACCGAGTACTTCTTAAAGTCTCGCCATGGAAGGGAGTGATCCGATTCGGGAAACGGGGGAAGTTAAATCCTCGTTACATCGGACCATTCGAAATCACCAAACGGTTAGGCCTGGTGGCCTACGAACTACAGCTACCACAGGAATTGAGTAGCGTGCACAATGTATTTCACGTTTCAAACCTCAAGAAGTGCCTATCAGACGATACGCTCGCAATCCCTTTAGAGGAAATCCAGATTGATGAACAACTACACTTCGTTGAAGAACCAGTGGAAATCATGGACCGAGAAATCAAGAAGTTGAAACTTAGTAAGATACCCATTGTGAAAGTCCGATGGAACTCAAGGCGAGGACCGGAATACACCTGGGAACGAGAGGATCAGATGAAAAAGAAATACCCTCACTTATTCTCCGACCAGACTAACACCGGCAACACAAACTGAATTTCGGGACGAAATTCCTGTTAACTGGGGGATGATGTGACACCTCAGAATTTCCAGGTCAGCAATTTCTTTATTTTAACTAATAATATGAATTACTGTTGCATACGTGGCACTAGAATAATTACTATTTAGTGTGACACGTGGCACAACAGACCAAACACACCGATAATTCAAGGAATTATCGCAATACACAACGCACGTGTCTTGAATAACGATCGTTGGTGAAACCACAGTACACTTTCACTGCACTTAGGTTCTAGGGAACCTAAAATATTGGGAACAATGATTAAATGTCGAGAAACGATGATCGTAATCGAAAAATACGCGAAAATCGGTTCGAAACAACAAAATTAAGTTTATTGGGCTTCTCTGGGACCCGTCGTGGTACGCGAGGGACCAACAGGAGGATTTATAGCGGTACGCGACAGGCATCGCGGGGGTTTGACTCTCGAATCCGTCGCGGTACGCGAAGCTTCTTTTAACCATCCACCGCGGTACGCGACGGAGTCCTGACGAGAAATCTTTATAAAATCAAGACCAGCATGCCTATTAACACCACCCTCATCATTTCTTCGGTTCTACACACCAACTCTCGACTATTCCTCTCTGAAACACTTTAATTTGACCCTTGGGAAGCCATTGAAGACCTCCATTGAAGCTCCAAGCTTGAAGGTTGAAGGTTTGGAAGCTTGAAGACCCATTGGAGCTCAAAACCACCATCACAACCATCTCATTCTTGGAAGAACCTGCTGTCCAGAAGCTTTTGAGGCCAAGAAATCACTATCTTAGGAGTTCTTGAAGCATTAGAAGGTAGTTCTATACCCAAAACACATTTCCTTCACCTTTACACTCACATGCATGACTTTAAACACACATGCAAGCACCCTTGATGCACATGCATGAATTTTAGTTCTGGGTTTGATGATCTATGATGATTAGATGATGTATCTTTACATTCCATGATGATGTTGTTATGATAGGATGGTCATAGTAACTAAAATGATGGTTTTAGCAACGTGAATGTATGATCTAGGTGGTTTTACACGATTGTGGATATTGAAATGATGTTATGAGTGTTATTGATGATGATTCGCAAGATTAGAAATGGTTGATTTGTCAATATTTGGTCATTTGGTGAATATTGCTAATTTTAAGTAACTTTAATGTTACTAGTTATGTATTTTGATGAAATGGTCACATTTGTATGTTTAGATCTATAAGTTATGTTTAAAATGATGTTTAGAAGTTAATATGATGGCTATTTGATGCATTGGAATGATTAAAATTGCTAATAGTATGATATTTAGGAATGTTACTAAATATAGTAACTTTATTTTACAATTTGGAGAATAGGAGCATGCTAGTCATAATGGTTATGATTAAATACTTATTTAAGACTAATATGATGATATTATGATAAGATTGTATCTAGACTTAGTGATATATGCATATCTTGTAACTTTCTAATTATGGTAACTTTTACGCGCAAAACATGCTAAACCGACTATGTGTAACTATGTGCAATGTGATAACATGCTCACTTAGGATAAATATGCATATTAGAATAATCGGATTATAATTTCTTACATGACTTGCCTAACATAGAAACTTTCCTGAAATAGAAACTTACTAATAATAGTAAGTTTCCTCACGAAAGTGATTATTGGTATCCGCACACTTCACACGACACTAAACCGCACGTTACACGAGCACTTGATCCAAACCGTCACCAACGGGTCGTTAGGTCAACACGGTCAAACACGGTCAACTCGACCCACATAACAACTTGGAGTTGTTAAACACTAATACGGTCCTGTGAGACCCACGTGTATGAACACACAAACTTACAACACCTATGTGATATAGGTAACTACTAGCCGGCGAGCTACACCGTTCCGATACGAACGCGCATCACTTTACTCAAACTCAGGTGAGTTTACGGCCCCACTTTTACTCTTTAACTGTTTTGCTAAACTATTGGGATGAGAATATAATGCAACTGTTTTAGATATATGACTGGTATGTTGTAAAAACCATTTTCGAGTGTAACTATTATCGCTTAAAGTCCTCACTTATCCTTACCGTTAGTTGTGTAACAAACGAGTCGTAATTACGTAGTACTACTGGGTTTGACTAACCCCACTCGGCACCAATGTTGACTGGAGGTCATAACGAGTGTAATTTCGATGTGAATGCGGGTTCAGCGATGACCTGCGGAGGCAAACGGGAACAGTCTAGTTTCGGTAAGATGAACTGACACACTCCACGGATCGTAGTATCCAACAACAAAACTTAAAATACGCAGTATATGTCTGTTTACTATTTCTGTCTGTCTAAACCTGTGAACTCACCAACTTTTTAGTTGACACTTTTCGCATGTATTCTCAGGTAACTAACGGAGCACACGCTAGGACGCTCACAAGGAAGCATTAAGGAGTCTGACTGGCATATAGACTCAAGTCCTAGGCTTTGTGTGCATTTGTTTTGTTTTAAAAACGATTTAAACTATGGGGCTGTTTGTTTTTTAAGAAAATGTCTGCGAAGGTCTGCGAGACCTCTTTTGTCTGCACCCCGCAGACCAAGGAAAGATGTAGGGTGTTTGTTTTCTCGCAGACATTTCATTAAAAAACGTCTGCGAGACCTCTTCTTGGAAAAGAGGTGGACCATCATCTTCAAACCTCTTCAAACTTCTTCAAACCTTCTCACCCCCATCTCATCCTCGCGATCGCCCCTCAGCCGTCGCCTGCCGTCGCCTCCCACTGCCATCGCCGGTCTCCCCCACCGCCGGCTCCCCCACCGCCTTCGCCTCCCACTGCCAACGCCTCCACACCCTAGTCGGCGAACACCAGAAGCGAACCCTAGTCGTTCGAACCCTTCCACTGCCTTCGTCGCATCCCTAGTCGTTCGAACCCTAGTCGCCTCCCACTGCCTTCGTCGCATCCCGTCGTCGTCGCCCTCCACAGTCGAACCCTAGAGCCGCGGTGGTGATGGTGACAGTCTCAATCGCATCCCGTCGTCGAACCCTTCGCATCCCTTCGTCGGATGAAACCCTAGAGACGCGGTGGTGATGGTGACAGCCTCATCGACGGTCGACGGTGGGTGGAGGGGGACGATCGGAGGTGATGGTGACAGTGGAACACGATCGGAGGCCGGAGGATCGGTGGCCGGAGGATCGGTGACCGGTGGGGTTGGGGCACGGTGGGTTGGGTTTTCTTATGAAGAGGTTTTTTTTTTGAAGATGTTTTTGGAAAACAAACACCCCCAAAAGCTCTTCTTGTAGGGGTTTGGTCCACCTCTTCTGCAAAAGAAGTCTGCAGACGTGGTCCGTAGACTACAGATGTTTTACCTCTTAAAAAACAAACACCACCTATGTAGTGTCTGATACAGTTTACTTTCCGCTGCAAACTTTGTTTACTTGTGATGTTTAAAACATTTTCCGCTGCTTACTTATGAAAGCCATGATTATTTTACAAACCTGTGTGATTGTTTAACTCATATAGAGTCGTTTTATATGACCATGAGCTGTGATCCTGGCCACGTCACATCCAAGTGGACTGACACCACGAGTGGGAATTTGGGGGTGTGACATGATGTAACATCAGTGCCGGAACTGTACCGGAACAGTGATCTCAATAGTGACATGAACAGTAATCAGGTATAAAATTTACATATTTCAATGTATGTCATGTTCATATCGTATATCAGTATCATTTCATGTTATCAAACAGTAAATTTTGAATCATTGCAGAGAAACAAAACTCAGAAAACATGGTTCATCAGTCAGATAATTATCTGGCAACACAGAAACATCATGTGATTAGTTTTTAGGATTTTATTATGTATAAACGTATGTGAGGCTTTACAGAAAAAAACAACACGGATGTTGTTACGTGAATGATAAATCGACGGATTATTCGTATAGGTGACGATCTGTACGAATAAATATGAAAGTTTAACATTCTGAATGATATCCGATAATTAGAAAACAATATTGAAAAGTATAGTTATCGTCGTGTTCGTACGGATGACGATTCGAACGAATATGCACGACGACTGTACGATTCGATTTTAAACAGTAAATTTAATATTTTGAAAACTTAAAATAAACGAAAGATATTTAGTTAATTTACTAGGAATAACCACTTAAAATAATTTTATAAATCTTATTTTATAAACTGAGTCGTTTTGTTTCGAAAATTTCGAAGGACCGACATTTTAACGCGAAACCGAACGAGACCTAACCATCGGGTATTTTGAATCATTTAATGTGGTAACCACCACCACCAACTTCATCTCCCTCTTTCATTTTCGTTTTCCCCTCTCTCACTAGAAAGTTTTCTCCACTTTCTCTCTACAAGATCTCGCTCCATTCTCGACCATTTCAGGCATTCTTGGAGTCAAAACGACCATCTCATCACGTAGATCACAGAAGTACAAAGGATTTAAGCTTTTATCCATAATTTTTTAGGTAAATCTTAGTTTTTTAGTTCGGTTTTTGGTGTAAAACTCGACCCCTATAACCCATTAATGTTTAACCAAAATAAACCCTCATAAACACTTAGATGAACTATTGTAAACTACTAGGAAACATTAGAACTAACCTGCAACAGGTTAGGGTTGTTGAGGAAGATGATGAAGTGGGGTTCGGGACAGCAAGGAGATCAGCCGAACCTTGGAGGAGCTGGGCAGAAGGTGGCTGAACCTTCTGGCTCACGAACCTGGACCCAGCGAAACCACAGGTGCCACGAGCCTGGACTTGGCCAAACCTCCCATGTGCAGCCGAATCCAAGCTCACCGAACCTCCCATGTGCAGCCGAATCCAATGGGCTTAACCTAAGCCCATCATAAGTTAAAAGTCTTTTCATTTAAATTAATTATGTTTTACTAAAAGAAAATGATTCATAAGTTTTAATTAATTAAAATAAATGGTTATGACTTAATATTTAAATTAAAGTAAATTAAATTTAAAAACATGTTAATTTAGACATGTTTTAGTTAACTGTTGGGGTACGGGTTACAAATGGGTAATTAAGTTAGACTAGCTAGATTAAATCTTAGAATCACATTAGCAACATAGGACACATAGTTGCACACCGAGACCAAAACCTAGATACGACAACTAATACGTATACTTATCGTATTCGAATTCTTTTAAAACAACTCAAGAACCAAAGAAACCTAAGCTACAACAACGAGCGCGCATTTTGTGATAGATCATTTGCACAGCAACACAGGTGAGTTCATTGCCCCTTTTCTAAACGTTTTTGTTTTCAAACGCGGGGCTGAGAAGCATGCGTAAACTGTTTTATTTAAATTGTTTTACGTAAATGCTTTTACTTATTATTTGCTTATTATTTATGTTTGTTTATACTCCTAGACTCCTGTCTAGGTAATTGCTATGCAGAATTAACTAACAAGTTAATTAAATTACTCTTATGAGTAATACCTTAAATCTAAAACTCTAAACAAACTCTTAGTCCATCAAGCTCAAATTCAAGAATCTAAATTCAAAGTGGAATCAAAAGAACTAAAGCTTAAGATCAAATTCAATGGACTCTAATCCAGTGTGTGATCAGTAAACTAAGGATCCTAATCAAGAATCTATAATCATTGTGGAATCATTGAAATCAAAAGATCAGAATCAAGAGAATCAAGTGAATCATGGGAATCATAACCGTGTGTGAATCACGGAAATAATGAAATCATTAAGATCTAATGAAATTATTAAATGCTTTAATTAAGGTGGATGTCAGTTGTATAGAAATCAAGACCACGTGTAACACACGGAAATTCCCGGCATAAATAGTAGACTCTTGTAGTCAAGCTATATGGGCAATAACGGAAACTATTAAACAAATCAAAATCAGGAGAATCAAAGAAGATCAAGAATCAAAGGATATCCTTAAAGTCCCGGCATGTACAGTAGACCAATGGGTCAAGCTGATATGGGCATCATTAAAGTCCCGACACATACAGGTAGATTCCTTGTGGGTCATGCCTGATATGGGCCATGTGTGAGAGGGTACAACTTGGACAATCACCAACAACTAAGTCTAATTGATTGAGTCAAATAAGGTCCAATCATCATGTCTTAGTTGTATTTAAATGCTTATTTATTTATTTAATTAAAAATTTAATATTATATTTCTACATGTGCTTTTGGGAAATCATGATTGCATGGTGAACTCAATAGTTCAAAGGTAAATCTATTTGTGGAAATCAAAATCTAATTTGAAGGTGAATGGAGTGAAACGCTTAATTATCATTAACAACAATATGCTAAGCAGTCCGGTATGTGGTGGGACGGTGGCTGGGGCTTGTCCCCTACATATGCCCTATATATAAGCATACTTGATTGGATAGCATAGGTGGTTGTTGATGAGGTTAAGGTTGTCATTCCGGGGGATCAAGGTAAACATTTTCAGGGTAATCAAATTCTATGAATCAGATGTTATGGAATCAATGAAGTGGGATGAGACGCTTAATTATCACCAGGAACAATATATCATGAGGTTTGGTATGTGGTGGGACGGTGGCTGGGCGGGCGGTAAGTTCGACCCTACATATGCCCTATATATAAGCATACTGAAGTGGATGGTATATGTGGTTAATGATGAGGTTAAGGTTGTCATTCAGGTTATTCAAACTCATTTTTATAAGACTATATGAACTGACCAACCATGTGTTGACTTTATTTTTGCATGACTTCTCAGGTGACGAACATGTCAACTAAGGAGTTATTACTTTTGGACTAGGATTCCAGTTAGAGGACCTAGCCTTTTTGGACCTGCATATGTTGAAGCATCACTTTACAGATTTATTTTGTATATCTTGTGCAGATACAAGATAGAAGAATTATGATGCGATAGTAGATTTACATTGTTAAATTATGAACTTAACTGATGTAATTTAACTTTGTAATTCTATTTTTACTTAGCAGTTTCTCATTTATATATATCATGTGCAATGTAAACAATCTGATCATTCCGATTATCACTCACGATATCGCGCCCCGGGAACCTTCCACCCGACGGGGAAGTCGATCCAACCCGCCGGATCGGGGTGTGACAGCTGACAATTTCATTTTCGAAGACTATAACCAGAGATCCACCGAATTCCGGCCAAGTCGCCAATATCCCGGCCTAGTCGCCAGTATCCCGGCCTAGTCGCCAGTATTCCGGCCTTAGTCGCCAGTATTTTCGGCCTTAGTCGCCAGTATAATCGGCATTGTCGCCAGTATTCCGGCCTTAGTCGCCAGTATAATCGGCCTTGTCGCCAGTATTCCGGCCTTAGTCGCCAGTATTTTCGGCTTTGTCGCCAGTCTAATCGGCCTTAGTCGCCAGTATATTGGGATTATCCCAATCTTTTTGTTTTTGAACATGTGCAGGAACAAATCCTCGAAGATATCTTGGATACGGCTTCTACTTGGGACGTGCTTAAGGATGTTGAAAAGATGGACTCAACTCTCGAGACTATTTCGGGATATCGCACAAGTATATTCATATTATGCCCAAGAATATGAAGGTATGTAATTTATACATTATCCTGACAGGAATAAGAAAAGCTTCAAGAATGAGTCTACTCTTTCAAGGAGTTGGTATTTATTTCTTAACTCTACAATAACCTTTATTTCTGATTATACGGTTGGTTCTTATTTAGAAACATCTGATCCTGAAATAAAGCTCCGTATAATTATTTTCAAAAAATCAAACCAGATAATGAAAACTACGCTAATATTCTTAATTTTCCTACGATCGCTATCCTGATCAGGATAAGTCAAGACCTCTTTATATAATATCCTGGTATCAGGATAACTATTAGCAGAAATATTCTGAAGATTACTTTAAAAATACTTACAAAACATAAATACTTAGCATAACAAAACCATATAATTATGTTTGAAGTGAGAACAATATAATCACTTGTTAAGTTGAAAATTTAATGTATGTCAAGGATATCTTTGGAATACTTCGCAACTGCACAATAAAACGTTCATTGAAATTACTAAGTCAAAAGATTAACTAAACTAAACTCAGTATATTGGGCTTTGCCATGTAAACACATGGTCCCTCCACCCAACATACTGGAAATGTCAGAACAAGAAAACAAGGAAATTTTAGGCTTCGCCATGTAAACACATGGTACCTCTACCTAAAAATCCATAAATTGTCTGCCCATGTAGGGACTTAACATCAGAATATTGTTTAAACTAACAACATATCATAAAAAGAACCACAAACATGATGGGCTTAGACCTTGTCAACTCTGTCTTCATCGCCCATCGCCACGTCACCTACGCCTCCCCCTGCTCCGATATCCTCACCTCCTGCCTTTTTACTGGTCTCCACCATGCTCACCGTCTTGGCCGCCGCATCAGAAGTTTCCGCCATATCCCCAGTCAGCTTAGCCAAAACCTTGACCCAATCGGCTAAATCCTTGTCCCATAAGTCAGAGCCCTCCTGCTTCGACTTTTCTGCCATTTAGATCTTGGCCTTAAGGATAGCTGCGGCAGCGGACTTTTTTGTACCTTCAATGATCTCCTTTATCTTCAATTTATGGGCAGCATCATTGTCTTTAGCCAACTTCTTGAACTTCAGGGCTTCCTTCTCGTAGTGACCAGCCTTGGCAAGAAGGATCTTCTTTTGATCTTCGAAATCTTCAATCTGCTTTTCAAAGGCCTCCTTATCCCCAACAATTTTCAGGATAGCCTACAAAATGAAGATATTTTAAGAATATAATCAGACTAGAATAGGCAAGTCAAAGAAACTAAAAGGACCTTTTGGAGAAGATCGACAGCAGGGAGGTCAGGAACATCATCCACGTTAACAACGTCAGTACCGTTACGCTTTTTTGATGTTTTGGTAGAACGGGTATGCATGATTCTCGCCTTGGGAACAACGGGGCTAACCTTCTCTTTCTTGATAGTCAAGAAGTCAGTAAGGTCTTCGAGATCAAAGGCTGACTCTGAGGAAATAATAAACAAGGGTATAAAAATCCTGAAATCAATTAAATCCAAAGACCAAATTCAGAATACCTGATGTCATCTAGGCGTGGGACTGTTGTGAGGATGCACTGTGAGATGAGGAAGAAATAGGGATATCTTCTTTAGAGTATGCAACAAACTTTCGCTCTCTTTCCCCGCTCACCAACAAAGATTGTATCCTCTGTTCAGTATCCTGATTTTCAGTAACAAGTGATTCAAACTTCGGTGCTGTAACATAAAAATAAACACGAATTGGTTAGTAAAAACTCAAAAATTAATAAAGGAAAATAAGATATCCTACCCTTCAACAACCAACTAACAGGAAGAAAAATTCCCCGAGGGATAGAACTCCTCTTAACAAAGAAAAACTTGTCTCTCCACTCATCTTCATTCATGGTAACCCCATGAATTAAAACAGGGACACCAGTTCGCCTCTGAAGCAAGAAACGGGAGTATCCATGGGTACGAAGCTGGTAAGCAAAGGAAATTTCAGGAATACCGATTTTAAGACCATACTTATGGTACAATTTATGGAGAGTAACAAGCAACTGCCAACCCATGGGCATTAGTTGAGGGTAACGGAGACGGGTAATTCGAAAAAATTCAGAAATCAGAGTAGGAAAGGGGAAAGATAGACCCAATGAAAACGGGTACTCCGGAAAACAAACTCATTTAGTAGAATTATGATCAGCTTTCAGAGCAGGATCATATCGGCAAAAAACGATTTTTTCAGGGGATGCTTGGGAAAGCTGCATGACCTCAATATGATCATCGTCAAAGATACATGCATTCTGATCGGTGTATGGGAGGATGTTTTGATCGAAGAAATCACTAACCTCAGATGAAGAAGTAGAATCCGACATTTTTACTTAATTAAAAAGTAGAAAAAGAAAGGATTCGAATAAGAAAACTTACCGGAGAAGATGATCAAAGAAGATAAGTGATTTGAAAGAAGAGAGGCGTGATCATTATATGCGCAGTATTCTGACATCCAAACAGTAACCGTTATCCCCATCTAACCGTCCATTTAATCACGAAACCGTCAATTCAAAATTTAAATTTTGAATTTTAAAACTTTAGATTTCTAATTTTACAGCTGTAAACAACCAACTGTAAAATTGGAGGCAATTGTTAGGCGCAAAATATTCTCACTAGGGATATTTCAGGATCCAGGATATTTCGGGATCAAGGATATTTTAAGGATATGAATTATCACTAACGATTATCTCTGTTGCTTAACATTTATTGCGAGATTTCAGGGATTGACAGGTTGTCCAACGGCTGGCCCTAATATCACGGAAGTAGGCGTCAACTGACTCAATTTGAATGAGGAATCTAAGAGAGATTTATGTAATCAGCTTGAATCAGTATCCCACGTTTGGAAGGTGCCGGAATACTCTGAACTACCATATGAATGTTAGTGCCTGTTATCTTGTAATTTCTTAGTATAAATACCGAGGCAATTGATCGATATAGGACACTGAACACTCAGCAAACACACACGAAACTCACTGAAGCTTATTTTGCTACTTAGCGTCGATCAACTTGTGCTCTATCTTTGTATTTGGTTCATTTGATTATTAATAAAACTAGGCAGAGTGACAATTGTCACCTCTCGAGGTTTTTATGTCGGCAATCATAAGGGATTAAGGGTTTTTCCT
Source organism: Mikania micrantha (assembly GCA_009363875.1). NCBI lineage: Eukaryota > Viridiplantae > Streptophyta > Magnoliopsida > Asterales > Asteraceae > Mikania > Mikania micrantha. Next base: position 60,541,750 of record CM018695.1, read on the forward strand.
TGTACAAATCTCGTGTGTAAAGCTATTTGTTTATTTATATATTCCGAAAATGTCCTCGGGGATATTCAGGGATATTCTGATAATAACTGCGATATATTCAACAAATTTGCTTGTAAAACACAATACCCCACTTTTCTAATTCGGTTTTGCTAAGAATTAAGCTTGTTAATTTTTACCCGAAATGATATTTATGAATTATATCAGTGATTTTTACTCAACCTGTGTAACATACGGATTATTAACCTAGTATATGAATATAAGAAAAATCTAAGACCCACGAAAGGAACTTATAGTTCTCTCACTAAAACCACCCCATCCCCAAACGAAAATCTTTATAATTAATGCACTATGTTAATACCTCTTTTAGTACGTGTTTTTTTAACAGCTGAGTGTCCCGTCGTACTACCTTCAATTTTTCTGACGGTTGGTAACTGAGATCGATTCCTCGATCGCCGACCGTGAGACCATACCCTCTGATGCGTGAGAACCTATATAATAGGTATACCCTCACCCCCCATTGGTTCAGGACCCAAGATTAAGCTCAAGATTCCCCCTCACCTGGTATTCATTAAAGTATCACCAATGATACTTGAATCCGGGTATAAACGAAGAAAGGACCAATTAAGTATTAGCTAATAGGCTAACTTTGCTGTATTTATAGTACATGTGTTAAATACAAAAACAATAAATAGTCATGAATAAAAATTTTTAAAAACAAGATATTTTTTAAAAATAAAATATGATGAGAATTTCATATAATTTAATACTTAAAGTAATAAAATAATAATAACATTTCAATAATCGCTAATTTTTTTCAAAGTTTTTTTCTCTTAAACATTTTATTTTAAAAATTTGTTTTCAAGTATTTCATATTTTATAACAATTAATTTTAAAGTATTTGTCATTTTCATAAAAATTTAAATTTTACTATCTTTATCTTTATGGTTTCTCTTTTATTGTCATTCTAGGTCAGTAAATTTAGATTTTTGAACTAAAATAATAAAAGTGACAAAACTATAGGGTAGAAAATGACAATAAAATGCAAACTATAAGAACATGTGTAGTGGTCACCACACTGAAATCCTTCCCCGCTTAAATTTTCTTCCACGTCATCACAATGAAAACCTTAAAATCTCATAGTGGTCACCTTACTAAAGACATTTCTTACTGTGTCACATCATCAACACTATATAATTTTATTTTTTACTTTTTTAGTTGTAAATTAACAAGTAAAATAAATAATAAAATAAAAACGTTAATATTAAATTAAACGAGTCAAGTAAAAATAAAAATAAAAACGTTACAATGCAAACTTATATAAAAGACAAATTAACGATATTTGTCGAAACTTTTTTATCTCAATTTTTCTTAATCCACCGTTATTCGTCATCGAGTTTTTCGCAAAGCATACTCCCTATCGCTTTGAGATCAGCTCGGATAAGCTTCTCCTCGTGAAGTTTTTTCTTCTCCTTGTGTTTTGTTCTTTGAAATTTCTTAAACTCCTCAAGCTAATAAGCGAGTTCGTTGGTTGTCAAGATAGAGGAGACGGTTCGACGACTCGAAGATGAAGCCAGTTTTGTCGTATCTCGGCCAACCGATCTAACCAATTCCGGGATGTCGAATTCATTGTCTTCCTCGTTTTGCTCGAGGTTAACTGAGTAATTCGTATGGGCATCCAAACCCCCCGTGAATAAGCGTTCGTCTCAGAATTTGTATTTCTTTTTGAAAAACTTTGACCCTCGTTGGCTTCTTGACAAATAATACAAAATTTTGGAGAATCTTTTATCGTGACTCAAACATGGTAGTGGTTAAATGTTTAGGCGTTCGACTTGAGTTGATATTACTTCTCCATCCATTTTAACACGTTTTCATCGTTCATGTCGTTTTTTCGGTTGTTGGCACACTTGTTGTAGATGCCACTAAACCACATCATTTTCACGCTCATATCCTTCCATGTAGAATTTAGTTGATGATATGTGCAACATTCTTGATCGGTATATCCCATCATCTCGTGCCAATAGCGGTTAATTTTTTCCATATGTTTTCGCACTTTTGTAAATTACCTTTGATTTTGTTTTCGTAATGATTGATGTAACATCTTCGTAGCGCGGTTTCTTCGTTATGAGTCAACGGTTTCAGTGATATTGGATTGCTACTCGGTCCCCTCACGTCAGTCTCTTTTGCTCACTTTCCTTTTTTCCTCTTTTTATGGGATTTTTGTGTCTCTTGTACGACATCGGTAGACACGAAATCATGTTCATGTCGGGATTGAGATGCAGTTTGTTAAAAATCCGGTTGCGTGAATGACGAAAACCGGGTTGAAAGCCTGGTTGCGTGAAGGATGAATATCCGGTTTGAGGGTTCAGTTGTTGCCATTGAGGGTTCGGGTTTTGTTGCATTTGAAGCAAACACCTTCGGATGGTTTTTAGATCGTTTATCGAATTGAAATCGGGGTTGTTTGCATTTAGATTCAACTTTGAAATGAAAGGGTTTAGAGAGGATTTTATAGACTAAAGATGTATTGTTTTTAAAGTATGATTTTTTTTATAAAATGTGAAAGTATTTATATAGGGAATAAAAGTAAGTTTCTTTTCTTTTCTTTTCATTTTTGCAAATGACCGTTTTTCAACGGTAGTATTTTGAAAAAAAATTAAAAAAGAAAAAGAAAGGACGGAGGGCGGGGTCGCTGGCCCTTCGTTTTAGAGCCCGTAATGTTTAAGGGGTGCGAGGTGGGTATTACACACAGCCTAAGGATGAAAAATTAAAAGTTACAAAATTTAAATATTTGGATTGAAATAGCAGAAGTATACAAAACACATTGACAAAAATGATAATTTACTCCTTATTTTGTTAAAGTATATTTTTTTTAATGTTAAAATATTTTTTGATGCTTTAAAAAACTTTTAAATAGTATAATGGGAAGATTATTTTAACACGTGCTTTTAATGACATTATGGCATTGCCTTCGTTGCTTGTGCGGATGGTGTGAAATTCTGAGTCTTTGACGCTATGTTGGTGGGTAATGCTGACGTTTAACTTCTAGTTAAATTAAAATAATTTTTTTGAGACTTATCTTTCATTTCAATAAATAAAAATTGACGTTGTGTTTGTCTTTGATATATTTAGTCAGTCGAGCTTCCACTATCCATTCGTCACACTTCTATTCATATACCAAGGTGAACGTATACGGTCGTATATGCTTTATATGAGGGTATATAATTTCTTTTTTTTTTATTTTACGAAAATCTATTTTAAAATTAACTTTTTGCACACTTTTATCACGAATTTTTGTACGTTATTATATAAGTTTGTACGTATTTTTTTAAACTTGTTTTGTTACGAAAATTGTTTATAAATTGGTATGACATATTTTATTTATTTAAAAAATGCTATGACTAAACTTGCGTAAACATAAATTGCATTACTATATTTTAAAAAAAACATGTAATTTCATAATCGTTTGATTATATAAACTATTAAAGAAACACATAAATAAACACATAACCATATAACAACCAAATAAATTACACTGAATTAAATAAGAAACAAATAAGTAATAGACAACCACGTAACATATCCTATACGGCCTTATAGAAATGAACTATATGCCCATATAGGGCCTATACGGCCGTATAGAAATGAACTATGTGTCCGTATTGGGCGTATAAGACCGTATAGAAATGAACTTATATGCCCGTATAGGGCGTATATGGCCGTATAAAAATGAATTATATGCTCGTATAGGGCATATAAGGTCGTATAGCTTCACTTCAAACTTAATACGTCAGTGATAACAGCTTTTGTCGGGTTGATTGACTTTATACAGGCCCTATAGGCCCTATACAACCGTATAGAAGACAGTTGGATTGTGTCTCGCAGTTGGGAGTGGTGTATGTTTAGTATGACCCTTAGTCAAACGATAAAGAACCTTTAATTTTGTATATTACTGTGTAATTGGTGGGTTTACGTACGCGTTGCAGCAGGGATTCGATTGCAATTTCCATTGTCCATTACACAGATACAATCCGTCATATCAAAACGTAAATATAAAATATGTCACAGCTGATATCACTTTTATGTAAAACCTTAAAATATAGTTGTCGTAAACATGTCTGTCACAACATAACAAATTATATTTAAATAGTTATAATAATTAATTATTAATATTTTATACACATATTTATATAAACTTAATTAGCAAAGTCGGTTAGGAAGTTTCTTTCTCTTTTGTCTCTTCCTCATAATTCATGTCATCTTAAATCATATTTATTTCAATATTAAACACATATCCTGGATAAAATTGTTTAGTCTATTATCATCTGAAATGAGATGGTTGGCTTCAAATTTTGGTTATTCTTTCTAATCAATTACTCTACATATATATTAAATATATACTATCAATTATGAGTACAAAACAACAAAGTTAACAAACATGAAATTGTTTGGGTTTTGCCATTTGATTTAGTAGGTCACCTCTCACGGTGTTTTTCTTTTTTTTGTTTGTTTATTTTTTATCTCTTTCACCTTTGGCTTTTCATCAACAATTGCTCCACTCAGCTTTCTAGGTTTACACTTTAGTCTCTTAAGTTTTAAAAAATTATATAAAATATCATTTTCATCTCTTTGAGTCTATAAAGTTTTACATTTATGCTTTTTGTATTTTAATTGTTTCACCTCTGATTTCGAGGTGACACTTTCACTTAATTTTCAAAAACTTATTAAGATGTAATTTTGACTCTCAGGAGTTTCTAAAGTTTTGTACAACCCCTTACGTGTTGATATAAATTCAATTTAATTTATGTTTCTATGTAAAAAATTTTAAAAACGACTCGAGTCAAACAAAATACCTTTTCATGCCTATCTTACGTACGTTTTCAGTTTGTCTAAGTTTCAACTTAAATTTTGTTTTGAAAACAAGTTGAGTCAGATAGAGTATGTTTTCATTCGACAGTATAAATTGAAGACGCCGCCGCAACGCGCGGCGGGTAAACTTACTAGTTATCATTAAATCTAAATAGTGTTATTTAATTATTAATTATATTTGGTGTTATTTAATAATTATTAATAATATTTAATTATTGGTATTATTTAGTTATATTCTTTTTTATTTTTTAATAATTAATATTATTTCATTTTTAATTACCAACATTATTTAATTATATAATTTTTTAGTTAATATTTATTATTATCTTATTATTATATTATTTTGTCTAATTATCTACAACTAATTGCACACATGAGTCGTTCTTTCATTCTATCTTATGAGTTTACGTCACCTAATCACACATGACATGCTATTAGAAATCTCATTATTTAGGCGGTTCATTTTTTTAAGACGGTTATTAATCCCAACTACACCATAAAATAAAAGACTAATAATCATGCGTTCCGGTTCAAAATTGTCCCAAAAATGGTTATAGCAGTTTACCTTTAAACCGTCATGTCTTCTGGGTCGGTTCTTCAAAACCGCCTTAAATAAAACGTTTTCGGGCGGTTTTAATTGCGGTTTTTGAATGTTTTTAGGGTCGATTTTTTGCATGTTTGAATATGTTTGTTGACTATGTTAATTATGAATATTTGTGGACAATTTTGTAAATTTTGGGAAAAGGCTTTGGCGCGGTTTATAAATCGGGTTGAACCATTTTAAATGGGTTCATAGCATTTATTGATTTTTGGACTAACTGTACCTGTATGCTGGATAATTTGGTTGGTACAACGAATGTATTTGTATGTATGCTGGTCATTTGCTGGATATTATAATTTTTTTATAAATTTAATAAATCAAAGTCGCCCATATTCTTGAAAAACCACCCTGGAATTTTTTTTTTCAAAAACCACCTCAAAAGTTCAAAAACCAACCTAAAAGCCAATTAAAAAATCATCATAACCAAACGGTATCTTATTGGTAGACAACCTAAAATTTTTTCTATGACGGCGAATTTTTTTTTAAAGTTAAAATAAATTGTAATTAAACAAATAATTTATTTGAATGATTTTTAGTATTTTCTTATCAAATATAGTATTCATCATTTTTACCTGTTTTAATTTATCATATTCACATAGTTTTTAAGCTACTCATCTTGTTATAGGTCAGATTATCAGGCCTAATTGTTTAATAACGGGGCTTTATTTTTTAAAATACATCTAAAACATGTATGAAAACTTTTGTAAGTAACTTCTACAAAAAAACAAGTGCAAATATCAATTAAATTCTCATTACAAGTCTGATTGTGCAAATTGAAGGGGTGATTGCAAAATATAAAATGGTAGGTCAGAATTTTAATATATATATATATATATATATAGGGGATGGTTCCATTGTTAACCCTCCCTTATATCGTTAACCCGTGTTAACCCGCCATTTTTTGCCCGAATCTTTGGTTTTTTTTTTCATGGTTTTTGTTATACATAAATAGGGGGGTTTCTTTTTTGTGCTTTTGCTAATTCATCACCGTTTAGAAATTATTTACAAATGTAAGTAAATGTAATTTTCTTACATTTACTAAATGTAAAAAAATTACATTTACTTACATTTGTAAATAATTTCTAAACGGTGATGAATTAGCAAAAACACAAAAAAGAAACCCCCCCTATTTATGAATAACAAAAACCATGAAAAAAAACCAAAGATTCGGGCAAAAAATGCCGGGTTAACACGGGTTAACGATATAAGGGAGGGTTAACAATTGAACATCTCCCTATATATATATATATATATATATATATATATATATAGACTTATTCAATTGAGAACCACTAAATATGAAAGAAACAAAGGAACTCATTTTGAACCACATTTTTTAGGGGTATAAAAGTAACTTTACTTTAAAGTAGGAGAAGTTACTATTTTACCCTTTTAAATAACCACTATATGTACAAAACTTAAAGCATAATGTACAAGTGTATTATGCAGTTCTCAAGTTCCTAACATAAAAGTGGTTCTTAATGGAATACCTCCCTATATATGTTATGAACCCGTGTAATACACAGGTTCGCAAATAAAAAATAATGTGATTTTATAAATATTTCTTCATGAATTTACATAATTAAAATAATTTTATTATATCCTTTTAAATTTACATGATTATACTAATACTAATAATATTTGTTATACCTTTTTTATATTGAAAAACTTTAAAGATAAAAATTTATAAAATATTTTTCTTAAAACATATGTATAAATAACATTAAACATAGATGTATTAAACATTTACACATGTTAAATATTTGAATTTTAAAAATGTTTGTTTAAAATAACATAATACATATTTTTCAAAGATGTTTAATAAAAAATTAAAGAATTTATTCATAATTTAATAATATTATTTACTAAGTTAAATAAAATCATTAATATTTAATATGAGAGAGAAGATAAAAAAATCAAAATTTAATAAATAATGGCATAGACATATTTATTATGAGAGAGAGATAGGAAAAAATTCTTTAAATGGCCTAGAATGTTGACAAGTGGCATATCAAAATCTTTATTTATTATATAGTATAAATATATATATATATATATATATATATATATATATATATATATATATATATATAGGGTTTGAATCCTTTGAAAACCCGATCTTAAAGAGATAACCCTTAAACCCTATGTGGACCGTTAGATCAAACTTATTTTATTTTTAATTAATTAAACAGAAAAAAACATGTGATCTACAATTAAAGTTGAATATTTTAATGGGGTTTTTGAGAATAAAATACCTATTTTACCCTTTAAGGGGTATATATGACTTTTTTATTTTAGATTCTCTCTCCTCTTTCCTCTCTCCTCATTAATTACGTCAGACTCTCTATCCTCTCTCTTCTCTCCCTTTCTCTCTCTTTGTCATTCTCTCTCCTCTCTCCTCTTTTTTTATTTTTTTTAATATATTTGACTAACAAAATGAAAAAAATAATATTTTTTAAAGAAAAAAACAAAAAAATTACACATGTGTATCAAACAAAAATTTCACTACACAAACATAATATTTCATATTTTTAACCATAATAAATATTACACATGTGTATTTTACATGTGAAACAAAAAATTACACATGTGTAAATTTCTAAAAAACATCAAATTAACCAAAACTAAAACTACACATGTGTAGTTGTAATATTTTATAAATATTAAATATATAAAATATACACATGTGTATTATTTCGATTAAAGTGTACTTTATGTATTAAAACTTGTACATTTTTATTTATACGTATGTGTAATTTTTTATATCTTGTTGTAAAAATATGTTTTTTTATTTTGTATAAAAAAATATACATTTTTTTTGTTGTTTTTGAAATTTTAAAAAACATTTTTTTTAAATAGATGGAAATATACATTTTTTTTAAAAACATGTTTTTTAAAAAAAAATATGACTTTTTTTTGAATGAAAATATACATTTTTGTAGTTGTAATATTTTAAAAAATATTTTTTAACCAAAAAATTTAAAAAATATTTTTTAACCAAAAAATAAAACACCTATAAAATATGCGCACGTTTTAGTGCATATTTTTTGTTTTTTAAAATAAATATAACTTTTTTTTGTATGAAAATATACATTTTTGTAGTTGTAATATTTTAAAAAATATTTTTTAACCAAAAAATAAAACACTACACATGTTTAGTATTCTGGAAAATCAAATATATAAATTATATATATAAAGGAGAGAGGAGAGAGAAGAAATGAGAGAGAAAAGAGGAGAGAGAAGAGAGAAGATAGGTGAATAAAATCAAATATTTATATGAAGGGAATGAGGGAAAATACAATTATACCCTTTTTATTTAATTAATTAAAATATTAAATAAGTTTGATCTAAGGGATGAGATTGGGTTTAAGGGTTTTCTCTTTAAGATCGGGTTTTCATTTGATTCAAATCCTATATATATATATATATATATATATATATATATATATATATATATATATATAGGGGAGGGTTCCACAGAAAACTCTTCTTTTCAAGAAAACTAAGAAAACCACTTATCTACCGTTGATTAATGTAATTGATGGTTAAGATCATTTAGGGCAAGATTGTAAATAAATGCTAATTAAAAGATTTAGTTAAATTGATAAAAGGGTATAATAGACAATAAATAATTTCTCACTCCTTTAATTAATTCAATTCCTTAAATAATGTTTCTCCCTCCTCTCTCTTAATTAATGTAAAAAAAATTTAAAGAAAATAGATTTTTAATTAAAAAATTAAAATTCAAACATTCTGAAATTTTTTTTATTTAAAAACCTAAACTTAAAAATTGAATTTTTTAACCAATAGTTCAAGTTACATATATGTATTCTGATTACGTACATGTAATAATGGAATCACATATAAATGTGAAAATTCTTATCGTAAATATCTAATTTTAGTCGGTAAAGGAATCACAACCGGTTTACATAGTTATTTTATATATATGCATTGATCAGTTGCAATTATAGGCTTTTCATATCTTGTATTTACCATGTGATGCCATTATACACACTTAGAAATTGTTCTTTTTTTTTTCTTTTCCTTATTTGTTGAGCATACCCAACGTTCATACCATAACATCCTTGTTTCATGAGGTTCCATCAACGTTCATACATTTGATTACATGTATGTAATCATATAACTTATTCGTCAAATGAACATTAAGAGCAAAAAATGTAATATTAGATGTTACATATACTTGATTATATATGTAATCCGATTATTTATATACCTAATTACATATATGTAAGCTGGTTACATATATACCTGATTATGTATATGTAATCAATCAAACTAAACAATGTAAGCATATATGTAAGCTGATTACATATATGTAATTAACAACACATATCAAAGCAAACGCATAAGCAATATGATTGCATATATGTAATCATGCATAGTGTAAAGAAAATGACGAAGAACACCTGGTGTAAGCACATATAACCTGATTATATATATGTAATCAATCAAAACCAAACAATGAACTAACGAGTGGTCTACCTCAATAAATAAATAAAGCGAAAAAAGAAAAAAATTAGACTACTCACGTCAACATTAAATGGGAATTATTTTATAAATTTTTTTTAACTTATTATAAGTTATCTAATTTATGTAAAAAAATAATTATTCTATAACCCTCAAAAAATACTTTTAAATAATTTCACTAATCTTCATCATCTGGATCTATGATCATTCTTAGCTTGCGCCTTGAACCACCACCTGCATTTCGAGATGCAACCAGACTCGAATTGTCCCCAAAATCGGTTAGTTAATTCATTAGTCAAATGGTCACTAAGTTCATGATCCTGCATATCACCAGAAGCATATTCATCGTCGGCGACGTTGGAAAGTTGAGAAATCTCTAGCTGCTTCACATCTACAATAGACGGTGGTTGACCGGAAGTACAGTCATCACCAGCGATGATAGAAAGTTGAGAAATCTCCAACGGCTTCACATCTACAAAGGACGGTGGTTGATCGGAAGTACAACCATCGCCGGTGACGATAGAAACTTGAGAAATCTCTAAGGGTCTTGTGACATCCAGTACCTGATCGTCCGGCAAGTCCGTACGGTATGTGTACTTTCACTATTTACTGTGTGTAAATACAATGTATGAACAATGTGTGTGATAACATAACTCAAAACACAAGCAACAGTTGTACGTGTTTAAGTGAAAACTTAAATACTGTAAGTACAACAACTCACGATAAACAACAGTTGTTTGTATTTAGGTGAAAACCTAAGTACAGTTAATACAACGAATCAAGAGAAACAACAGTGTACAAGCAAACAACAAGAACATATCGGTTGCGATCTGATATCCATAGATGACAGGAATCAGATGGCCGATAATTCATTATGAAAACAATGTGAATTCAAGGAAAACCATGTTAAAACAAAACGTATAGTTGAGTCCGTCAGTGAGGAAACACAATTCAAAACATAATTGCAGTGTCGTTTCAGAATAACGAACTGACAGTGTGTTTGCGTGTGTGACGATTCACACAAACATATCTGTGAGTTTAAAGTTTTGAAACAATGACTGAAAAGTAGAAAACAAAAGTCAGAAATCAAAACCATCATCGTGTTCGATCGAGTGACGATTCGAACGAATACGCGCGAAGGTGATGCGATGTAATGAAACGTTTAAAATAAACGAATTTGATGAAATAATTTAAGAAAAACAAATTTAAAGGATTTACTAGGAATAACCACCTTTTAAATATTTAAAAACAACTCTTTTTATTTAAAATTCGTAAATACACGCGTAACGTTCCGGAAACGCGACGAATACGCGAACCGAGCAAACGAAACGAACCCGAACTCACTCGGGGTATAAATACCCTAAATGAGTTTATCTTCCTCATTTAATACTCTCCTCTCTCTCTCTAGAACTCAAATCCCGGCTCCCTCTCTCTCTCTCTAAAATTTTGAACTTCAAACCTCCATAACTTGGTCATTTCTCAATCAAATCACCCCATCTTTGGACCAAATCGAAGCTCTTGATATCCTCTACATAGAAGTACAACCGATCTGAGGAGTTATCAACTAGAAATAGAGGTAATCAGCTGTGAACATTGCGGAAATTAGGGTTTTCAACCCTTTTGTTTAACCTTAACCCTAATCGGCTTAAACCCCCTTGAAACCCACCAATCTTGCACGAAAACATCTTAGGGGAAGTAGGAATGGGTCCACCTGGTCATTTGGTCGTGGGACTCAAGCTAAAAAGGGTCTAGAACTGATTTCTATTGACCGGCCGAATGGCCACATGCAGATAGGCCGAACGAATGAGCCAAGGCAGAAGGAGATCCATTCAGCCGAACCAGGCCATTCGCAAGCTGCCACTTCGGTCGGCCAAACCCATCCCCATGCGGTCCAAGCACCTCTTCCTCATTCGGGTAAACACCTCATACGGCCACCACCCTCATTCGATCGAGCCATAATCATTCGGATAAGACCATGTTTCATTCGGCTAAGAACCCCTCATTCGGCTGATCACATTAGTTCAGCCACTCTCATCCTAACAAGTTGCCTTTCATTCGGCCCAAACAAATACCTCCGGCCCATATTCTTTGACTCGGCCCGTGGGTCATTGGTTCGGCCTAGGATCACTTGTTCAGCCCATCTATTCGGCCCAATATCAATTGGTTCGGCCCAGGTGATGGGATTCGGCCCACATGACAAAGATGTAAACACATTTTAAACAAAAGCTAAGGAATAACAATGCATGGGTCTTGGTTAATTATTACTACAAAGGTGATGGATTGGGTCAATGCATTTCACAAAAATATAAAACATTAAGTTTTACAAGGGTAGTTTCATGGTTATTTACTAATTATGTAACTACCTAATCAAGTTTACAAGGACAACACATGAGACTTCAAACCACGAAACTAGGCTTCATACTTAGAAAACAACAATGGGTTTCAAGTTTACACAAAGGGACAAGGTCAAAACAAAGTTAAACATGGAATAAATAATAAGGTATAAGCTTAACCTAAGTTGATTAAGTGTTAGTAACATCTCTCAAAAGCGAATCAGGGCCGAATGATGACCAAGACTTACGAGTGTTAGCCAACTTTAGGGCTAACACAAACACACACACAAGTACATATAACGTATACTCACAAGTTACAAACATTGTGAAATCAACACAGGATCGTGAAAACAACAACAAGTACAACAAAGAGCGCGTGCATTCTTGTTAGACTAAGTCAACCACATCAACAACAAGGTGAGTTCATACGCCCCTTTTCTAATCTTAACTGATTTTAAACTCTCGGGGCTGAGAAACATGCTAAATATTTTATGTATTTAAAAGTTTTAGTTCAACACATTGCTTATACTATGATTTAGATAATATTGCTTGACTTATTATCGTTTATCATTGTATGCATGCTTGTATGATCATAACATGACAGAGACAACTAAGATGAAACATGATAATGTAACTTCATAAATCATCAACACAATAGAATAATGTAGTTGTAAGATTTTATCTTATAACATTTAACTATTCTTACAAGAACAAACAATGAGATTATCACAGGTGAACATGATGACAACAACAACAAACATGAATGATATGAAGATAACATATCTTCATAATATCATTCACCACCGGAGTTAGCTAAGTGTAATAGGACAAGTTCTTATAACACTCAGCTTACAACTCGGCGCAAACTACAAGATAACACGAAACAAGTATCATCCACCACCTGAGTCGACTAAGTGTAGTAAGACTAGCTCTTACAACACTGTAGTGACAACAGGGTGACCATATGGAACAACAAGAATTATAATCATGATAACGTACCTTCATGATAACAACATCATTCACACAACAACTAACATTGTATAATAAGACAAGATCTTATATAACTTTGTTAACAACAACGAGAACACACAACATTGAGAACAAACAACATTGGTGAACACAACAACAATTGATTACTATTGAACTGTCTGTATTATATCACTTCAATAATGTGCCATGTATTCAAGTTGATCATTGTAAGTCCCTCACACAAATCGCTGACCAGTTAGTTTGACGTGACTAAACCGACGATAGCATAGTGGTACCATAGGTTTGACAAACCTCCAGCTTGTAGGGATGGTACGTTGATCATACTATCATTTGGCCGATAACATATGACCGGTGATACGGCAACGAACAGTCAGGGTCTGGAAAGCGACACATGGTGATATTAATCTGCATTGATAATTGTAACTAATCCATCGATTCCTATTGACTAGTAGATTGAGGAATTGATTTTCTCTCATGTCATATTAATGGTAATAGTTTCGATGAGGCCTCTAAGGAATACAAAGTGGTAGAGGTAAATCGGATGCATTGTAATCTGATTACGTGAGGATTGCAATGGATTCCTTTTAGGCTCTATGCACTTCAAGCTGAGAATATATATCAATTGGTTAACTAACACTCTTATTATTTAAAAGTGATTAACAGTTAACCCCACAAGCAATAGAATAATAACAAGGATCGGATTAAAATAATCTATATTCCTTAACACATTGAGGGTTATCAATACTTCGGTTTGATAACTAAACCTCTCTTATTATATTATTCTACATATGATACAATGGGTGATGAACACAAACGGACAGGTGAATATCAAACGGGATGAACATGTGAAATGAAAATGGGTATCTATAGTTGTATTGCAAGTGGTGTTAAGTTCTATTAGGTATGTGGTGGGATGTTGGCTGGGGCTTGTTCCCCTACATATGCCCTATATATAAGCATAGCTAATAGGATGCGATACTACTTGTAAATATAACTATGGTGAGGCCATTGTGTGAACAGATGAAACAAACATAAACAAGTACCATGTATGACATTGTGACTGTGTATGTGAACAATTCAATGTTTTCAATTATCAAACTTATGAACTCACCAACCTAGTGTTGATTTTGTATAAATGCATGTTTTCTCAGGTGACGAACATGTTTAGTCACCAACATCAGGAACATAGCTAGTGGACTTTTAGAAGACCTAGCTAAATTTTGTGTTGAGTATACTTTGGAATGAAAAAACAATGAATCATCTTTTGTAGATCTTGTACAGTTACAAGATAGAAACACATTGATTCTTTTGGATGGATTTACTTGGTTAAATTATGAACGATATACTGTAATTTAACTTCGTAATTCTATATCATTGTCATGTTAGCATTTCTCATTTATATATCATGTGCTATGCGAACAATCTGATCATTTTGATTATCAAGTGATATCGCGCCCCGAGAACCTTCCGCCCGATGGGAAAGTCGATCCAGCCCGCTGGCTCGGGGTGTGACAGGTCTCACGTACATCTACAATAGACGATGGTTGATCATAATTATTAAGTGAGTTCTCCTGGAAATCGTCAAATATGGTGGGTTACTAGCGATAGTTTGAGGTGGCAACGACGGTTTGTGATGGATCTTTGATATTCGTTCTCCTTCCATGGCTTCTTTGGTTCAAATCAATAGTAAGAGAGAGAAAGAGACATTTAAGGAATTTGAATTAAAACTAATTTAATTACCAAAATTAATGGGTGTAAAGATTACTCAAATGCCTTAGTTTTCTTGGTTTCCTTATGAACCCTCCTATATATATAGGGTATGGTTAAAATGAAAACCACATCTCAATGAGAAAACCGCGAAAACCATGCAAAAATCACGTAAAGAGAACGTTTTTTTTTTTAAATTTTTTTACAGGTTTGTAACACTATTGGGCACATTTTTATAAAAAAATCAAAAAAGTGCCGACCTAATATTTTAAAAAAAATATTTTATAAAACTACGTAAAACATATGTAACACAACGTAAAAAAGTTTTTACGTGATTTTTGCATGGTTTTCGCGGTTTTCTCATTGAGATGTAGTTTTCATTTTAACCATACCCTATATATATATATAGGGTATAGACAGCGTTGGAGCTTGGGCAAAGTGAGGAGGGGGCGGAAATTTTCGAAACCCAGAATACATGTTAATTTTTTGAAGCCAAGGGGCGAAACCGCAATTTTTTTCTTTTGGGTTTCCTTTTCTCTATATTGGGGACAATGTATAGTTTAAGTGTGGGGATGGGAAACTTAGTTAGTTTAATTTTGTTTTTAGTTTAACTTAGTAGTAGTTTTTGAATTTTAAGTTTTGGAGTCAAAATATTTGTTTTTACATCTCAGGCTTAGATCTTTCTGTTCCTTGTTCAAGTTGGTTGCAAAAGGCATGATGGGAAATGATAGGAAAGTTGGATTTTGTGGTTTCATTCATGGTTAATTGGTTGGTTTGGGTTTATGTTTTGGTTATGGGATATGTAGGTAGGCACAACTGATTGTATTTGTCCCGTAGGATTGGTAAAATACTACTTAAATGCATGATTTTCATGGGAAACATCTTGGGGGTTTGGAATTAATGAAACTGTTTTTTTAGTCATAAAGGAATCCTTGCATAATAACAGATTAGAGTTTTGAAAATCTGATTTTTGTTTGGCACATACATAAGTACTCTTTTTATGAGAATAAATCCAAGTCTTATGGCGCCTCCATTTCACCAAATAAGCTGAGTAAAAAGAAAAAAAATAAAAAGAAAAGAAGTTGGATTAAAAACGTATGTGTCACACGCTGGGTTGCAGCCTGGTTGAAACACCACTAAGTTAAATTCAATGGATTGAAAAATAAAAGAAAATGCTCACGCTTCCATCTGTTTCATATATAAAAATCTGATTTAAGAAATTCCTGGTTTGTTTATATGTGAGGGTGACTTGAAGGCTAGAACCCAGGTTTGATTTGATTTTAGGTTTCCTAAGTGTGGGTCTAATGAAATGAAATGTAGAACATAAACTTAATGGACCATGATTAAGGGATAGGAATAATCAGTATGGGTTTAACAGGACAAAAATACTTGCAATCTTTTCCAAAGCATTGAATTTTAAATTGATTCGGTTAATTGTGTGGAAACCATTTTATTTGACTATGATCCCAGATTTTTGCATAAGTCTTTTTCAGGGACGAAAAGAGATAAGTGTGGGGATGTGATGTGTTGCAAAACGCATCTGTTTTTCTATTTGTTTTTAGTTAATTTCTGCACATTTTTATGCGTTTCTAGAGTCGATTGATGCTGGTTTTTCACATTTCCATGTTTTGATGCTTGCAGGTAATAAGCATGTTATTTTGGTATAAAAGATCAAGAAAACGAGCTCCCGGGTGGACGAGAACAAACTCAAGAACAAAGGAAGAAGAAATCTGGAAAACACCCTTGTCG
Source organism: Mikania micrantha (assembly GCA_009363875.1). Lineage (NCBI taxonomy): Eukaryota > Viridiplantae > Streptophyta > Magnoliopsida > Asterales > Asteraceae > Mikania > Mikania micrantha. The sequence continues at coordinate 60,558,481 of CM018695.1, forward strand.
CGTATCAGAGACGACTTGGGAGGCGACTAGAAGCAAGGAGACAAGATTGGAGTCGAGTTGGACCATTGGGAAGCCCTAGACCAGTGATCCGAAGGGTGTAACGTGATCGGTTCTTCTTTCTATCTTGTTATTCTCATTTGAATGATGTTTGGGATGTGTTTTGACATTAGTTCTTACTGTTTGTTTAGTATGATTTGTGGCTAAACCTTCTAGACTACCTAGGGTTTTACGAATATGCATGTTTGATGTTTATAACGGTTGATTGTGGAACAAGTTTGGATTTTTCAATGGTTTAACGATTTGGTTTGGATTCTTGGATGTGTATGAATGTTTATGATGTTTGTGATCTAAGTTATTGTTTCCTCGTGTTCTTTGGCGAATGTCTTTCGTGTAATAGGCGCATGCTAGGTCATTTACTTGGTGTTTTTGATTTGTGGATGGATTACTAGACGTAGTGATTCATAGGAGGAATGATTAGGTCACAAATGAATTAGATGTTTAACCAAATTCAATAGTCGTGAGGTGAGGGTTTGTTAGTATATCTTGCATGTTTAAGAACTAGTTAAAGTCTTTGTGAAAAGACCAAGATTAGGTCAATTGAACAATGTCCTGTATGCTAAATCCAAGATGAATCTCCTTATTATCCCTTACATTTTATGTATTGAGACTTTCATTTCCGTGAGGTAGATAGTCTTTAGGATATACCATTGATGGGTTGGTTAACTTGTGAGAGTAATTAACCTAAAACGGTGTTTAAAATACTTATAGACATTTTAGTTGAAATTTTTGAAAATGGTTAAAGAATCTCTAATTTGTTAATAAGCAAAAATTCAAAGATCCCGGCTCCAAACATAAGTTCCATAATCAGTCTAAACACATTAGACATGTATAAAGTAAACCCTAGGTAGTCACTTCATCATTAGTGAGTTTTAGTTGCATTTTCCTATTTGAGCCTTAATTTGGTTTTCCAGATTTTATTAATTTCATTTTAATCAGTTATTTATAAAACCCACCTTTCAAACAATTAACTTAGTTTAAGTCATTTGTATAGATAAGTCCTTGAGTTTATTTTGCACTTTATATAGGAGTCTGTGGGTTCGATATCCGGACTTACTTTTCTGTACAACTTTTTGATAGGTTCACTTGCCTGTTAGTAGTTTAGTTTAGAGAGTCTAGAGTATTACTTAGTGTCTAGGTTAGTTTTGATTTTTATTAGTTTTAATTAAACTACTTTGCACACATCACCCCTCTTAGTGTGAAAACTATAAAAACCATGTAAAAAAACGTTTTTTTTTCACTGCGCCCAGATGTTACGTATATTTTACATGTTTTTACAAAATATATTTTTAAAAAATAACTACTTGGCATTTTTTAATTTTTTTATAAAAATATGTCAAATAATGTTCCAAACTTGTTAAAAAAATTCAGAAAAAAAGCGTATTTTCTACATGATTTTTACATGGTTTTCATGGTTTTCACGGTTTTCACTTTAAGCAGTGGTTTTCATTTTATCTTTTCCCTATACACACACACACACACTACTGAAAAAAGAAATTTAAGAGGGGCGGCTACTTCCCATTATAATATATGGCTACGTCCCTGCTTGTAGAATAATGCTCAGAAACCATTAGATCTTGTGTTTGAATCCCACTCTAAAGGTATTGAGTTGGCTCATGAACTTATAACTTAGTAATAGATATGATCGAGTTATACCACAGGTGACACGGTTATACTCTAGTGATCCAAATTATTCGTTAAAAAAATTAATAAAAGAGTCATAAATTTTAGAACATTTAAGTCGGTTAATGTTTTTGGGACGGTTTCGTTCACCGCCCCCAAAAAGTAGTGGTTTAATCCCTTAAGAAGGTTTTTATGCAAAAAAGAAAAAAAAGGAAAAAAAATCATAATCGGTTTTTATGCCAAAAAGAAAAAAGAAGGAAAAAAAATCATAATCTTTTAATTTTAAATTAATATTACAGATAAAATTGTTGATAAAATAAGGGTTTAAAGGTATAACATAAAAGACATTTTTTTGACATTTTTGAAATTCCTTAATTCTTTTTAAATGTTTATAACATAATAAAATTATTTAAGAATAATCACACCATAAAATCGAACGTTTTTTCCTCTTTTATTTCAATATAGTGTTGATATATTTTTCAAATATATTATACTGCATTTTTATGTTCTGTATTTTTTTTATGTTATATTTTCCAGTACTATATTTTTTGATGCATTTTTTTTGTGTTGTAGTTTTTTTTTATATTTTGATGTGTTATATTACAAAATATACTACAATAAAGTTTTCATAAAAGCCAATATAGTCATTAAAATTCTTCTATGGTTTTAAAAAGAATTTAGAAAAAAACATTATTTTTTATATATCAATATTATGCTCATACTAAGGATTAAAAAATGTTTGATTTTATAGTGTAATTTAAAAAAAATAATATCAACTGAAAAATTTATGATAATTTTAGAAAGTGAGGAATTTAAAAATAGTCAATAAAAGATGTTATACTTAAAATATTTTTCCTTCTTTTTTTAATATCATACCACATGTTAAATTCTTATTAAGTTCTGTTTTTTAGACAAAATTGATGATTTATTTGATTTGATTTATGTACAATGTATAAACAATGAGTATGGTGTATAAATATTAGAACCATATTAATTAAAACCCTGCCCCTAATGAAGACATACAATAATAATGACACCAAGAATAAGTCTCTTATAATCCAATACTTTTTTTTTATAATCCAATACTTGACACAATCATATAAGTAATGAACTCAAAATCATTTCAATCACTTAGAAATTTTATTTAATGATGTAAGATTTTATTAAATTTAGTTGTAATATTCAATTTGCACTCTTATAATAAACATCCATTTACATGTGTTAAAATAGAAGAAAATATTAAAAATTATGTTAATGTCTCCTCATATACTGTCCTTTTTCTAAGGGCATTGAAAAGACTTACACTATCATGAATATATGTTTTTAAACATTAAATTATTATACTAAAATAGTATATCCAAAAGTGTCCATGCTGTAGATAGGGATTTGTATAATTGGATGATTTTCAAATAGAAGGTGGGGAATCGGATATGGTTTGATTTAGATAACGGGATGTTGTTAATAATCATAAAAAGAGTGGTTGTAGAATAAAGATTGCGAGAAAGACCACGAATCACTTCATTATTTTAATATAAAATACATATTTACCATTCGATAACTGTTAATCCTTTTTCCCCCTTTTTCAACATTATATTATTATTATTAAAATAATTAATTAAAAATATCAATATCTTTAATAAAATTTATGCAATAAGAAGTAGCCATAAATTATATTTATTTAATAAAAAAATAGTTTCAGTTGAGTTGACAATGGTTTTAAAAGATTGGAGCTAGCTTGTGCAAGTAAAAGAGGGCTTTTATTTTCATTATATCTTTTTGATTTCTCTTATAAAAAGTTTTGAGTTTGAGATTTTCTGAAATCAATTGATTATATATGAACACAGGGTTTTTTCAATGTATGTTTTTGGTTGAATTGTAGGGTTAACTTGTTCATTTGTCATGTGGTATTTGATTTACCAGTTTAAAAACAAAGTATAAGACAGAGAAGTTAGTATTTTTTTTCTAAAAATCTGGTTTGATTGAACCAAATTGTAAATGTAAATAGTTTAAAGAACTTAGCCTATTTTACTAGACACATGTCGAAAGGAATACAGAGAGAATAAAAAGAGAAAGTTACCAAATTAGTCAAAATTGACTACTTTTTGTAAACATACGAGCCCACATGTTGGCGGCTAAATGGGTGTCTTAAGACCCCTTTTTCTACCGGCGTCTTAGGCGCCTCTTTAGACGCTACTTTAGATGTCACTTTGCCAGGTTTGATAGAAAAATGACGTATAAAGTGGCGTCTAAGACGCCGGTAGATTAGGAGTTTTAAGACACTCATTTAGAACCCGACAAAGCCGCCGACATGTGGGCTCGTATGTCTACAAAAAATATAGAAAAAGGACGTTTAAAGCGACATCTTATACGTCAGAATTTAAGTGATTAGTTTGGTAAAAAAGTAGAAAACTTTGACTAATTTGGTAATTTTCACAAATAAAAAAATATATATATTATCTTCTAACATCAACCAAACGGTTGGCCCCACAATAGCCCGGTGACCCATTCTTGTTGAATAATTTATTAATTTATGGTTGGTGTTAAAATAAGTAGTTGACACGTTTCCCTGCGGTCCATATGTATGATAGCTCCCCTTATATCCACGTTTCACGTGGTTCACAAGGACTATAAGACAACTAAAAATAATTAAATAAGTGAGAAAGAATAAAATATCGTGGTCCATTAAGTAAAAGACGAAATGTGTATCTCCATGTCACACGACTCACACATGTAATTTTAAATTACATACCTAACAATTATAATAGCATTCACATGAACGTATACCACTTATTCTTTTTAACGATAACATCTAGATATTTTATGAAAATATTTCCCAATTCTCTGAATCTATAACAATTTGCAATGAGCATATAACTACTTGTAGGTTGTCATATTTAGATATAAGAAATGTTTGATGAAAGAAATAGAGGTGGCTATGTCATAACAATCTTATATGTCATAATAAAAATAAGCAATATTTTTGTGGCCAGACGGGACACTAGATCTACTGATCAGATTGTCATGTGATTTGTCTGGTCACATACTTTCTACCTGTCGAGACTTAGATTGGCCGATCATAACTGTCACACCTCCACCTCTCGTCACCTGTTGATGATGTTACTGAGAAGATTGCGGAAGCATAGTGATGATGTATTAGAGATGAGGTGTGACTTACTTGATCCGATATCATAGCACACAGATTAACTTAAAATAAATATATTACAAGGATGTCGTAATCACAACCAACATTACATTGTATAACTAAATTTATTACATTATTCAATTTATTTAATTACAAGCGTTTAGAGTGCTGCCTCACCCGATGGGTCACTGTCTCCCTGCAAAATGTTTAGATTTAAAACGTCAGCACAAAGCTGGTGAGTTCGTAAAGTTCATGTTCATCAATATGATATGATATATAAGTTCTCAAAGTGTTCAGTTCAAGATAACCATGAGACCCGTATCTAGTTCCTTTTGGACGTGACTCTACGTTATTCGAAGACATTACTTGATCCGGTAATATCTTTGTAGAGCCCACTACACAATGAAGACTGACAAAGTCAAACATTGGAAGAGTCAAAGTCCAGAAATTTTGTTGATTTCGTATATTGATGTTTCGAATACACCATGTGTTCGAGTACTCGAAATGTTTTATGTTAAATTTCGAGTACACCTAGATTAGTATAAATAGACGTATTTTGTACTAGTTTAGGTTGGAATCCCGAGGCATTTGCTCTCTAGACGTATTGAGGCATCTGTACTCGAACTTTCGGTATTAATACAAAGATTACATTTTTCTACTTGCTTTCTTGATTCTAGCATGGATTCCGCACTTGTTAGAGTATGTTGATGATGATTTGAGTGATAAAGCTTCGTTCTTGATCTGGTTTGAGACCTACAAGTGGTATAAGAGTTTGAGTGCTCTTTTCGTCATCAAGGTAACATCTTTTTCAAGCAAGTTTACAAATTTATCATTCTACTCTACTTCATCTAGTTACTGTGTAAATTTGGGACTCCATATCTTAAGAAATATTTTTATAAAACTTTCTTAAGTATTTTCGAGTTCAAAATTTTTGAGTCCGGCTATTTCGAGTACAGTTAGAGTGTTCGAAAGGGTGTCAACAGTTCGACTACAAGGACTAGTGTGTTCAACAACAAAGGTTCTTTGATTACAGTTTTGTTCGAATACAATTTGTTCGACTACAATTTGTTTCGAGTACACAGGTGAGCTTCGAATACAAAAGATTTTTGAGTACTCAGGTGAATTTCGAATACAAAAGGTTTCGAGTATTCTGGCATTCACTTCGAATACACTTACAGCTATAAAGAGAGTGATTGTTTACTTCGAGTAGTGTTTGGTACTCTGGTCTACTAGGACTTCGTGAACTGTACTTAGAAAATTTTCTGATCGATCATGGCTTCAAAGAATCTGACCAATCTGTCCAATCTACTTAACTTGGACAATGAGATCGGCACTGGAACAAAGCCACCTAGGCTCGTGTCGGGAGACAACTTTCAAGATTGGAAGTTCAGATTTCAATCTTTCATCAAGTATACTGATCCGAAACTTTGGAGGTCAATTGAAGAAGGTCCTTTGTACCTTCGTACCAAAGTGAGATAAACCATCCTCTTGTTCCTAAGGATCCGGAATTGTACACAGATAATGATATCTTGATGATGGAGAAGGATAAAAAGGCCTATGCATCAATCACAATGGCTCTCTCGACTGATGTAGCTCATGGTTTTAAGGAACACAAGACAACAAAAGAACTGTGGAATGCTTTGGTTGAACGATTTGAAAGCAATGAAGACATGCGAGGAAGTCGCAAGGATATGCTAAGACAGGGGTTCAACATGTTCAATCACATCAAATGAGAGTCCCTTGAAGCACAGTTAAATAGATTCACTCATCTGATGACCGAGATGACAAGTTCTGGGATTGAAATGACCAAAGGAGAAGTGAACAAGAAGCTCCTGAACTCACTACCTTACACTTGGAACTCGAACTGTACTACAATCAAAAGGACAAAGGATATGTACAAGACCTCTCTGAGTGAACTGATCTCTATCATCAATTCCTATGATATGGATGATAAACAGAGAGCACTGAATCATGCCAGCTCCATGGGCATCGCACCTGTGTCAGAAAACTCTGCTCTTCTGTCAGCTATCAATCTTTAAGCCTCGGTGATGCAGCACTATCAGACTCCTTCATCTCAGTCAATTCCATTTGAGACTGCATTCCTATCATCTGGACAAGCTGGTTCAGTATCCAAGATCAGTCCAGAAAGTGAAGAAAATTTGTTGTTGTTTAAAGGTTTTATGAACAGTTACAATGCATTCATAGCTGGAGAATTAGCACCTGCCAACCTTACTCAGGATAATCTAGAGCAGATAAATCCAGCAGATGTTAAAGAGATAGATATCTCATGGCAGATGGCAATGGTTGTGTTTCGGGCAAAGAAGTTCATCAAACGGTATGGAAGGAATAGCTTTGAAAACAACCCGAGAAAGAAGCTTGGATTTGATAAGTCAAAGCTGCGATGTTACAACTATGATCAACCGGGTCACTTTGCCAGAGAATGCAAGCAGCCAAAAGTGACTAAGGAAGGAGAGAAGAAGCCTGAAGAGAAAGCTGTTACTGCTGCTGCTGGAGGAAGTGCAAGCACGTCTAAAGCACTAGTGACTCAAGAAACTGACTCCTATGTTTGGAGTGATCAGGTGCAGGAATTGGAGCTAACTCTGAGTCACGCGTTCATGGTTGAGGTGGATGACAAGCAAAAGGAGGTAACTGAAAATCTTTGCTCTACATCTTGCATAGATAAAGTGTTTAAGTATAGGTCACATAATGAATCACTAATCAAAGAAGTAACCAAACTTAAATACTTTAACTCAGAATTTCTTAAAAATGAAGGAATTTTTAAAAGGAAACTTGAGGCCGAGGGTAGGGATGTGGCAAGGCTCAAGGAACTCTTAAGTGATAAAGAGTCCAACTATCGAGATGCTAGACGCAAAATCGATGAACTCACTTTAGAGTTGGACCAAGTTAAAACTCAACTTTCTAAAACCTCGGTAAATGTGAAAAGTTTGATTATTCAAGCAAAGTTGTGGAAAACATGATAAACATGCAATACCGGAAAAGATGGGTAAGGGTCTGGGTTATCAAGAATGTGAGCCACCGTTTAACCATAATTACTCAATCATGCCCAAAATCCACACATCCGTTGATGATCTGTTGTTAAAATCTGATCGAAGGTTCGATTTCAGTAATAGTTTTGACAAACCAGGTTCTTTGACAGTAGATCCCATTAAGACCAGTCCCAATATTTCTGATGATTCTGAGATATGTGCAGATAGTTTGATCAAAACAGGTGTGATTGAGAAGATTGAAGAAAGAAGTCCTGGGAGGAGCACAGATTGTTCAACTTCTTTTGGAATATCATTTCTTATTTCAAACACTGATTTTGTTGGAAAAGTTGATGAATTTAAAATTAAAACAAATGAGATGTCTAAAAACTTTAAGTCAACTTTTGTTAAGAAGAATGTTATTTTAGAAACAATATCTTCGCGTTTGCATCATGAGCACAAGGGTCGTTCCACAGTCACCAAAGAGGCAGGTTCAAAGTTAAACCCCAACTGTGAACCTTTTGTTCCAACAAGGTCATTGGAACACGCCTCTACAAGCTCATCTTCTAGGCATAGTGACTGTGATGTAAAACCCTTTGACCCTAAGGAATTTCAAGAGAAGGTATGTTGTTTTGTTTGTGGTAGACGAGGCCACATTGCCAGAAATTGTTTGCACAGACCTACTGAATTCTTTTATGGAAAGAATCAGAAGGTCACACCCAAGGCTAAACCTTCTATCAAGTCAATGAGGACTGACCAATCCTCAAAGCCTAGGGTGAATCATCAGAAAGAATCTCAAAAGCAATCCACTGCCAAAATGACCAAGTCGTCCAAACATCACCAATCTAATTTTCAAAAGCAAAATTCAAACTTTTCTAAAGTTAAAAACAGATCGTATTGGAGACGTAATTCACCTTTAAGAACCTCATTAAAACCAGTCAACCATGGCAGTGGTGCAAGATTAAAGATCGATAAGGACAAAATAGTTAAATCAAAAGGGATTCACAAGAAAGAACCAATTACCTCTCCTTTGCCTAAACCTGTTATGGTTTGGGTACCAGTTTCTCATTAATTGAATGTGTGGTGCAGGGACGACCCAACAGGCTTAAGAATGTTTGGTATGTTGATAGCGGTTGTTCCCGGCACATGACTGGGGATTTCTCTCAGTTGCATGAAGTAACACCATTCAATGGAGGATATGTCTCGTTTGCTGGAGACAAGGGAGGAAAGATAAGTATGAAGGGCACAGTCACAAATGGAACTCTTAGTTTTGAATATGTTTACTATGTTGAAGAACTCAATCACAATTTGTTAAGTGTCTCTCAGATCTATGAGCAGAGCTTTTCAACCCACTTCACAAACAAGGAGTGTCTTATTCTTAAGCCCAGATTTGTTGTGCCTGAGAAGTGGATTCTGATGAGAACTCCAAGGATCAACAATGCTTACATCATCAACATGAATTCAGAATCATTTACAGAGAACACCTTTTTATTCTCGAAGGCATCAGAGAGTGATTGTCTACTTTGGCATCGCAGACTAGGTCATGTCAACTTGAAGAATCTCAACCGACTCGCGAAGGGAGATCATGTTATTGGCCTGCCTTCTAAGGATTTCTCCACCATTGAGAAATGCATCGCATGTGCCAAGGGGAAGCAACATAAGAGACCTCACAAGCCCAAATTGTTCAATTCTATCTCATCAGTTCTTCAACTTCTTCATATGGATCTCTTCGGCCCAGTCAATGTGATGAGCATCGGAAAGAAATCATATTCTCTTGTCATGACAGATGATTATTCCAGATACACTTGGGTATTCCTTTTGGCCAAGAAGGATGAAACTCCAGAGATTCTGAAGAAGTTTATCACTTTGATTGAAAATCAGAAGAATCTGAAGGTCAAGGTGATCAGAACTGATAATGGCACTGAATTTAGAAATCAGACTCTTATTGATTTTTGCGATGAGAAGGGGATTGCTCGACAGTATAGTGCAGCTAGAACACCTCAGCAAAATGGAGTCACTGAAAGAAGGAACAGAACGCTTATAGAGGCTGCACGAACCATGCTGTCAGAATCCAAGCTGCCAATTTTCTTCTGAGCCGAAGCTGTTAACACAGCTTGCTATGTTCAAAATCGGGCTCTCCTGAACAAGCGCCATCAGAAGACTCCTTACGAGATTTTCTTCAATCAGAAGCCTAAAGTTGGTCACTTCAAGTCTTTTGGATGTCCTTGCACGCTTCTCCATACAGAGCCAAACCAAAGTTTGATGACAAGGCTAATAAGTGTTACTTTGTGGGTTATTCATCCGAGAAGGCAGCTTACAGGGTTTACAACAAGAAGACTAGGATGATCGTGGAATCATATTATATTGATTGGCAAGAAATGAACTCTACAGACGCCGGTTTTGGTCCAAACTGGCTATTTGAGTATGATTCCACTTTTAGGCTCTTCAACATTGCATCCAAGAGAGCAGGATCATCTGAGCAAACCGATGATTTCTACAAGGGTGATGATGTCGACTATAGAGTTGACTATGTTCCCTATGATCCCAAGCTTTTGTCAGCTGACCCTCCAGGCATGTACAATAATGCTCCTCCAGATCAGCCAACCCCGATACATGAAGTTCTCCCATCAGATCCAGACACTTCTCAGTCTGTTCAGCCACTTCCAGAAATAGATCAAGTTTCATCTTCCTCCCACCAAACCTTTGATAATCCACTGTTCTAAGATAACATTCCTGAGGAACACTGTGTGGATCATGGAGCTACAACAAGTGAAATTGCTCCTACCGATGATCTATCTTCCTCCAATGATAATCAGCTGACACACCTAAGCAACCTACTTGACAACTTAGCTGTGGAGGAAGTGCCAACACTGAGCATCAACAAGAATCATCCTGTGGAAAACATTATTGGACCTCTTTCAGAAGGAGTTCTCACACGGAGACGGTCAATTCCAGCTCAGAACGCCTTGCCTGAAAGCACTGTTTCACGAAGCCAATCAGGTCCAATTAATTCTTGTTTGTATTCCTGTTTCATTTCGCAGGTCGAGCCCAAGAATGTCAAGATGGCTCTCAAAGAGTCTAGCTGGGTCGAGGCAATAAAGGAAGAATTGATGCAGTTTCAGAAGCTCAAAGTGTGGAATATGGTTCCATTGCCCAAGGGGAAACTGCCAATCGGAACCAGATGGGTCTTCAGAAACAAGAGATATGATTCGGGCGTGATCATCCGGAATAAAGCACGGCTGGTGGTTCAAGGCTTCTACCAACAGGAGGGAATTGACTACGAAGAAGTCTTTGCACCGGTTGCAAGACTTGAAGTTATACAGATCTTTTTAGCCTACGCCTCCTATATGAACTTCATTGTGTATCAGATGGATGTGAAGACCGCATTTCTGTATGGGAAGGTTAAGTAAGAAATCTACGTATGTCAGCCCCCGGGGTTCGAGGATTCGTAGTATCCTAACCATGTCTACAAGTTAGACAAAGCCCTTTATGGTCTTCATCAAGCACCACGAGCTTGGTATGCTACACTTACTGATCACCTACTTGCAAATGGATATACCCGTGGAGCTATCGATCAGATTTTGTTCGTTCGCAAGGATAAGGATGATTTAATTCTCGTCCAAATCTACATGGATGCCGTCATATTTGGTTCCACGAGCTCAGCGTTGTGCAAGGAATTTGAAGGCGTAATGAAGAAGAAGTTTGAGATGAGTGCGATGGGAGAAATGACCTTCTTTCTGGGTCTTTAGGTGAAGCAAGATTCAAAGGGAGTGTTGATTCATCAGGGGAAGTATGTTACAGATATTTTGATCAAGTTCAAAATGATGGAATCAAAGCCAGCATCCACTCCTATAGCTGCTCGTCCTGTTCTAACTTCGGATCTAGAAGGTGAAGATGTTGATCAACACCTCTATCGCTCGATGATTGGTTCCTTGATGTATCTGACTGCTAGTCGCCCAGACATTATGTTTTCAGTCTGTTAGTGTGCCAGATATCAAGCGAATCCGAAGGCATCTCACCTTATAGCTGTCAAGAGAATCTTTCGGTATCTTGTTGGGAAACCTTGTCTCGGTATTTGGTACCTAAAGAACTCTGAGTTTCAATTATTTGCATAATCAGACAGTGACTTTGGTGGATGTAACTTGGACAGGAAGTCAACCACTGGTGGGTGTCAATATATGGGAAATCGTCTTGTCTCATGGCAATGCAAGAAACAGACCACCGTATCTACTTCTACTGCTGAAGCCGAGTATGTTGCTGCCTCTAGTTGCTGCTCTCAGGTTATATGGATGCAACAACAACTCCTCGATTACGGTTTGAATTTTCTTGACTCTCCTATTTATTGTTACAACGAAGCTGCTCTTCAGATTGTCAAAAATCCGGTACAACACTCGAAAACTAAACATATTGACATCTGGATTCACTTCATCCGTGACTGTTTCGAACGAAAACTAATTCATCTTGAAAAGATCCATGCAGATGACAATCTGGCGAATCTTTTCACAAAGCCGTTCGACACAGCACGTTTTCATCTCTTGCTTGCCTCTCTCAAACTAATAAGCTTTAACTAAAAGCATCTTTTGTAAATACGTTAAAAATTTGTGTTTCATTTTATTTTATTTTTTTAGATCACAAATTTAGGGGGAGAATATTTACAAAAACAACAAAAAGATTTTCGGTGTTTGAGTCAGTCTAAGATGATCTACAAGTTTAGGGGGAGTAAAACTTAAGAAAATACAAAAATATTTTGTTTATTTTTGAAATCCTTAAGAAAATACAAAAAGATTTTATATTTTCAAAAACCTAAGTATTGTTTGGTCAAGCAAAAGAAAAGTTGTTCAATTGGGAAGTGAAATAATTTCTAAGGATCAAAATTTCACTATCTTAATTATATTTCTAAATGAACAACAACTTTGAATATCTATCGTTCACTAAGAAGATTAAAACAAGTTTTTCCAAATAAAGGAATCGGATATGATCAATTAAAAATATATATATATATATATATATATATATATATATATATATATATATATAAATAAGTGTGAAGCTGTGATCAGTAGAAAACCAGAAATGTGTGACAACTATTTGACTTTTTGTTTAAGTCCTTGAGTCAAAACAAGATTGTGTTTAAATAAACTTGAAATCATTTTTGAAAAACTCGGGTATTTCCTATGTTTTGTGTAAACAAAGAGCGGGAAATATCTACTGAAGCATCCTTTGTTTTGTGTAAGAAAGACCTGGATGTGTGACGTTAAGGCCAATGTGTCTGCAGATCAATAAACAAAAGATGCCAATGAGCACAAGATGAAAGAACCCCTTCTTGTTCTTGACTCTAATCTAATAGATCTGTTCTTCTCTCTTCTCATCTATAACTCTGTCAAAACGTTTTAATTTCGTTAAAACACAATCAAAGTTTGACTCAATAGGCTTGTAAAAATTGATAGGTTGCATGTTAATCTAGTCGTACAGTCACAAACTTCCCAAAAGTTATTTTCAGAAAAACCTTGATCATATGTCGTATTTCTAAATTATGGATTAATGAGTATAAATCATTGGTGGGATATAGTTGTTTAAACGCTGTGCTTCGTTTAGAAATTACTTAAGTCGGTAAGATTTTGACAACAGATTTGATCCCACGAAATTGAGACAACTAAACCTTAAACGCGTCCAAAGGTTATTAGTTTATTTTATTTTATTTTATTTTCTTTTATTTTCAGAAAAGTTAGAATTTGATCGAAATAAAAAATTGTGTGTGTGTACTCGAAATCGAGTACACGAAAGATGTGTACTCGAAACAACACTATAAATATGCCAGTCAACCTTAAATTTCGAGTACCAGTTTTACCTGGTTCTTCGAGTACATATTTTGTGTTCACAAAGGCGATCTCAGTTTTTAGACCCGATTTCAGAAATCCGCTCCGATAATCTTGTAGATCACCTATAGGCGACGCTAGGTATGACTTTCATCAAGTTTTGACCACGAATTTGAAAGATATATGTCAAAATCGATTTCGAATACACGAAGTTCGTCTACAAAGGGTTTTTGGGCAAATTGACCACGAAAGACTTGAAATTGAAATGCGATTCTCAAATATGTTGTGCGCCTGTGAATTCCGAGCATTTCGAGTTGAATAAGAAGTTCTAAGAACATTAATTGGTGAAGCAATTGAAAGCTTTTGTGTTCTCGAAATCTAAATTTCGAATACAGTGATTTCGAATACAGCATGTAACTTCGAATACAACCCATTTTCGTGTTCACCCGGTTTCGTGTACAGACTGTACCTAGTGTATGACAAATTTCGAGTACAGCTCCTATTTCGAATAAGCTTTTTACTTCGAATACAACTGTGATTTCGAGAACACACAACTTTCGAGAATGCCTTTGGGCTTAGAATTTTTTCGGCACTTCGTAGAGTTTTGACCCTGAAATGACTTAATCTGTTTTGTTTTCAGATGGATGATCTACGCTTCGTACCTGATCATAACATGACCGCTTTTCTTGGGGACCCGCCAGAGAAACACTCGGAGTTCAGAAGTATGGTTGCTGGGCTGATCCTGTCACCAGTCAACTATGCCATCATGGAACATCCCTCGATTGTGACTGATTTTATTCGAGGTTTCTGGAGCACAGTGGAAGAACGTACTGATGAGAGTGGAACGATTAGCATTGTGGGAAAGATTCAGGGTCAACCTATTACTATCACAGAGCAGATTCTCTGGGAATGTTTGCAATTTGGAGACAAGGACTTTGACCCGGTGGAGTTAGATCAAGAACTGGTAAACAGGACCGTGTATCATATGGGACACGAATGTGCCTATCCTCCTACCGAGAAGAAGTTGCTACACCCTTATTAGAGATACCTAGCACACGTTGTCACTCATTGTCTCTCCGGAAGGAAAGGAGGTTATGATGTTCTCAATCAGACTCTTAGTTCCTGTCTGGTAGCCTTAGCACTTGGAGTTGACTTCAACTTCTCAAAGATGATCTTCCTTGATATTTACGCTAACATCAAAGGAAGAAGGAATGACCGGTTTCTAGCTTTCCCTCGGTTTCTGCAAATCGTCATCAACAAAAGATATCCATCTCTGACTCCCACGCTTGGAACTTTAGAGATCAAGAGAATGAGAGACGACATCTTTGGGTACATGAAGATGAATAAGCGAGGGAAGAAGCAGTACATTGGGAAACATCACTGATCAGGTTTGGACGCTTCGTGGGAGAAGAAAATGTAGTTGAAGGTCAAGGTACTCCTATTGCATTTGTTGCTGAGGAGCATGACATTCCTATTGGCACACAGACTGGTACGACTGCCGAGGAACATCTATCTGAGTCATCCTCCTCATCAAGTGAGGACTTTGTTGCTGAAAAGCCTCCTCTTACCAGAGAAGAAATAGAGGAAGCACAGGATGTTGATTACACTCTAACTCCCGAATCATCACCAAAGAGAAAGAGGCAGAAGACGATGTCCAAGCGGACTAGGGATCCCAGACTGCAGAAGATGTTCTCTGACTTATCCTTCTCTTCAGCTGCATCGATTCTACCACCTCCACCATCACAACCCAAGCCACCTTCAAAACCAAAGCCGACTTCACAACCAAAACCACCTACCAAACTAGTCAAACCCAACCTAGTTATCAAGATCCCTGCTAGTTTCCCGCTGTCACCTTCTACTACTTCCATTCCCCGCACTGAAACTCCTTCATCACCACCTCACTCACACAGTGACAAGGGAAAATCTTCTTTACACGCAGAGTCTCCCTACGAGCCGAAAGGGGTGCCTGTCAATCTCAAGAGTCTACAAGACATAGTCTTCTTGCTTGAGAAGGAGTCCGCAGAAAAGGATGAGACCATTCGGGTGATGCAAGAAGGAATGCTCAAGGTTTGTGACAAGCTGGATGAGTTTCAAGGGCAGATCAAAGCACACCGAAAGTTTATCAGATTTCTCTCCTTAGTGAATTATGATATGCGCAAAGAGATCAACAAGCTGAAAGGAATCAAAGTCCCAGAGTCCGATGATGATGACAAAGAAAATGATGACAGTGATGATAGTGATAATGACGATGATGATGGTGGTGGTGGAGACGAGAAAGAAAAAGACTCCTCTGACAAAAAGGATAAAGGGCCTCCAGATGATAAAGATCAAGGAGGAGACACAGGAAATCCATCCTCATCAGGCAAACCCACGAGCGATTACGATGATCTCTTTGGAGATATTCCTGATGATATCCTGTTTGGAGATTGTGTACAACCAGATGAAGCCACAAGAGCTGGATTTGATGGTTTGTTCGATGATTTTCCTGAAGATTTTAACTTCGAAGGGATGTTTGGAGATTTAGATGAAGCTGGACTTGTAACTTCGTTTCCAAATGAAGATGCAAGTCAAAGGGAAGAACCAGAAAATGTCGTTATCGCCGAAGTGGCCAAAGATCCGTAAGTGGATTACTTGTATGCTCACAAGTATATTGGTTCAGACGGAAAGGAAATTCCTCCCTTCGAAACTGTTATTAACAGCTAGTTCGATAAGCAAAAGGACTGGACCCCAGTGCCTCAGGAAGAAAGAGCAACTTGGCTAGGGGAGATGAATGTCGAGCATCCAGAGCACACTTTTATATCCGATGATCGAAATTTGTTCGCTGTTCGTAATGACAGATCAGAAGTATGATGCTGGATGTACGATAAGGAGAGAGACATATATCTGGTCAAGCGAAGAAATGGAAAATTTGAGTTCTACAAAAGGCCGCGAGACTTCTGTACCATGCCTAAATTTGACATAAGGAGCATCAACAAGGCGATGTTCTTTAATCCTTCTAAAGACTCACAAGCCGCCTTGTTTGCCAAATTCATCAAAGACCAGTGCGAGAAAGATTTTTCGGTTATGAGGATGGCGAAAGGAAGGCGATTTGTTTCTACTTGTATTGTCGATCCTATCAAGAAAGTGCCTTGGGTATACTACAAGTACCCACCTCCTCTTGTAGAGCAAGATGTGCCAGTATTTTCTCGAGTTCCAGACAATTCACTTGCCAACTTCTTATCCTGGTATTTTGACGAGAAAAACCTAGCCGCCATCATCCTCAGAAACAAAGATGATATAGATGACATTGATATGATTCTCGATCCCATGGATTTGTTGAAGTATGGAAATGATGATACGATGAAGCTACACTCCTCTCCAATCAGAGTCTATCATGGCTTTGATGAAGAGGCCAAGCCATTCACGCGCACTGTGGCGTATGCTATAGAGTTGCAGCTATATGTAGGAGCTGGACCACATAAGGTCACTCTTCCTATTGGATGACTTCGCCAGTCTAGGGAGAGTTTGTAGAGCCCACTACACGATGAAGACTGACAAAGTCAAACATTGGAAGAGTCAAAGTCTAGAAATTTTGTTGATTTCGTATACAGATATTTCGAATACACCATGTGTTTGAGTACTCGAAATGTTTTATGTTAAATTTCTAGTACACCTAGATTAGTATAAATAGACGTATTTTGTACTAGTTTAGGTTGGAATCCCGAGGCATTTGCTCTCTAGACGTATTGAGGCATCTGTACTCGAACTTTCAGTATTAATACAAAGATTATATTTTTCTACTTGCTTTCTTGATTCTAGCATGGATTCCGCACTTGTTAGAGTCTGTTGGTGATGATTTGAGTGATAAAGCTTCGTTCTTGATCCGGTTTGAGACCTACAATCTTATGCCTCATTGAATTAATGTCTATCACTACATTAAGAAATTGTGAAAACAGATAACAAACATTTACACCAAGGGGAGTTGCAAGCTCCCGGCAAATGAGTTGTCAGCCGATAGTACTATCATTGTTTCTGTTCGGCCCCACATGGGTTCACTAGATACAGTTCAGAAATGAGGACTTATAAGTTCTGTGATAGTGTTCTATTCTACAGGCAAAATCCTATGAAATCCACAAGTTCTCAACAATCACATGAAATCACGCAGATAACAGTGATACATATCATATAGTTCTGAAAAGTTTCACAGTGCTACCCCGATGTTTATAAATGATTAAAAAGAAAAGGGGTTGTACGAAACTCACCTGAAGTCTCAAGATAGCAAGATCACTCGCAGACTGGTGATAATAGTGTAAGTCTGCATTAGTTTATGTTTAATAAATTATTTATGTTTTAACTTACTGATTAGATCTTTCTGAACGTCCAATGTCAAAGATATTGCCTTGAAAGTCATCAAACCGATATTAAGTATTTAATTAATTAGTTTAATGATATATCATACAATGTATGATAATGTAGGAACCTACACTAAATTAGGTTCCTAATACAAGGTTGATGACACTCTTGATTAATCAGAATAATCTCGAATTAACCAAATAGTTAATGTTGTTGATTATAATGCTAAAACAGTTTCTAGATCGATTAATGGCTTAGAAATGATCAATCCTTGTTATTGATTACCCAAATATCATGAAATATCACAATGTAGCATTAGAATAGGTTTAATAACCATGTTTAACATACTAATCTGACTGCTATCATAAACATCAGATAATCGTTCCAATGAGTATGTTAATGATTGTGATTAGTTTGAAACACTTCGATTTAACCTTGCATTTCAAAGCTTAATTAAACTAATCACCTACATTGTCATAATCAAATGGTTTAAACCATTATAATCATGGGTATGATTTCATGCAAACCGGGCATTACAACGGATCAAAACAAGGATTTACACGTTAAAACATCGTGTTCTTCGTTTATAATCAATCCTAGGCATCATCTAGGCAATAATCAACAATCCTAACTATCTCATTACGTTCAAAAACAAGATCTAATCAATCAAAATCAAACTAGAAAGTTAAAATGAACCGTTACCCAACCAGATGGAGTTTCTGCTGCAGAACAACGATCAGAACTCGTAGATATGATCCCTGGTGCGATCCACGCGATTAGAAGGCTTCAAAATAGAGTTTGGATGGTGAAAAGTAAGTTTTTGTCGTCTGGTAGTCGAATGGAAGCAAGAAGAAACGATTTAGTTGAATTGTGCGTGAAAAACTGAGTTTTGTTCTCATCCACCGCCTCCAGACTCACTAGGCATACCGCCCCAGGTGGAGGTTTGGCTTGGGGCGTACCGCGCGGGACGAAGGAGAAGTCTAGACTTTTCGTGTGTGCCAGGCGTACCGCCTCGCGAGAAACACTGGGGCTAGGAGTACCGCCTGGGGCCATTTTTCTCAAATTTTTGGATTTTTCTTCGTTTCGTGATTCCGGGCAATCCGTAACTCCGTTTCACGCACGGTTTTTGCCCACGTTCATCATTTCTCGAATATTATCAACCTATAATAATTACAATAGCTAAATCAACGTGGATTTCAAGCACGACCAAATGTGCTCACGTCATTGATGCCGTAATTCTCGTATGCAATTGTCACAATAACGGTTTGCTGGTAAAATATTAACTGCGAGTCATGGTTAGGTCGAATTGGTTCACTCTTTTTCTTCCTTGATATCGTAGAGAGTATTTGTAATTTTTGTCATTAAGGATTATGTCAAGCATCAGTTTTTAACCCTAAATTTAAAAAACTATATATTTGAGTCCTTGTTCTATCATTTTTTGTGAGATTTCGTCCCTTTTTGTCACTGATGTTAGCCTTATGTTAAGTCATACACTAAATAACTAAAAGTCACCCATTATTTACAACAATTGATGTCCTATAATAATAATAATATAATATTATTATAATATAACATTTTTATAATAATAATATTATAATATAACAAAAAAAAACTATATTACTATAATAAAAATAAAAATATAATGAAAACAATATAATAATAATAATAATAAAATAATTATCATATCATATTATTATAATAATATTATTAAAACATAATATTACTATATTAAAAAAATAATATAATATTAATAATAATAATATTATAATATTACTATAATAATAATATTATAATCTAATTTTTATGATTTTCAATCGTTTACATTTATGTTTGCGTTTCTTTAAGATTTTACGATTAAGTGAGTCTTATATATACAATTATGTGATGCAACTATGCAAGTTTAGACACTTTTTATTTGTTTGCTATCACTTTTTAAAAAGTTTTGTTTTTTACACTTTAAAGTTTTACGACGCAGTGGCAACTTTATGCTTTATGAGTCTCAATTTTTGAGAGCACATTTTTATTTTGTTTAATGCAGGGTTACTGCCGCAATGCGAGGAGTAATCCCTAGTTTTAAACATTTTTCATCCCTCATCCCATATTTTGTAGAGTATAACAGAAAAACAAACACGAATTTTACACAGAATAAAGTGAAAGTTATGGCTAACACTTTCAAATCAAACTACTTGTGGTTCACTCACATATTTAATCAGATAAACATTCAATTCAAAATTGAAGAACAAGTTTGAATTTGTAATTAATTTCTATTTGAACAAGTTTGATCAAATATGATTTTTCTCAAGATATGTTGGGCTTGAAAAAAGGCCTTTTGGCAGTTTTAAAGTTTTAGTTTTCCTAAATTTGCCACTAAATTAATAAAACGAATTTTTCTATTAATTTTTCCAATGCTTGCCCATTGGAACCCTCATTGAATCGTAAAACCTTAAACAAATGTGCACTCTACACCCAACTTGTGTAATGAATTTCATGATTCGCATTGACTAACAAAATTAATCCAATTATACTAAAATATCTAACATACTCTTCATCACCGGTGCATTCTACCTCTAAGTTTATCAATAAAACCCCACTATGCATATTTTAAAAATTCTCTTTATTCATGAACTCACCCATCAAATGTACACACATTAACAAAAGATTATCAAAATATTTGAACCTTGGTCATTATTCATTATTATCATATACATACTGAAACGAGTAAACTGTAATTCATCTTAGCATAAAATTAGTAATATATTAGAAAAGGGTGATAGATCATTACTAAAGCTTACCTAAATTCCAAGTAAAACCTCCAAGAAAGTGGTGAAGGAGTTAGAGTGGAGGAGAGATGTCACACCCCGAGCCGGCGGGGTTGGATCGGATTCCCCGTCGGGCGGAAGGTCCCCGGGGCGCGATATCGTGAATAATTGTAACAACTGTGCCGGAAACGTCGCCGGAACAGTGAACGGAACAGTGAAGGCACAGTAAATCAGGTACAAACTATGCAAACTATTGATATACTATCAACTACGCAATGCTTAACAGTAAACTATTATGCTATTGTTTCTGAAATCTGATTAAACGTAACAGTTTAACAGTCAGAAACACACCAGACAACATTGAACAGTGAAACCAAGGTTTATTGATGTGCTATTATGTGTAAACGTATGCAAGGTTAAACAAAACAAAACGATAACGGTTGTTGTTACAGAATGCTAAACCGATGAGTTATTCGGATAGGTGACGATCTGTACGAATGATTCTGATAGTTTAACGTTCTGAAATAATAACTGAAAAGTAGAAAACAAAAGTCGGAAAGCAAAACCATCATCGTGTTTGTTCGAATGACGATTCGAACAAATACGCGCGATGGTGACGCGTTCTGACAAAACGAAAACGAAAACGATGAAAGATACGAACGATCATAAATTCAAGGAAATTAAATATTTCCTATTTTACAATTTTGAAACTCATCATTAAATAAATTAAATAAAATTGTTTTAAGAAATCGCGAACAGGTTTAATTAACGCGTAAAAATACTAAATTTGTTAAATAAATTGTTTAAAAGATACTTAAATTATTTTTGAGGTAAATAAATAAACACCGCGATATTTAAAAATAGATCTGTAATTAAAACATCATGAAATAATTCTTGTTTTAATTTAAACGCGAAAATTACGCGTTACGTTCCGGAAACGTGACGAAAACACGAACCGAGCCACGAAAACAAATCCGAACACACGCGGGGTATATAAACCCCAAAAGAGTTCTTTTTATTCATTTCACCTCTTTCTTCCACCTCCCAAACCCTAAATTTCCGGATTCAAGCCACCATCACCATTGTTGAGCTTTAAACTATCATATCTTGGTCAATACTCCACCAAATCGTCCCATTCTCGAACCTACACGAAGCTTGCATCACCCTCTACATGAAAGTACAACCGATCTAGAACAAAACCCACTGAAATTAAAGGTATGAAGCTGTAAAGTTACGAAAAATTAGGGTTTTCACCCATCTTGATCGACCACCATCTTAAGCCGGTTAAAAACTCTTGCCATTCGAGCCCAACATCTGGAAATGTAGTCCTAGCACCCTCCCAACACATAGAACCATCTTCAAGCTTGGTTGAGAGCTCGGTCATGATCATCTAGTCGACCCCATGTTCAGCTAGCCGAATGGCTAAGGTGCGGCCGAAAGAACCCCGACCGAACCAGCTTCATTCGAGGCCTTCCCTCATTCGGCCAACTACACCCACCGCCATTCGCCACTGTCACCCATTCGACCACCAACCCTTTCGCCGGCTGCCAGTCATTCGAACCACCTTGGACCGAATGGTCTCATTCGATGGTACCCTCATTCTCCCAGCCACCCCTCAATCGGCTGAAGACCCACAGGATCTCATTCGACCAACCTTAGGTCGGCCCAAGTCTCAACCAGATGGCCCAAAGAACTGGGGTAGCTCATGCGAATTTTTCAGGCTCAACACCACAAAATAATAAGCCAATGTTGATTTTGTTCGGCCACACCCATTCATTCGCTCGAACTAGCAGGCCCTCATTCGGCCCACATTGGTCCACTTGGCCCAACAACATTACACAGTGGATCCATCTGGTTCAGGCCCAAAGCAACATGCAATAGGCCTCATCTCGGCCCAACAGATTTCCCCTTGGCCCAGTTATGCGGCCCAGCAGTTGATATGATCCAAGGCCCAATAACATCCAACAAGGCCCAATCCATTTCAGTTGGCCCACATAATCCTCTTCTGGCCCAATCAGTTTCGTAGTTGGCCCAGCAGTCTATCAATTGGCCCAACAGTCGGCCCAACAAGTTATTTGGGCCATAGTGATAAAAATAGCCCACACAACCAAATGACCCAACTTCATATAGATTCGGCCCACTTGATTTGTTTTGTAAACAAACGCATAAAAGTTCAAGTAAGACACGTGGCTTGTGACAAGATCCTTTAAGGATTAATAGAAATCTAGAATTCGTCTAACATGGGTTAAAAGGTAAGTGTCATGGTTAAATACAACAACACATCAAGAATAAGGACAACGCCTTTGAGTAATTTATCATGGTGATTTGAAACAAATTAAATTTTTTTTAAGTACTACACTTAGAAATTCTTATGGGTTAAAATTCTCATAAGTTTATTATAGCAATAAATCAAGCAAGACACACAACCTAAAGACATGTAGCAATGTTGAACTATAATAAGAGAACAAAGGCCGAATCATGACCGAGACTTCCGAAGTGTTAGCCAAAGTCATGGCTAACACTCACACACACACATAAATCATTCATAAACTTATACTTACAAATTCGAACAACGTGAAATCAATACAGGATCGTGAAAACAAAATCAATTACAACAAAGAGCGCGTGCATTCTTTTGTGAGACTAAGTCAACTACCACAACTGCAAGGTGAGTTCATTGTCCCTTTTCAAACTATTTTGGTTTTTAACTCGGGACTGAGAAACATGTTATACTTTTTAAAACAAATGTTTTAAATTTAACAAAATGCTTTTATACTATTGATTATGCCAAGTGCTAAAGGCATAATACACTATTCAAACCAAATGCTATTTGATTATGCCAAGTGCTAAAGGCATAAGACACTATTCAAACTAAAACTAAATGCTATTTGATTATGCCAAGTGCTAAAGGCATAAGACGCTATACACACTAAATGCTATTTGATTATGCCAAGTGTTAAAGGCATAAGACATTATTCAAGCTAAATACTATGTGATTATGCCAAGTGCTAAAGGCATAAGCTACTTGCTAATACTAAAGCTATGTGTTAATACCAAGTGCTAAGGGTATTTGCTATATGATGATGCTATTGTGGATGCTAATGCTATGAGGTTATGCTACAAACTAATACTATGAGTCATGCTAAATACTAAGACTACGGGTTAAACTAAATGCTAATACTACGGGTTTATGCTACAAACTAACACTACGAGTTATGCTTAATACTAATGCTATGAGACTATACTACTTGTTAATGCTATGGGTTTATGCTAGAGACTAATGTAAACACTAAATGCTAATGATGCTATAATGCTATGGGGATACTAAATACAAATATACATACATACACATTGAATACTTGAAGCTATGGATACTATAAACTCTTGAATGCTATGTGATTGTCATGCTCAAACAACGGTTTGGCCTCTCAGCGCTTGCCTTACCGGTTGTAAAGCTAGTTCTTGTGCACAAGTTACGTAAATGCTGGACTCTTTGTATGCTAAAACTATTGGCTATGGAAGAACAATAGTTGGTCTCTCAATGCTTGCCTTCAGGTGTTCTTCCTAGTCGGGACTGTAAGAACAATAGTTGGTCTCTCAGTGCTTGCCTTCATGTGTTCTTCACAGTCGGGACTAGAAGGCATCGACTATGGTCTCTCAGTGCTTGCCATAGGGTGTCCTTCATGGTCTGAATCGAGGAAATTGACTGATGGCCTCTCAGTGCTTGCCATGCAGTGTTTCCCACAACTATTTACCTGGGTGATCAGTAACTAGGACGATATTGGTGATCCTTAGTTGACTTTGTGTCGACCTGGAAATCCTCTATCTCCCCCTGAGTTGCTAATTATACCTGGGGCTGGTCTGGATTGATACTGGATTCCTTCGGGCATTCGGTTATCCATATCGGTAACTATCGGGCTAAACTCACGGATACTATTGGTGCATGGGGTAAACTTATAAACAAAGTGCTTAAACTATGATGGGGAAACGAGATTGGAGGGTTGGTAAAAGGCTTAATTATTATTAGCAACAATGTCATATCCGGATTAGTATGTGGTGGGACGGCGTCTGGGCGGGTCGTAGGCTCGACTCAGGGGTATGCCCTATATATAAGCATACCGATTTGGATATTACATGTGGAGTTAATAAGATTAAGGTTTTACCGAAAGGAGTTTTGTTAAAGCTATTTAAACTTATAAACTACATGAACTCACCAACCATTGTGTTGACCTTGTTTCTTTTACATGCTTTCTCAGGTGATGCACAGGTATAATCTAAGGCTCAGGATTGCATGCTAGGCAGCCCAACTAGAGGACCTAGCAGACTTTTGAAAGCACGTCTTTTGTAGTTAATACGAATCTCTTTTGGATATCTTGTACAGATACAAGATAGAAACATTTGATTCTTTTGGATAGGTTTACTTAGTTAAATTATCAAACACTGATGCTGTAATTTAACTTTGTAATCCTAGTTTAATGCTAATTGTGCTTTAAATATTCTTAACATTGATGCTATGTAAACAATCTGATCAACACGATTATCACTCGCGATATCGCGCCCCGGGAACCTTCCGCCCGACGGGGACATCCGATCCAACCCCGCCGGCCCGGGGTGTGATAATAATAATCGAAATGATCAGATTGTTTACATTGCACATGATATATAAATAAGAAACTTGCTAAAATAAAATAGAATTACAAAGTTAAATTACATCAGTTAAGTTTATAATTTAACAATGTAAATCTACTATCACATCATAACTCTACTATCTTGTATCTGCACAAGATATACAAAATAATTGTGTAATGATGTCCAAAAGTATGCAGGTCCAAAAGCTAGGTCCACTATCGGATATCCTAGTCCAAAAGAACTGACTCTTTAGTTGACCTGTTCGTCACCTGAGAAGTCATGCAAAAATAAAGTCAACACATGGTTGGTGAGTTCATATAGTTAGTGATTGAAAATAATTTGCAAACCTTTTTCGGTAAAAACCGTAACCTCATTAACATCACATGTAATATCCACATCGGTATGCTTATATATAGGGCATACCCCTGAGTCGAGCCTACAACCCGCCCAGACGCCGTCCCACCACATACTAATCCCCATATGACACCGTTGTTAATGATAATTAAGCATTTTTACCTACCATACACTTCTATTCCACCATAGTTCTAACATTCCCTCAAAACATTTGTTAAACCCTCGGGTAACAACCTTAATCTCATTAACATCACATGTATCATCCAGATTGGTATGCTTATATATAGGGCATACCCCTGAGTCGAGCCTACAACCCGCCCAGACGCCGTCCCACCACATACTAACCCACATAGAACATTGTTGTTAATGATAATTAAGCATTTTACCCTTACAATTAACCCATTAGTTCTTCAGTTCTTTGTTCCTGTAATTACAACAATTTGGAATCTCTATTGATTCCTTAAGTTCATCACATAATTATGATCAACCACAATAATTGTAGAAACAGTTAAATAAATGCTTAATTAAATAAATAAATAAATAAACATTTAATAAAATCTAAGACCTAGTGATTGGGCATTGGTCAACTCGAGTAGACTAGTCTAGCAATCAGGGTTTTTAGTAGTAAAGGAGATCTGTAAACCTCATCAAACATG
Organism: Mikania micrantha; assembly: GCA_009363875.1. Taxonomy (NCBI): domain Eukaryota; kingdom Viridiplantae; phylum Streptophyta; class Magnoliopsida; order Asterales; family Asteraceae; genus Mikania; species Mikania micrantha. The sequence continues at coordinate 60,584,833 of CM018695.1, forward strand.
TGACCTATAATCAATCAGTCTAGCTAGGACATCTTTTGATATATAGGCTTTTATAGTTCTTTAGACCGTCCATAGTTCGTATAGTTCTTTAGTTCTTTGGCACATGTTATCTTTTGAGCATTTCCCAGATGTTCCTCAAAACAGTTAGGGAATACTGTAAATATCATCAAACATGCGTCTCATATTCGATCAGTCTAGCTAGGACATCTTTCAAACCTGAGAATGGCACATGCTATCTTTGATATTTCCCAGTTAGACCCTTGGAATAGTTCTTTGTACTTAGTTCTTTGAAATAGATCGTTAGTTCTTTGACAACACACCCTTGAAATAGTTCTTTGATTAGTCCGGTAGTTCTTTGAAATAGACCTTTGAAAATAGTTCTTTGTTTTAGATCTTTAGTTCTTTGAAAATAGTTCTTTGATTTGAGGAGTTATTTACTCATGATGAATAAATAACTGGTTTTAAGTCCAATAAACAGTTTACCTAGACATGATTCTAGACTAACAGTTATACATGTAAAACATATACAAGTAAAAGCATTTAAGTAAATATAATCCAAGGAAAATAATTTACGCATGCTTCTCAGCCCCGCGTTTGAAATATTTATTAAAATCCCTAAGTGATAATCCATTTTCAACATATGTTAACAACTTATTTTAAGTTTTTAGTGTGTCTAAGAATCCCATTATTTTTGACAATAGCCCATGGTTGTATCAATAACCCTATATCCCTAGGATTGGCTTTAATGTGCTTTCCATACGCTTACAAGAAAGTCCCATGTACTCTTACATGCACTTCTGCATGATTATTTACTACGAACGAAGCCATATGACCAGGTTTCTATTCTAAAATCTATATGCGTAGTCCATGTATCAACAAAGCCAATAGGAGGGGTCCTAGGTTCGCCGTGTTCTAAGGATTTTATAAGGTTTAGGGTTCGGCTAGGGTCTGATTTAAGTGAAGGCAGTGAACCTCTTGAGACTACACATGGGTTCGACAGTGAACCAGCTCGGTGAACCCTTTAGGTTCGGCTGATAGGAGAGCTCTAGGTTCGTTCGATGGTTCGGGACTCCTAGGGTTTGCATGGCCATGGTTCGGCCTTGCAAGGTTCGGTTATGCTAGCAAGGCTCAACACTGCACAGCAGGGTTCGTCACCCAGGGTTCGTCACCTCCTAATGAAGGTTCGGCCGGTTAAGGAGCTCTCAGGTTCGCCTAGACCTGTAGGGTTCGGCCCCAGAGTAAAGGTTCGGCCCTGTATGGTAGGTAAACGACACAGGTTCGGTGTAGGGTTCCAACAGGTTCGGCTCAGAACAGCACAGGTTCGGCGCAGAACAGCACAGGTTCGGTGCAGGGTTCGGCTAAGAAAGATGCTAGGTTCGGCTCCCTTATTCCGGTTCGCAACAGCTTCGGCTATGTTGGAAAGGGTTCAGCCGTGTAGCAGGTTCGTCCATGGCTGGGGTTCGTCGACCTGCCCTCTTAGATTCTCACTGTTCATCATCTTCTTCGTCGCCCTTAACCTGTTCAGATTGTTTCCTAGGGTTCCATAGTGGTTCATGGTAGTTTACTTTGATATATCTAAGGGTTAGAACCGATTATAACAACATTGGATACAATGAGTCGTGATACTCCCTAAAAACCGAAAAGAAACTTGAAATTTACCTCAAATTTTATGGATGAAAGCTCGTATAACTTGTACTTCCTTGATCTACGTTGCGTGGCGGTCGTTTTGACACCAAGAACTCTTGAATCTGATGAGAAACGAGCTCCAAATCTTAGAGAGAAGTTTGAGGTTTTAGAGAGAGAGAGAAACGAAATTGTGATGGTGGATAGGTAGTTGGGTTGGTTGTGACATTAATTCCCCTCATTAAATGGTTCTCAATTACCCGGTAGGTTCGGTTTCGTTCGGTTACGCGTAAAGTATCTGTTTCTTCGTAGTTTTCGTAGCGAGACGACGCGGTTTATTAAAATAGAATTCCTAAATTTATTCTAAGTGGTTATTCCTAGTAAATTATCTAAATATCTTTTATTTATTTTAAATTTTCAAAATATTAAATTTACTGTTTAAAATCGAATCGTACAGTCGTCGCGCGTATTCGTTCGAATCGTCATCCGCACGAACACGACGATAACTATACTTTTCAATATTGTTTTCTAATTATTGGATATCATTCAGAACGTTAAACTTCAAGATTTATTCGTACAGATCGTCACCTATACGAATAATCCGTCAATTTAGCATTCACATAACGACCTACGTGTTGTTTTGTTTTATAAAGCCTCACATACGTTTACACATAATAAAATCCTAACAATTAATCACATGATGGTTCTGTGTTGCCAAATAATTATCTGACTGATGAACCATGTGTACTGAGTTTAGTTTCTCTGAAGTGATTTTGAATTCACTGTTTGTTACATGAAATGATAATGATACATGCTATGAATATGAAATACACTGAATTGCATAGAATTTGTACCTGATTACTGTTCATGTTACTGTTGCGATCACTGTTCCGATACGATTCCGGCACTGATGTTACAAGAGACAACCTATAGGTCTCAAGTTCAATCTTCAATTAGAGCAATTTTTATTGAAGGCCACTGACCCAGTTGCTTGCGGCCGCGATTTACTTGTTCATTTCGGTTAGTAGGGTATTGGAGGGAGCCGGGGGTTTACTACGCAAGTGGGTCCCACGGTTTTCAAAAAAAATTAACTAGGAACAAAGCTAAGTTAAGAACAACTATCGACCTTAAACTTTTAACTATATCGATGGTTTATGGGTTGTTTCCTAGCCTGCACATCAATCTCTAATTGTACTTCACCTTTGACCTCGGTGTTGAAGATAAAATGAAAATCCTGTGACTAGTTTGGAAGAGTTTAAAACAACAAGGACTAATATTGTAAATTAGTTTGTTAGTTTGTAACATATTAGTATTAGTCTTATTAATCTTCTTCTTGAAGTGTAGTTAGGAGTTCTTCACTAATTGTTCATCAATTTACCTGTAAATTGTTCTTGTTCTATAATTGAAAGGAGTTGTGAGTTGTCTGTGATTTTAATTGTTCTTTTCTGGTGTTCAATTTTGTAACAAGTGGTATCAGAGCCACGGTAAGGCTCAATTCAGAAAAGGGGAGAAATGAATTAGAGATCACAAACGATAATGGTTTCCATGAAATTCGAATTGGAGAAATTCGATGGGAAGAATGATTTTAGCTTATGAAGACTGAAGATGTGAGCACTATTGGTTCATAATGGTGTGGTGGATGCACTGAAAGGGGAGGATCAATTAACGGAAAATCTCTCGGTCTAGGAGAAGAAAGAGATGATGGAGAAGGCTCACAGTGCAATTGTGTTGAGTCTAGGTGATCGAGTTCTCCAGGAAGTCTCGAAAGAAACCACGGCAGCTGGGGTGAGGTCAAAGCTAGAATCGTTGTACATGACTAGGTCATTGGCAAATCGTCTGTATCACAAGAAGCGCTTGTACACGTTTCAGATGAGTTCAGGGAAGATGATTGAAGATCATATCGATGATTTTAACAAATTGGTATTGGATCTAGAAAACATAGAGGTTGAATTAGAAGAGGAATATCAGGCAATTATTTTCTTGACATCGCTGCCAAATTTGTATGAACATTTTGTTGATACACTGATGTATGGCAGAGATACTCTTTTAATGGAAGAGGTTTTGGTAGCTTTAAATTCGAAAGAACTTAAGAAAATAACTAGTATTAAAGATGATAGTGGAGATGGGCTGTTGATTAGAGGAAAAGCTGATCAAAGAAGCTCAAGTTCAAAGGCTACACCGAACAGTAAAACTAAAATAAAGCTCAAGAAACGTTGCTATGTATGCAATTTTGAGAAACACTTTAAAGGGGACTGTCCTGAATGGAAGAAGAAGCGGGGTGATTCTAGTGGATCAAGAAGATATGATTCACATGATGATTCCTTAAAGGGATATGATAGCGCAGGAGTATTGAATGTTACTAAAGGTGGGGTAAGCTATCAATGGGTGCTGGATTCTGGTTGTTCCTTTCACATGACTCGAATTAAAGAATACTTTAAGGAACTCATGAGTGAAGATCTTGGATCAGTAAAATTAGGAGATGACCATCCTTGTGAAGTTGTTGGTCATGGAATAGTGACTTTCAAAATGGATAGTGGAATCGAGATTGATCTGAAGGGTGTCAAGTGTATTCCTAACCTAAGAGAAGTCTGTTGTCTCTAGGAACTTTTGAAAAGGATGGATGTCATGTGAGTTTAAGAAATAGGTAGGCAAAGGTGATTAAACGTTTATTAGTAACATTGATTGGCACTATGAGAGAAAATAACATTTATATACCGGATGGTAAAGTTCTAGTTGGATCTAGTAACTTTACTGTATCTAAAGAAAGAAACTCTAAAGCTTGGTTATGGCACCAGAGATTATGGCATATAAGTCAACAAGGAATTGTTGAATTAAACAAACAACAAGTTCTTAGGGATAAAAAGAACTGTACTATTGGTTTATGTGAAACTTGTGTGTTGGGAAAGCATAAAAGAGTTAGTTTTGGCAAGTGTAAACATTTTACTAAAGGTGTGTTGGATTATGTGCACTATGATTTATAGGGGCATGCAAAAGTTGAATCTATAGGAGGTGCTAGATATTTTCTTTCAGTTGTTTATGATTTTTCAAGAAAGGTTTGGGTGTTTTGTGATGAAACATAAATCTGAGACTTTCAAGAAGTTTAAAGATTGGAAAGTATTAGTTGAAAACCAAACTGGAATATGAATTAAGAAGCTTTGAACTAATAATGGGTTAGAGTTTTGCAATGATGAGTTTAATCAATTTTGTAAATCTTGTGGTATTGCTAGGCATCTTAATGTACCAAGAAATCCTCAACAAAATGGGTTGGCCGAAAGGATGAACAAAACTCTGCTGGAAAGAGTTAGATGTATGTTGACTAGTTCTGGGTTACCTAAGGTTTTTTGGGCTAAAGCTGTATCAACGGCATCTTATCTCATTAACAGGTCACCTTCAACTGATTTGAAATTGAAGACCCCTATGGAAGTATGGTATACTTTAAAGGTATTTGGGTCATTGGCTTATGCTCATGTAAGTAATGGAAAGTTAGAAGCCAGGGCAGAAAAATGTAGTTTTCTGGGATATCCTAAAGGTGTTAAAGGATATAGATTATGGAAGATTGAATATAGTAGTCCCAGGATAATAATTAGCAAGAGTGTAGTGTTTAAAGAAAATGTGATGTATAAACACTTAATGAATTCTGCTAAAGAGTTAGTAATTGAAGAAAGTGAAGAACAAGGTGGAGTTCACATTGAGGTGGAGTCTGAACTTAATGAAGGAAGGTCTGATTTGTTGAATGATAACTCTTGTATGGGGATTACGGGTGGCCATAATCTTGCTAAGGATAGACCCAGAAGACATATAGTTCCTCCTTTGAGATATAGGCAGGATGATGATATCTCTGCTTTAGCATTTATTGCAGCAGAATATCAAAGTAGTAATGAACCATTGACTTGTTCAGAAGCTGTAAATTCTGAGGATAAAGTCAAGTGGGTGGACGCTATGAAAGAAGAGATGTATTCTTTATATAAGAATGGTACTTGGGAACTACTTAAGAAACCAATGGACAAGAAATTGTTTTCTTGTAAATGGATGTATAAGATCAAATATGGTGTTGTAGAAGGTAAAGGTCCCAAGTTTAAATCAAGGTTAGTGGCTAAGGGTTTTACCCAAAAGGCAGGTGTAGATTATGACGAAATTTACTCTTCGGTTGTCAAGCATTCATCTATAAGGGTAATTTTGTCACCAGTTGCATCTATGGATCTGGAATTAGAATAGTTAGATGTAAAAACAACGTTCTTGCATGGGTATCTGGATGAGGAGATTTATATACAACAGCCATTGGGTTTTGAGGTGAAAGGTCATGAAGAAAAGGCTTGTTTACTTAAAAGATCGTTATATGGGTTGAAGCAGTCACCAAGGCAATGGTATAAAATGTTTGATGAATTTGTGGTAACACATGGGTTCTCTCGAAGATCTTATGATAGTTGTGTCTATTTCAAGAAAGCTGAAAGTGGTGAGTTTATCTACTTACTTTTTTTATATGTTATTAGCTTGTGCTGACAAGAATGTAATTTCTGAGACTAAAAGGATGTTAATGTCTGAGTTTAAAATGAAAGATTTGGGTTAAGCTAAGAAGATCTTGGGTATGGAAATCGTAATAATTCGAGATATGAAGTTGTTAAGGTTAACACTGAGTAGTTATTTGAATAAGGTGTTAATGAACTATGGTATGGAAGGTTGTAAAAGTATTAAAACTCCTATAGCAGGACATTTCAAAGTGTCAAGTGTTGATTCACCTACAACTGTTGATGAGCAGAATTATATGGATAAGGTGTCGTATGCTAATGTGGTGGGTAGTCTAATATATATGATGGTATGTACTAGTCAAATGGATCTTGAGGTACTTAAATGGTACCATGTTTGTTGGGTTGATATTTGGTGATTATGCTAAACTGAGAAATAGCAACATAGTTGGTTATGTTGATGCTGACTATGCAAAAGATTTTGACCGAGGAAGATCAAATATTGGCTATGTTTTTCAGGTTTTAGGAAGTGTAGTAAGCTGGAAGGCTCAATTGCATCCTGTTGTTGATTTGTCTTCAACTGAATCTGAGTATATTGCTCTAACCGAAGCTGTAAAAGAATCTTTATGGTTAAAAGGGTTTGTCTTAGAATTGGGAGTTGATTCAACAAAAACTGTAATTTTCTATGACAATCAAGGAGCAGTTAAATTGTCTAAGAATGGTGTGTTTCATGAACGGACTAGACACATAAATGTGAAATTGCATTTTATTAGGGATGTGATTAATGCTAAAGAGGTCAAAGTTGAAGAGATTGCTACTGAGCTAAATGCAACCGATATGTTCACCAAGGCTTATCGTGTCCTAAGTTCATTATCTGTTTGAAGGCATTAAGTATTGGTTGATTGCAGGATTTTGATTTTAAGGTAGAGATTGTTGAAGATAAAATGAAAATCCTGTGACTGGTTTGGAAGAGCTTAAAACAAGGACTAATATTGTAAATTGGTTTGTTAGTTTGTAACAGATTAGTATTAGTCTTATTAATCTTCTTCTTGAAGAGAAGTTAGGAGTTCTTCACTAATTGTTCATCAATTTCTCTGTAAATTGTTCTTGTTCTGTAACTGAAAGGAGTTGTGAGTTGTCTATGATTTCAATTGTTCTTTTGTGGTGTTCAATTTTGTAACACTCGGCTCAAATTAGAATTGTAACTCTAGATTTAGCTCCAAGTGGGTTGAAAATGATAACGTTTGTGCAATGTTTAGAACCGGATGGAACCAAATGATAGCTTAATTATGAATAATTGAATTTATTTAGACTATTATACCATGATTTATTTATATATTTTTTTTTAATTTTGAATTTTAAAGTGTTGTATCATGAATTTAAACTATTAAAATGTTTAAATATAAAAAAACCAAACTACAAAAATAAACCTAAACACCCAAAATAGGAACAAAAGCTAGAAATTTTTATTTACCTTTATTCAGATTGTTCGAGTTGTTATCGTTATTTGAATTTATCCGAATCCGAACCCGAAGCAAAACCTAATTCAGATATATTCGGGTCAAATGACATTCGAAGCAATTTAGGTCTGGGCGGGTTCGGATGGAGGTAATAAAATTAAAATCCCAAATGAGTCGTCAGGTATGAAGCTTTTATGAGGCAGGGGTGACCGCCCCCCTCTTTTTTCGTCCGTAGTGTTAATTCTTCGGTTAAAATGTTATTTTTAGTAAAAAAATAGTGGTTTCGACCCCCCAAACCGTCCAAGCTCCGCCACTGTAAGTCGCAATCCGACCCGGCGAACACCCTATTGAAAGTTGCATCTCTGTATGTCCATGTAGTGTAATAATAGCTCATAGTTACAAGTTGCCGTCTAATATCGAGCCTGCAAGTTACGATTTTGTGAACAACGTGGTGTTGTGAACAATCCTTCTGCATATACAATTTCATACGACTTCGAACAATCGAACCTGGGAATTCAATTGAATCCAATATTTGGAAATAGCCGACAAGGAAATATCGGGAATTGGGCTTCGTGGGGATGTTAATAAAATGTATGGGCCCAAATCGTTTTGGTTTAATTTCTAAAGTAATATATTTTCTTGTGTTCTTAGGTCACTCAAGTTTAGGGCTAGACACAAGCCGAACCAAACAAATCGTATCTTTGTTCATGATTGGTTTGTTTATAAACCAGACCAGACCAGACCAGACCAAACACTTTTCAATCAACTTGAATCAAACAAGCGTATTGCGAAAGAAGCGAGTTTTAAGTGTCGCGGAACAAAAAAAGTAGCATAAAAGTGTTAGTTATTAAAGTAACGTGTGGTTTTTCGTCCCTATGGTTGCGTCAAATAAGAAAACGTTTAACTCTTTCAGCGATAATACATTTCCAATTTTAACACTTTTTGTCCAATAACTAACATTAAGTGATATTGTTGTTTACTTTTTTAAAAAAGTACCTAAATGCTCTTGATGGTAATCTAATATAACATTTTCTTCCCATCTATTTAACTCTCTATGAATCACATACATTCATAAACAAAATAATTCAAGATTCACCCGTGAAAAGAAAAATGAAATAATGTAACTGAAAATTTTCTTTTCATCAATAATTTTACTGTAGTTTTTATTTAAGGTTTCCTTGTATTTTATGGAATTTTATGAGACCAGCCAATAGATAGGGCAAAAAAACCGGTTTGGTTTCCCAAACCGGTTTATAAACCGGAATTTCTCATGGTCCAAACCGGTTTCACCCAAATCGGTTTCCAAACCGGTCTGAACCGTAGGTTTGTAAGAGGTTTGGGTTTTTTACCGTTGGAATAGGTTTGGAACCGAACTGAACCGAACCAAACCGGTTTTAACAGCTGGATCGCATTTGACCGGTTTTTTTCGAAAAAAAGGCGTTGAGGGTGTTTTTTGAACGTTTTTTCTTGTTTTTTTTTTTTTTTGCATTTTAGCCCCCATATGTTTACTATAAATAGGTAGTGGTTGTTTAGGTTTAATCACACAACTCTCAAACCCAAAAAACTCTCTCAAAACACAAAAAAAAAAACACTCTCTAAACTCTCAAAACGCAAACTCGCTCAAAAATGGCTTCATCAAGTGTTAACTCTTCGGTTGATTGTGGTGCTTTAACTAACCTTTAAGTTGTTGAAATTATTCCTACGAAGAGAAATCCCGAAATAAGGAAAAACCACGACTTATGTAAAATGCCGAGCGGTCCGAATAAAGCTTGGTGCAAGGTTTGTGGTAATTTTTTCAAACATGACGCGAATAGTACTTTGAAAAACTATCACGAGTACAAATATTGTGAATCTTTGAAGAACGAAGCGGCACGAGGTCAACCTACGATGTCGAACGGCGGGAGTATTTTCGCTTATAGTGTCGATGCGATTCAGGAGCAAATGGCGCAATTCGTAATTTAACAAAGTTTGTCATTTAACCACTTCGACAACCCTCGTCTAACTCGACTTATTCAACAAACTCTTCAACCTCATTAGAAACACGTAAGTCGTTCTACCATTAGAAGAGATTGTTTAAAAATGTGAAAAAAAGGCTAAAATGGACTTATTTTGGGTTTTAAAACTTACAAACCGGCGTTAGTTTAACTTGTGATGTTTGGTCCGCTTCACATGGTTCACCCGACACGTACCTTTGTGTTACCACTCATTGGGTACAACCCGATACGTGGCAATTAATGAAACGTACGGTCGCGTTGGAGTTCCCTAAACTAATCAAACCTTAAACTAATAATTAATAAAACCATAATAAAACCTTAAACTAATCAAACCCTAAACTAATTATTAATAAAACACTAATAAAACCTCAAACTAATAAAATATTAAACTAATAATTAATAAAACCCTAATAAAACCTTCAACTAATCAAACCTTAAACTAATAATTAATAAAACCCTAATAAAACCTTAAACTAATAAAATTTTAAATTAAAAATTAATAAACCCTAATCAAACCTTAAACTAATCAAACCTTAAACTAATAATTACTAAAACCCTAATAAAACCTTAAACTAACTAAACCTAAACCTTAAACTAATAAAACATTAAACTAATTAATGTTTTATTAGGGTTTTATTATTTATTAGTTTAAGGTTTTATTATGGTTTTATTACTTATTAGTTTAAGGTTTTATTAGGGTTTTATTTATTATTAGTTTAAGGTTTTATTAGGGTTTTATTAATTATTAGTTTAAGGTTTAGGTTTTATTAGTTTAAGGTTTTATTAGTTTAAGTTTTTATTAAAGTTTAAGGTTTTATTAGGTTTTGAAAAAAAAAACCGGTTTGATGAACCGGTTTGGCCCAAACCGGTTTTATATAATCCACATCGGTTTGAATAGGTTTGGATTTTTGATGGTTCGAACCAGTTTTTGCCTAAACCGGTTTCCCACACTCACTACACAAACCAGACCAGTTTGAAAACCAAACCGGTATGGATTAAAAAGTCGGTTTGTGCAACTCAGGGGCCTCTATCCCTCTAGCATACAAGATTAAAAATGAGATATAATTATTTATGTATATGTATATGTATTATGTATATAAAAATATATTAGAAAATAAATCGAGCAGGCATGTTTTAGTTGTGCTTGGTTCTTTGATCAGCTGAACCGAACTGAATCAAGTGCCTTTTGATCAAGCAGTAATGGCTTTGGGATTCCACCCTGCCGGCTTACGCTTTACCGAATATAACTAAAAGGATGCTAATTGTAACAACAGTGCCGGAAACGTCACCGAAACAGTGATCATAAACAGTACGTGAACAGTAATCAGGTACAAATCTCTTATAATTCAGTGTATTTCATATTCATATCGAGTTTCAGTATCATTTCATGTTATCAAAACAGAGAATTCACAATCATTTCAGAGAAACAAGTTCAGAACAAGGGTTCTTGAGTCAGATAATTATCTGGCAACACAGAACCATCATGTGATTTATTTGTTAGGATTTTATTATGTATAAACGTATGTGAGGCTTTACAGAACAAAACAGCACGAATGTCGTTACGTGAATGCTAAACCGACGGATTATTCGTATAGGTGACGATCTGTACGAATAAATCTGAAAGTTTAACGCTCTGAATGATATTCAATAATTAGAAAACAATATTGAAAAGTGTAGTTATCGTCGTGTTTGATCGGGTGACGATTCGAACAAACACGCGCGATGACCGCGCGATTCGATTTAAACGTAATTAAATATTTTACAAAATTAAATAATTGAAAGATATTAGTTAATTAATTAGGAATCACAACCTAAAATAATTTTCTAAATTCTATTTTTATAATCGAGTCGTTTCGTAACGAAAACGACGAGAAACCGGCGTTTCTACGCGAAACCACGCGAAACCGAACGAACCCGAACAAACCCGGGTATGTCCACCTCATTTAATGAGGCATTAATGGTGTCAACAAACTCCACCAACCAGATTTTTCCCCAATTTTCGTTCATACCTCTCTCTCTCTCATTCTCTCTCTAAAACTCACAACTTCTCACTAAGATTTCTTGCTTGAATCTTAACCATTTCGTGTGTTCTTGGTGTCAAAATCACCACCATTACTAGTAGAACACGAAAGTACAACGGATCTAAGCTCTCACCCACCAGATTCGAGGTAAAATCCACGTTTTTGTTCGGTTTTGGGTTTTGAAAACCCTAATCTTACACCCCTTTGTTTAAACCGATTTAGCCCATTTCGAACCATAGGACCTACATCACAACATCTTAAAACGATGTAAGAACAAAGCCCACTTGAATCCCCTACTGATTTGCTCAAAAGCCATGGTAGCCACCACCAGGCCGCGATGGCCGAATGAAGCCATCAGCTCGGCGAATGACCAGGGGCGAATCAGCCTCCTCATTCGGCGAATGGGCAGGAGTGAACCAACGAATGGCTAGGAGCGAAGCAGCTCTCATTCGGCCGAACCAGGGCTCCATTCGACCAAGTTCTTATTCGACCTAGCTCATTCGGCCACACCTCATTCGACCAGCCTCATTCGATCGGCCTTAGTCTGTCGCCAGTCATTCGCTCGGCCCAAACATTGACTCATTCGACCATCACCCTCTTTCGGCACTTAGACATTCGATCAGCCCTATCTCATTCGACCTTTACCTTTTTCATTCGGCCATCCTTCCTTCTTGCTTGGATCAGGATTTAGTCGGCCCAACTCTTAACCGTTCAAGAAATTGGAATCGAAGGGGATGGGTTATGACTAGGAGGAATCGGTATTTTATGTGAGATATGGGTGTGTGTGCATGGGGATAGCCTAAGTGTTTCATTCCCATGCAACCATTTTAATGAACTAGAAATTTCCTGAATAATCATGGAGTCATTCATATAGTGATAAGTTTGCACGCATGGGAGAGGGTATTACGTGTGGGTGCATGTGATCTTGGAAGGGTTACATGGCATGCACACAAGTGAGTGTTGATCTAATCAGTTGCACTCAAACCCTAAGAAAATCTATAAAAATCTTATAACTAACCTAAACGATTTACATGGATTAAAAAGGTCTAGTTGATCAATATGATTGATCAAGGATCGTTGAACACACGAAGTCTAATGAAGGGGCCTGAGATTTGGTCCAATGGGCTTAACTGAAGCTCATCATGTTATTTATATTCATCTTCTAAATAATTATGTTTTAATAAAGGAAATGATTCATAAACTTTATTAAATTATATTAAATAATGTTTTCTAAATAATTAATCTAGAATGAAATAATTTAAACACGATTTAACTAAAGACTTTTAATGTAATTAAAATGAACCCTACTCATCTAGGGTTTATTGATGAATAATCTTGGGACATGGGTGACTTACGGGTAATTATGTTAGATTAATTAGAAAGAGACATAGAAATACATTAGTAATCTAGGACACGTAGTTGCACACCGAGACCTATCCCTAGATCCGACAACCACTGTATGTACTTATCGTATACGAATTTTCTTAAAACAAATCAGGTACTCAAGATACTTAGGCAACAATCAAAGAGCGCGCATTTTGTGGTAAATCAATACAGAGCAACACATGTGAGTTCATTGCCCCTTTTCTAACATTTTGTTTTAAAACGTGGGGCTGAGAAGCATGCGTAAACTGTTTTATTTAAACTGTTTATTTAAATGCTTTTATTTATTATATATTTTACATATATATGTTTGTTGATACTTCTAGACTCCTGTCTAGGAAATTATTAAACAGATGAAATTATCAAATTAATTAAAGTACTCTTATGAGTAATACTTTAATTTAAACTCTAAATCAATCCTTAGTCCATCAAACTCAAATTCAAGAATCTAGACTCAAAGTGGAATTAAATGAACAAATTCAATAGATCACATTCAAAGGAATCATAACTCAGTGTGGGATCTGAGCACGAGGAATCATAAATCAAATCAATTATCATTGGAAATCATGAAATTCTAAAGCTCAAGATCAAGAGACTCAAGGAATCAGAAATCATAAATGTGTGTGAATCATTGAAATAATGAAATCATTACGATCTAATGAACTCATTAATACTCAAGTCAAGGTGGATGTCAGTTGTATATGGAATCAAGACCACGTGTAACACACATATAAAGTCCCTTCAGGTATAGAAGACTCTTGTAGTCAGGCTATACGGGCAGCAACGTGAACAATCATTGAAATCAATATCAAAGTCTAAGAGAATCAAAGAGATCAATAATCAAAGGATATCCGTAAAGTCCCTTCAAGTACAGAAGACCATTGGGTCAGACTGTACGGGCATCATTAAAATCCCGTCACGCCCAGGTATACTCCTTGTGAGTTATGCCTGGTATGGGTCACGTGTGAGAGGTTACAACTTGGACACCCACCAACAACTAAGTCTAATTGATTGGGTCAAATAATGTCCAATCATCATGTTTTAGTTGTATTTAAATGTTTATTTATTTATTTAAATATTGAGCATTTTATTTACTATCACTGATTTTTGAGAAATCATTTATCTATGATCAAAATCAAGGGAATCAAAGGTAAATCAAGTTTTGGAGGTCATAATCTAAATCAGAGGTGTGTTGGGTAAAAATGCTTAGCTATCATTAATATCAATGTCCTATGCTGATTAGTATGTGGTGGGACGTCGTCTGGGCGGGGTTGTAGCCTTGACCCAGGGGTATGCCCTATATATAAGCATACCGATCTGGATGATACAGCTGATGTTAATGAGGTTAGGGTCTTTACCGAAAGAGGTTTTCAAATCATTTTCATTTACTAAACTATATGAACTCACCAACCATGTGTTGACTGGATTTTTGCATGACTTCTCAGGTGACGAACAGGTCAACTAAGGAGTTATTTCTTTTGGATTAGGACTTCAGCTAGAAGGCTTAGCAGTTTGGACCTGCATACTTTTGAAGACATCATTATACAAATTATTTTGTATATCTTGTGTAAATACAAGATAGAAATTTATGATGTTGATGGTAGATTTACATTGTTAAATTATAAACAATACTGATGTAATTTAACTTTGTAATTCTATTATATTTAGCATTTCTCATTTATATCATGTGCAATGTAAACAATCTGATCATCATGATTATCACTCACGATATCGCGCCCCGGGAACCTTCCGCCCGTCGGGACAACCGATCCTGTCCCGCCGGCTCGGGGTGTGACACTAATTCATTATTTTTTTAGACGAAACTAATTAAAAGAAAATGTGACAACTAGTACCTGACCGGCCGGCAAGTCCATACGGTATGTGTACTTTCAACAGTAACTATGTGTACATACATGTTTGTGAACAGTGCTTGTATTAACAGAATTCAAAATACAAGGAATAGTGTACGTATTTTTGTGTAAACTTAAATACCGTAAGTACAACACTCATTATAAACAATAGTTGTTAGTGTTTAGGTGAAAACCTAAGTACAGTTAACACAACTAAACATGAGAAACAAAAGTGTGTAAACAAATAACAAGAACAAATCGGTTGCGATCTGATATCCATAGATGACATGAATCAGATGGCCGACAAATCAGTGTGAAAACAATGTGATAACAGGATGTTTAGTTGAGTCCGACAGTAAGGAAATACAATTCACAGCTTAATTACAGTGTCGTCTAAGAATAGCAAACTGACAGTGTGTTTGCGTGAGTGACGATTCACACAAACATATCTGTGAGTTTAACGTTCTGAAATGATGTCTGGAAAGTAGAAAACAAAAGTCGGAAAGCAAAACCATCGTCGTGTTCGTTCGAATGACGATTCAAACTAATACGCGCGATGGTGACGCGATCTGACGAAACGAAAATGAAATGCGACACGAACGAAAATAAATTAATAGAATAAAATAAATAATGTTTTACAATTTTGAAACTCATCAAAATAATTAAAACCATTCTTTTTATTTAAAACACGTAAAGTTACGCGTTACGTTCCGAAACGCGACGAAAACGCGAACCGAGCAATCGAAACGAACCCGAATACCCCGAGGGTAATAAAACATCAAATGAGGGTGTTTCTCCTCATTTCCACCAGCCCTGTCTCTCTCAAAAACCCATATTCCCGCACCCTCTCTCTCTCTAGAATAATCCCTCTTCTAATCGCGATATCTCACTCGTTTGTGGACGAAATCGGGCGTTCTTGGTGTCCACGCGAAGCTCTCGACCTCCTCTATCTAGAAGTACAAAGGATCTGAAGATTTACCTGGCCAAATTTGAGGTATTGAGCATGTAAAAATCTGAAAAATTAGGGTTTGTGGGGTTTTGTCCGATCCACTCATGAAACCGGTTAGCCATCTTCTTTGTTGCAACCACATCCTCGAAAACCTTACCTAGTGTGTATCCACGATGAGGGAACTGCCCTACAACTCTACCAGATTCAACGAGGGCGATGAGAAGTACAAGTTCGTAGGGTGCTGAACCAGATGGGTCGCGAACCTACATGTTACAGCCGAACCCGACCAGCCGAACCCTTGGCAGGTGGGGTGGCCGAACCTGTTGCGAATCCCAGAGGAGTGGCGAACCATCAACCTACGAACCTTGTGCTACTCACGAACCTACAGCATACTACGAACCCTACAGGGTCAACCGAACCTTCATGTGAGCACCACCATGGCCGAACCCTTCAATCGCCGAACCTCCAATGGCTAACGAACCTTCGACTCACACGAACCCTACTTATGGATGAACCTACTGCCGAACCTGTGGGTGTTCACATGCACGAACCCTTATCAGCAAGAATCTAGCCGAACCATTTGCTATTGGCGAACCATGAGCTACGAACCCATCATTTGTTTTGACCGAACCTATGCTCCTCAAGCTTTTAGCCGAACCTTATGAGAACTCCAAACCCTTGTGTGCAACGTGGTGGGCGAACCTTCCCTATAGGTTCGCTGGTTTGAATCTTAACCGTATATCAATTGGGTTGGCTCACCATGGTTTCACTTGGCCCAATACCAATTGACCCACAACCCTTTCTTATTCAAGATTTGCCAATCGGCCCACAATTGATAACCGGCCCATGCGGCCCAAGGCCCATTATTTCAAACCACTTGAATTTTTATTAGTTCATGATGAGACCGGCCCAATTAATTGGACCAACCATGTAAACTACTTCCTATTCAACCCACAAGCAAGACCCAAATATGTCAATAGGTCCAATTGACTCTTCGGTCCATAAAGACTTTTTCGACCCAAGGATTTGGAGTTGGCTCAAATAAACCAACCGGCCCACTCGCATACGTTCGGCCCACATGTCATCAACTAGGCCCAAGGGCATATTGATTAACTTAGCCAATTAAACTTAAGTCATAGTTATGACTTAGGTTAACTTACAAAAGTTTTCTTATCAAAGTGATGATTGACACTTGATGATATGGATTACAAATTTCTAAGAGTAAATTTATGCTAAACACACAATGTAAAGACATTTAGAAATAACAACCCATAACAATTACAACAAGGGCTGAACAATGACCGAGACCCACAAGTATTAGTCGACTTGAGGGCTAACATGTACACGCACACAAATCATTAACACTTATACTCATAAGTACAACAACATGAAATCAATACAGGATTGTGAAAACGAACTCAAGATCAATCAAGAGCGCGTGCATTTCTACGTTTAAGCTAAGTTAACCACTACAACAACAAGGTGAGTTCATATGCCCCTTTTTCTTTAATCTTAACTGATTTTAAACTCTCGGGGCTGAGAAACATGTTTACTTTTATTTATTTAAGAGTTTTAATGTTTCACATATTACTTATACTTTGATTTAGATAATATTAAATTGTTTATTATCGCTTATCATTGTATGCATGCTTGTATGATCATGATATGACAGGGATAATCAGATGAACATGATAAGATATCTTCATAATTCATCAACACATTGGAATAACATAGTTATAAGATTTTATCTTACAACACTTAGTTATTCTTACATGAGCAAACTTTG
This sequence comes from Mikania micrantha, assembly GCA_009363875.1. Classification (NCBI taxonomy): domain Eukaryota; kingdom Viridiplantae; phylum Streptophyta; class Magnoliopsida; order Asterales; family Asteraceae; genus Mikania; species Mikania micrantha. The sequence goes on from CM018695.1 coordinate 60,602,362, forward strand.
GGATAATTCATACATAAACAAACATTGAGAACAATTACAGGGAAACATGATGACACAACAAAACACATGAATGATCAGAAGATAATACATCTTCTTAAATATCATTCAACATTATAATTTAACTAAGTGTGATAAGTCAAGTACTTATAACGCTTAGTTTACAACTTAAAACATACTATGCGATAGTATGGAGCATTTATCAATTCACCACCTGAGCGGATTAAGGGTGGCAAGACTAGTTCTTACCACGGCTTAATGGCAACATGGTGAACATATGGATCATTTAGAATGATAATCATGATAACGTACCTTCATGATAACAATATCATTCTCACATCGGTTGACATAATGTAATGAGACAAGTTCTTGTTCAACTTTGTTAACTACATTGGGAACACACGGCGGGATAGAGGTAAATCGGATGCATTGTAATCTGATTACGTGAGGATCACAATGGATTCCTTTTAGGCTCTATACGTTGCATTGAGAATACATTACAAATGGTTAATTAACACTTTCATTGATTAAAAGTATATCAACAGTTAACCTACAAGCATCAGATCAATACAAGGAACATATTAAATAAATCTAATATCCTTAATACATATAAGAGTTATCAATACTTCGGTTTGATGACAACAACTCTTTGTATATCTAAGCTAGTGGACTTTTAGAAGACCTAGCTTCATTTTGTGTTGCATACTTTTGATGACAAAACAGTGAATCATCTTTTGTATATCTTGTACAGATACAAGATATAAATACATTGATTCTTTTTTGATAGATTTACTTGGTTAAATTATGAACGATACATTGTAATTTAATCTTGTAATTCTATATCATTGTTGTGTTAGCATTTCTTATTTATTTATCATGTGCTATGAAAACAATCTGATCATATCGATTATCACAACGATATCGCACCCCGGGAACCTTCCGCCCGGCGGGAAAGTCGATCCAGCCCGCCGGCTCGGGGTGTGACAGAAAATAATTCAAACGTAATAGTAATATTAAAACGTTTGATTGTTAAAACTTAGGGAAATTACACTTTAACAATTTATATTTAAAAGTATTTTTACATTAGGTTTTTAAACTTTAATACTTACCAAAAATAATATCTGATTATAAGATTTATAATGATTGAAATCTTTGAAAAACAAACGTTAAAACTTTAGTTAAACAACATACGTGATACGTAAGATCATTGTCGATGAAAAATACTTCAGTTATGTTTAGGTTGACATATTTATCCTTTATAATAAAATAAAAAATTTATATTACCCCTTTATCTGCCAAATAAGAACCACAAAAAAATTTAAAATTATACAATATATTAAAAAACCAACCTCTAATGAATAGTAATGTTTTGTTGCTTTAAACTTTGACCCATTTTGTGATTACCTGAAAGTTTGAGAGACAATAGATAGGAATGAGATCGCCCATACCTCGACCCTCTGGTATCTTTTGCGTAGACACAAAGGAAAAGCGAAAGAGCCTAAACTCATCTACTTCTTTTGGTTTTAGAGAGAAAGGGGAGACACTTCATCCTCTTCGATTCAAACATCACACCACACACACCTTATGTGTGTGATCTCGGTCATAGGACACAAAAGAAAAGGATCACTGGTTCCTTCCCAGCTCGTCTCCGGCCAACCTGCTGTTCAAAAATTCGGCCACTAGTTCACCCAGCCCCTATCATTCGTAAGCCGATTCATTTATTGTTTTACTACTCTCAGACAACCAAAGTTTGAGATAGGGTTTCCGGCGAGATGGAGATAGCGGTGACAACTTGGGAGGTCTGGTTCACAAGCACCGATGATGGAAAAGGTGCGTGTTGGTTTAGATACTGTTAACAACATATCTAATATCCGTGTACTCCCCGACGACTGAACCTTCTGGTCATCGCCACCACCCGCAAAAATGGTGGTTCTGCCCCTGTTTCGGACACCATCATTCGAATAGGGTTCTTGCCGTGGCTCTCGGTCCTAGGTCTGTTCTTCCGATGAGGTGAAATGGTAAGGACCTGGTTGCAAACATCTGATCGATTCATCCTCTTACTTTCATGTTTTGAATCCGGCCTTTTCTCAACAAGTCTAAGAATTATGGGTTGTTTGTTGGTGTTTGATGCAAAATCTGGTGGAGAAGGAGGCTGTTGGTGGTGGGGTTTAGTGGTTGTTGGTACCTAGCAGTGGTGGTTGAGTGTGAGTGATGATGAGAGTGATTGTGGGTGCTATAAAATGGAACGGATATACCTGGATTTCTTTTGTTCTTGTCGAAAAACATTTAGTGAAAAAGTGTGGTTTCACTAACCTTCAAGTTAAAAAATTATATGTGATTGTTATAATTTATGATTACTTGTATACCTTGATGAAAACTTTGCAACAAGCTAAGAAGTGTCTAAAATGGAGTTATAGTGAACGAGGTATCAATGTTCTAAGTGGTGTGCTTAAAATGAAAGTGTTGAAGGTATGAATTTTCAAAAGTTGCTTGATTTTGTGTTTGGATTGATGTTCTAGGTTTAGCTGTAGTGTTGTATATTGTTATTTATGGTCTAATTTTATGTTTGCATTGCAGTTCAAGCTTTGGCTGATTCTAATTTTATGTTTGCATTCTTTCTCAACGTTTGGCTGCTTCTTGAAGCTTTGTTGTAGGTTTTAATAACATAATAAGTTTCAGGTCAAAAGATTTGTTGTACAATTAAAATCCTATACGCTATATCATGTTACTCATTACATGTTACATTCATGAGTTTTTTATTGGTATAAAATATTGCTATCAAGATATTATATGTTTAATAATTACAAGTTATAGTTCTCATTCATGAACTTTATCTGTTAAGTGTTTGCTTTTTGAAGGTTTATTGTAGTTTTTTATTGTTGTCTCTTGCATAATATGCATTGATGCTTTTGTTTGGATTTTGTTAGACAACTTCTTTTCTCATTTAATGCCATGTTTTTTGTTTCTTATATTTTTACATAAATTATGTTATTCTAGGTATTGGTTTTGCTAATCAGTTTTTTCTCTGATTTCATTATGTTGGTAAATCAAGCATTGTTGATGGACCATTGAAGATGATGCTCCATAGGTAGGTTTTTCCTTGATGATGTTAATAAGATCTCATTTTAAATCAGTCACACATTATACACACACTATATATGTAATTATAGATTATTATTTTTGTAGGAGACTGTTGTATGATGATGGAAAAGGTGTTGCAGAAGCTTTAAATGAAACAGTTTGTGTTGGTATCAAATACCAATTGTAGAGGATTAGCTGTAAGCATTGTTATATTTAATAACATTAATGATGCAAGTTAGGGATTTAGCATTGCTAATTCTTATGTTAATGGATTTGTATGTACAGATTCAAGGGAATTCTATATTACAATCGACCCGCTTGGACAGGGTGCCAAGTGTGCCGGTCATATGGTCAAGAGATATATTCTCCGCTTCTTTTGGCCTTCACTGAAGAGGTAAAATAAAAGTACAATTTTTATCGTTGATTTTAGGATTAATAAATAGTTACTAACCATTAATATCAAGTTTTTAGCGTAGGAGTTTTCATCTTGGATTAAGACGTATTAGCAACTTGCTTGAAAGCTGAAACAAGAAGGTTAGCCTTGCATCTCAACTTTTGTAACTTAAACAATTATAACATGTAAACTGGATTACATTTTTGTAACTAACCCATATATTTTGCGCAACGCGCAAGCCGGATAAAACTAGTTATATAAATTAGCACAATCTCTCTTTATATCTCTCTTGTGTTATGTGTAATGGAGGTGACTGAGGCATGAGGGGTCTCATTCTCGCCCTCTTTGGCGCCCTTCTCCCACAACCCCCTCATGACCGGACGTGTCAGGTTATGGGCGTGAGGGTGGTAACAGAAAGAAGCCTGCATGAAAAGGGGGTGATGAGCGGGTGAGAGGGGGTGATGATAACACATATGTATGTGAAAAAGAGGTGATGATGTTATTTGTTTATATGATGTCTATATAACGTATACATGAAGTGATGAGGTGTTATGAATACACATATCTTTACACTCACTCACTCACATAGTGAATGTGAATAATCATCTTTATCACCGTCAAAAAAAAAAACTACATCACCATTATAATAAATAAATAAATGCTTCTAAGATGTATAACTCTTTAAAATTAGTTTCCTCTCCATCTCCTATTGTATATTTATATTATATTTTCTTAAAAGTTTAATTTTTCTCTCTTTTTTTGTATTGGATAGCGGTGATTTTATTTAATTTGGTATGATTAAATTATAAGTCATATTTTTATAAATCATTTTTAAAAGATATATTAAAGATATTCTATTTAAAAATAATAATTATAAAATTTATTTATTTAACATATGTGGCATGTTTTTAACTTAGTAAATAAACAAATTTTCCCAGTATACACTTTTCAGTAAAGTCTACTCCGAATGAGTCCCTGACTCAAAGTTATCGTTTGAAATTGATAACGTTATTTTCACAAAATAAGTAAAAATTTTATAAAGAACAAGTTTTTAAAAAGAAATATTTTAAGTTAATATTGTTATAAAATAAAAATTTTATAAAGAACAAGTTTTCTTTAAAAAAATTTTAAAATGAAGTAAATTATAAATTAAAGTTTTAATTAATAGGATTTTTATAAACAATGGGTGTTATCTTAAAACAAAACGTTCGAAAAATAATTTCTTTTGAAACCCAAAAGTAAAATAAAAATAATAGGAAAAATTAAAATTTTAGTTCTTTGTGTTTAATGATATTTTCAAATGATTCTTTTAACTTTAATAATTAAGTAAATTGTTTATTATGTTCTTGATTTGCAACAGTTAGTTTTTAAATTTTATATAATAAGATCAATTAACTTAAAAATCATTATTGTTAGAAATCAAAAAATTCAAGTACGTTTATTTAGTTATTGAAAATTTTAAATATTGTTTTATTAATCAAAATAAATATTAATACGTAATTTATCAATGTCTATCAAAATATTATTTTATAATTTATAAATTTTTATTACTAATTATTTAATTTTTATATGTAATCCGTGTAATACAATAATCTAGTAAATAATAAACAAAGCACGCGAACAGTGACCAAAGTAGAGAAAGAAAAGAGTTGAAAGACGCTTGCTCCGACCATCTTCTTTGTCATACAATTATGTTGGAAGGAAAACATATTTGGGTCCAACTATTTGTTATTCTACAGTTCGGTTTAGTGCTCGGAATTAGTAAACATATACCACGCTTAGGGCTAGCCCGTATTTTTTAAGGCCTCATTTTAAAACGAGTTTTTGGTTACTCTGATACGATTTTGGGTTTAATTTTTCAGGCCTTACTAATACGTATTCGATCGGCAGAAGGAAAGACTGAAAACATAAAAATACTCTTATTCTAAAATAGAGAAAACAAAGCACAAAGAAACGAATGGTCAGAATGTTAGGTCTCGATAAGTTGAAAGACCCCCAAGGCTCGGAAGTCAGTTGAGGTGACCCTAATGACACTTTGAGACTCGACTCGTTTTTCTATTGAAGTACGATTCTAACTCATGGCATGCATGTGAGTCAGAGAAGAATGGGTCTCATGTTTCCGTTTGAGTTTTACGAACGTTTGATATTGTTCCTAATTTCTAGTTAAGTTTGAATAACTAGCTGACTTTGTTTGTTAGCTAAAGTCCAGGTCATTTGGTTTACGTTATTATCCTTTGGTTATTTAAGTCGTCTGTAATTTTCTTTTTAAGTATGCAAGTGAGAAGTAATCAAAAGCAGTACTATTCAGTCATTATCATTGAGTTTCTTCATTTCAATTAATTAAAGATGTTCTCGGTGGCGGATCTAGAAATTTTTTTCAGTGGGTTTACCATTTTCAGACATTTTAAACAAATAGAAACAGACATAAAAATTTTCGGGTTGGGTTGACGGTTTGAGTCTTGTAATGTTCTTCACGTAATAACACTGCGGTATATTAAGTAAATGATTAATATTAAAAAAACGTCGTCATTAAAGGGTTCGAATGTACAAAGCGTATTTCGTTTAAGATTAATTTCTGAGCTCCAGACCAAGCGGTAGTGAAGGGAGTCACGCGCCCTTGCGGGGTCCAAGGTGGCGGTCCTACTACTTATTTAGCAGGCATGAGACAAGGAGGCAACGCCTGTTGTAGGATTCGGGCCAACACCCTGAAACCTAAACGAAATATGCTATATTTCTATGACCAAAATTAACTTAATCCGAGGGGTTAACCACTAATAACTATCATTTTGCTTGCTAAGTTTATATGACCGAAAAGTGATTTTAACACGATCATATAGAAATCTAATTATTGATTATCGAGATTTCTCTAACAAAGATCAATTGCCTCAATCAAGTTGACAAATTGCTTTGAAAATTACATTAAGAATTCACTTTTAAAAATCTTAATGGGTTCACCTCATGATTCACCACTAAAATATTAGTGAGTTCACCCTATTGTTTAACTCTTTCGAAAAAAAACTTCCTACTAACGAGTCGAAGCGAGGTGGGTTCCCGTGAACCCACCCTCCTCTACCTACATCCGCCTCTGGGTGTTCTTGCTACCATCATTTTCTTGGAGGGGTCGATCGCAACGAATCCAATGGTAACTAAGACTTTGATCCGTTGGTGTAGTAGATAAGGGTAGAGATCACCAACGATTGGGTGGCTTTGAACGTCGCCGGAATTCAATCGAAAAAGTTTAATTTGCAGAAGAATGAGAGTGAGTTTGGAAACGATATTGTATGAGCTAAACTTGAGGGTGAGGCACGGGGATTTGAAGGATGTCGCGTGATCATTGTTGGTGATATCATCGAAGGAAACTCTTTTTGTTAATCTATTTTTCTTAACTAAGTTATTGCTCGTGTATTACACGAGCTTAATAAAAATAAATAATAAATAGTTATTTATAAAAATTTTGTAGTAGTAGTAATTAGTGGACACCTAATCCACTAATTACTGCTGCTGCAGCGGCCCGCCGCCACCGCCGCCACCTGTGACATTTCGTTCCTTGTTGCGAGGTAATTTTCTAAATTCTTGAATTAATCATTTTAATTAATTTAATTATGATTGAATATGTATATACATATGAATCTGTGTATATATGTAAGGAATATACAAGATGAAACAAACTACAAAGGACATTACGCAAAATTGCTGAATTACGCGAAATTTCGATAATAAGGACCAAAAACCAAATTCAAGGTTTCAAAACTAAATTAATATCAATTATATAACAAATAAGGTTAAATAAATTGATAACATAGCTCAGTCAAAGGATTCTTAGGTTCAATAAGTCAAACTGCGAAAATCTGCAAAAAGGCAATTCGGCAAGCGTAATTGGAAAATTCATGATAACCCAAACTTCCTTATCACATTATATTCCTAATGAAATGTAATTGGAAGTATAACAAAGGTGGTTGATCAAATGCAGCAATTCCCGAAATTATGCGTGTAAAAGCCTAGCAAATAATCGCAAAAATTGCAAAATCTTCAAACCCTTTTCACACTTAAGCTTCAAACAGATTTGATCTGGCTTCCAGAAGTGGATTAGGTGTCCAAACTTGGTGCCCAAGTTGATTTCGATCAAAAACTGTAACATCCCAAATTTTTCTAAAACACGTTATTTGAATTTACACATGCGCGATGGATAATATACGTGTAGGGAAAATACGAAAGAATAAAACAAGTTAAGACCCAAAAACGTGTGCTCGAACTCAATTTCGAGTACATATTGTTCTCGAAGCTATGGTATTCGAAATCCCAGTTTTCGAGTACAAGGACACTGCCTATAAATAGGAGTGCCTTGGGAAACGTGAAAAACTTTGGCTGGAAGCTCATATGCTCTCAAGTGCTCGAAGCAGATTTCGATAACACCAAGGGTCAGCTGTAAATCATTCAAGGAGAAGGAGGAACGCACCAGAATCTACAGGAGTGATCATTCATCATCAAGTAAGTGTTCTAAACGAAAAAGTTAGAATTTTTAAGTGAAATGAAATTTAGGCATAAAGGTCACACCTTTATGCATAAAGTTCGAAAGTTGGTGGTTCCAACGTGTTGGTAACCACATAAGAGGCCTATAACTAGCTCCCCATGATCTTACATGAATTTCTGAGATGGTTTATGGTGAAAAGATGAGTACTCGAAAATATGCCTAGGGGAATACTCGAAATCATGTTCAGTTCGAGTATGTGGATTTCGATTATATTAGTTCGAGTACACCAGTTTCGATTATACTAGTTCGAGTAGTCTAGCATTTAGAATATAAGGCCATTTCGAGTACAAGGATAATTCGAGTACTCAATCCTTCGAGTACTTGGGCATTTCGGGAACAGAATGGTTCTCGAACAGGGGGGATTGGTTAAGAGACTATCAGGACTTAGAATGTATTCTAAGTCTAAGAACGTGATATAATGAGACGATGTAAATGATGTAGGTTCTTAAGTCTTGGCTAAGGATTTCGGTCAAGGAAAACATGAGTCTACTATCAGGTGAGTTCTAGACGCCCTATTTCATGTTTAATGTTTTGGGCTGGCATACATGCTTGTTGTTATGTTTATGTGTTAGCATGATTTATGCATGAAAGTATGCTAAGTATGATGAATGCATGATAAATGAGTATGAGGATGAATAACATGATGATATGATATGATATGATAATGATGCTAGCATATAATATGATGATGACTGTATGATAACATGCTTCATGATGATAACTATGAGGATAGTTATAGGAGTATGATAAGGTCCTAGGTTGCTAGGATGCAAGCATGATATGTAGACATGATGCCATGATGTTATGATATGATAATGATGCTAGCATGATATGTGCATGATGTCAAGATGTTATGATATGATAATGATGCTAGCATGATATGTGCATGATGCTAGGATGTTATGATGATTATGATGAAAGATGATATAATGCTAGTATATCAGATATGATGAATGAAGGATGTTCCTATACGTGTTATAGGATATGAGATGTACCAGTACTTGTGCTGGCTAGGTATGATAGTCAACCACGACTATAACTGGGTATGATAGTCAACCACGACTATAACTGGGTATGATAGTCAACCACGACTATAACTGGGTATGATAGTCAACCACGACTATAACTAGGTATGGTAGTCAACCACGACTATAACTGGGTATGGAGCCTTGTGCCGGCATAAGCCCACTGTTCGTATGGTGACAGTGGAATGTATGACGATGGTGTTCAAAATGTTATGTGCTAAGGTTATGGATTATGTGTACGGAATGATGTTATGTTAAGTCTGTTAAATGTTGTTTTATGAAAACTAGAACTCACCAGCGTAAGCTGACTTGATTTAGCATGTATGTCAGGTTGAAGGTATGAAAAGAGAAGGCATGGAGCTCGGGCATAGAGTCAGACGATCCGGTGGTTTTGGCAATTCGATATGTTTTTGATACAGACACTTTATAGAATTCTGTTTATCAAACTATGTTTGCATTTTCGCTGCATGATTATGAAAGTTTCTAGTTTAAGAGCTATGTGTTATGACGAAACCAACCTCTGCGAGGCGCCCGGGAATCGGGGCCTCACTAGTTGGTATCAGAGCCATAGTTTGAGAGATCTTGGCATCCCAAATGCCAAGACTTAAACTGAGAATGGGATTAATTGATGCGGATTGCCAACCACGGATGAACGGATGCCATGAGCTGAATGTTTATGAATGAGTTAAGGGTTAGATGTAAGGTTATGTATGGAGTTAGTGTCATGCACATTGAAGAGATGGGATGGGAAATGTTTAGAGCCTATGAGTTGGGTAAATGGTTAATAACACTTGATCAACATCATTAACGATTTACAACACTTATTTCGTGCTAAATTGATTCATGTACTGACTCATCAATTGTTGCATTACGTAGAAAGTTAAGATGGCTGGACAAAAGGGTAGACCACGAAAACAACCCCAGGGAACAGAGGAGCCACATGTCGAGACCGAGAAACTTGTCAATGAAGAAGAAAACGAGCACAGTGAGCCATCGGAACATGAAGAAGAGTTCACACTAGAGCCTATTGTTGTAAAGGCTATTTCTGAGGAGGTCTGCAAGATCATGGATGAAAAGATGCCGGCAATGATTGCTAAGGCATTAAAGGATGCATTGAAGGAAAAGTCTGAGGGGACCAAGGAAAGCTCCAAAGGAGATGAAGAAGTTGTGATTATCGAGACAAAGAGTGGTGACTCCATGACTGGGAAACTAAATGGCTGTGATTACAAGTCCTTCAAAGGATGCAACCCACCGACCTTCGATGGTAAGAAGGATGCTGTGGCCACCTGCCACTGGATATCTGTTATGGAGGCTATTATCTCCATCAGTGAATGCCGAGTCGACCAAGCTGTCAAGTTTGCAGCTCACTCTTTTGTCGAGGAGGCACTTCACTGGTGGAACACCAATAAGCAGTCCAAGGCAGCAACCGATATGGAGAAGATGACTTGGGATGATCTCAAGGAACTGGTCACTAAAAAGTTCTGTCCCAAGAACGAGATGGATAAGGTTGAAAGGGAATTTCTTGTGCTGAAAGCTAGAAGCCTGAATAACAGGCAGTACACTTCACGATTCAATGAGATGGAAAGACTTGTTCCTCATCTGGTTTCTACCAAGGAACGCATGGTGAAGTTGTACATGGAGGGCTTGCCTCCAAAAGTAAGGATTCATGTCAAGGCCAATGCTCCCAAGACCTTTGACTCCACTGTTGAACTCAGTGGTATTGTATGGGATGATGTGATGGCCGATGAGTCAGTGAAAGAGGAAACCAGGGTGAAGGAGTCCTCCGGGACTAAGAGGGGTCGAACAGACCAACGAAAGTTTTCAAGCAAGAAGGTGAAGCATGAGGATGCGAACCGATGCAACAAATGTGGTAAAACCCACACTGGACAGTGCTTGGTGGGCACTAACTTATGTTTTCGGTGCGGGAAGACGGGACATTTCTCCAGCAATTTTCCGAGTGCCACCAGATGCTACAACTGCAACGGGCTTGGACATCTGTCCAAGGATTGCAGACAACCACGGTCCGATGCTTCGGGCTCGGGTAAAAAGGAGGAGAAAGGAAAGGAGAAGCAGAAGGCTAAAGCACGAGCCTTCACAATGACAAAGGATGATGCTGTTGAGGACCCGGACGTGGTCACAAGTACCTTTCTATCAACAATATTCCTGCTTCTGTATTGTTTGATTCTGGTGCCAGTATGAGTTTTATATCTTCTACTTTCTGTGATGGGTTATCTAGGGAGGTTAAGAAGATAGATCGGGTATTTGATGTAGAGACGGCTATTGGTAAGATGACCAGGGTGCCTGAGGTTATTGATGATTGTTATGTTGAGATGGAAGGCCATAGGTTCCCTGTCCGATTGTTTCTTATTACCTTAGGAGGATTCAATGTGGTTTTGGGTATGGACTGGTTAGCCAAATATGAGGCTAATATTGTATGTCGACGAAATATGATATGTTTACGTGCGATGGATGGGAGCTCCGTAATGGTTTATGGTGATAAAGCGATGTATGCGCCGAAGATCATTTCGATGATCAAGGCTGATGTTATGATGAGGCGAGGGTGTGTAGCCTACTTGGCATACGTGATTGAGGAACGTACGGATATGAGGACGATTGATGATGTACCCGTGGTGTGTAACTTCCCCGATGTATTCCCTGAGGAATTGCTGGGATTACCACCCGAACGGGAAATTGAGTTCCAAATCGACTTAGTGCCGGGGGCACAAACCGTTGCCAAAGCACCTTACCATTTAGCTCCAACTGAGATGAAGGAAATGATGACCCAGCTACAAGAACTCCTTGATAAAGGTTTTATACGACCAAGTGTCTCTCCGTGGGGAGCACTGGTGCTGTTCGTTAAGAAGAAAGATGGAAGTATGCGTATGTGTATCGACTACAGGGAACTGAATAAGTTGACCGTAAAGAACAGGTATCCTTTACCTAGAATTGATGATTTGTTCGATCAATTGCAAGGTACGAGCTGGTTCTCAAAGATAGATCTCCGATCTGGTTACCATCAGTTGAAAGTTCGAGAGCAGGATATTCCAAAGACTGCTTTTCGTACGCGTTATGGACACTACGAGTTTCTCGTTATGTCATTTGGATTGACGAATGCTCCTGCAGCCTTTATGGATTTGATGAACAGGGTATGTCGGCCGATGCTGGACCGATCAATGATAGTATTTATTGATTATATTTTGATTTATTCAAAGAACGAGGGAGACCATGCTTGCCACATACGTGAGGTATTGGAGATCATGAGGAAAGAGAAACTTTATGCTAAGTTCTCCAAATGCGCTTTCTGGTTACGAGAGGTACAGTTTCTGGGTCACGTGGTGAACCCAGAAGGCATTATGGTAGATCCAGCTAAAGTTGAAACGATTATGAAATGGAGTCCTCCGAAGTCACCTACGGAAGTACGCAGTTTTCTTGGTTTGGCCGGCTATTATCTGAGATTTATTCAAGATTTCTCCAAGATAGCGACGCCACTGACGAAGCTCACGAAGAAAGATGTAAAGTACGAATGCGGCCCGAACCAAGAACAGGCGTTTTCAGTGCTAAAGGAGAAACTTACCCAAGCTCCTGTTCTAACACTGCCGGATGGAAATGATGATCTTGTTGTGTATGCCGATGCGTCACGACAAGGATTGGGATGCGGACTGATGCAAAGGGGAAGGGTGATAGCTTATGCTTCGCGCCAGCTAAAGATTCATGAAGCTAACTACCCGACCCATGACCTCGAACTCGCTGCGGTGGTGTTTGCATTGAAAATATGGAGACACTATTTGTATGGAGTAAGGAGTACCATCTATACCGACCACAAGAGCTTGAAGTACTTCTTTGAGCAAAAGGATTTGAACATGAGGCGGAGATGATGGCTTGAGCTGCTAAAGGATTATGATTGTGATATTTTATATCACCCGGGAAAGGCCAATGTGGTGGCGGATGCTCTGAGTCGCAAGACTGATCATCCTGCCATACGAGTAAAATCGTATAGTTTGGTGATAACGCCAGACTTTCTGAACGAGGTCAAGCAAGCACAACAGGAAGGATTGAAAGAAGAGAATGTGGGTTTTGAACGTGTCTTCGGACAAGTCAAGAACTTGGAAGACAATGACCACGGGATAAAGATACGATTCGGTCGGATGTAGGAACCCAGAAATGGGGACATTCGGTCAAGGATTTTAGATGAAGCCCACAAATCGCGTTATTCGGTGCACCCCGGTGCGACGAAGATGTATCAAGATCTTCGACAGGATTATTGGTGGCCGGGCATGAAGTTTAATGTGATGCAGTATGTGAACAGGTGCCTTACTTGTGCGCAAGTGAAGGCTGAACATCAGAAGCCTTAAGGGTATGTGCAACCTCTCGAGGTACCGGAATAGAAATGGGAACACATCACCATGGATTTCATCACCAAGCTACCGAGAACAGCTAAACGACATGATACCATATGGGTACTAACGAAGAGTGCACACTTCCTCCCTATCAGGGAAACGTATACGTCAAAAAGGTTGTCTGATTTGTTCGTAAAAGAGATTGTGACTCGACATGGAGTTCCTGTCTCCATTGTGTCAGATCGGGATACGAGGTTTACTTCCAGATTCTGGAAGCAGTTTCATGATGCCATGGGAACGAGGTTAAATATCAGTACCACCTATCACCCTTAGACTGATAGACAGTCGAAAAGGACTATCCAAACGTTGGAGGATATACTTAGGGCGTGCATTATCGATTTTGGAGGGGGCTGGGATGACCACTTGCCATTGGTGGAGTTTTCATACAACAAAAGCTATCACTCTAGTATTAGAATGCCCCCATACGAGGCGTTGTACGGAAGACGATGTAGAACCCCGGTATGTTGGGTGAAGTTGGACAGAAGGAAATGGGAAACAAGGCTGCCGTGATTGATATGGCAGAAAAGCTACGGGTGATAAAAGCACGAATGAAAGCTGCACAACATCGCCAAAAGTCTTACGCTGACAAGCGCCGGAGACCGATTGAGTTTGATGTTGGCGATCGAGTGTTGCTGAAAGTATCACCATGGAAAGGAATCATTCGATTCAGAAAGCGAGGCAAGTTGAGTCCGAGGTACATCGGACCATTTCAGATAAAGGCAAGCATAGGGAAGGTTGCGTATCAACTGGACCTACCAGAGGAGCTGAACAGAATTCATCCTACCTTCCACGTGTCACATCTAAGGAAGTGTCTGGCAGACGAGCAAGCACATGCTCTCAAGTGCTCGAAGCAGATTTCGAGAACACCAAGGGTCAGCTGTAAATCATTCAAGGAGAAGGAGGAACGCACCAGAATCTACAGGAGTGATCATTCATCATCAAGTAAGTGTTCTAAACGAAAAAGTTAGAATTTTTAAGTGAAATGAAATTTAGGCATAAAGGTCACACCTTTATGCATAAAGTTCGAAAGTTGGTGGTTCCAACGTGTTGGTAACCACATAAGAGGCCTATAACTAGCTCCCCATGATCTTACATGAATTTCTAAGATGGTTTATGGTGAAAAGATGAGTACTCGAAAATATGCCTAGGGGAATACTCGAAATCATGTTCAGTTCGAGTATGTGGATTTCGATTATATTAGTTCGAGTACACCAGTTTCGATTATACTAGTACGAGTAGGCTAGCATTTCGAATATAAGGCCATTTCGAGTGCAAGGATAATTCGAGTACTCAATCCTTTGAGTACTTGGGCATTTCGGGAACAGAATGGTTCTCGAACAGGGGGGGACAGGTTAAGAGACTATGAGGACTTAGAATGTATTATAAGTCTTAGAACGTGATGTAATGAGACGATGTAAATGATGTAGGTTCTTAAGTCTTGGCTAAGGAGTTCGGTCAAGGAAAACATGAGTCTACTATCAGGTGAGTTCTAGACGCCCTATTTCATGTTTAATGTTTTGGGCTGGCATACATGCTTGTTGTTATGTTTATGTGTTAGCATGATTTATGCATGAAAGTATGCTAAGTATGATGAATGCATGATAAATGAGTATGAGAATGAATAACATAATGATATGATATGATAATGATGCTAGCGTATAATATGATGATGACTGTATGATAACATGCTTCATGATGATAACTATGAGGATAGTTATAGGAGTATGATAAGGTTCTAGGTTGCTAGGATGCAAGCATGATATGTAGACATGATGCCATGATGTTATGATATGATAATGATGCTAGCATGATATGTGCATGATGTCAAGATGTTATGATATGATAATGATGCTAGCATGATATGTGCATGATGCTAGGATGTTATGATGATTATGATGAAAGATGATATAATGCTAGTATATCAGATATGATGAATGAAGGATGTTCCTATACGTGTTATAGGATATGTGTGAGAGATGTACCAGTACTTGTGCTGGCTAGGTATGATAGTCAACCACGACTATAACTGGGTATGATAGTCAACCACAACTATAACTAGGTATGATAGTCAACCACGATTATAACTGGGTATGATAGTCAACCACGACTATAACTGGGTATGATAGTCAACCACGACTATAACTGCGTATGATAGTCAACCACGACTATAACTGGGTATGGTAGTCAACCACGACTATAACTGGGAATGGAGCCTTGTGCCGGCATAAGCCCACTGTTCGTATGGTGACAGTGGAATGTATGACGATGGTGTTCAAAATGTTATGTGCTAAGGTTATGGATTATGTGTACCGAATGATGTTATGTTAAGTCTGTTAAATGTTGTTTTATGAAAACTAGAACTCACCAGCGTAAGCTGACTTGATTTAGCATGTATGTCAGGTTGAAGGTATGAAAAGAGAAGGCATGGAGCTCGGGCATAGAGTCAGACGATCCGGTGGTTTTGGCAATTCGATATGTTTTTGATACAGACACTTTATAGAATTATGTTTATCAAACTATGTTTGCATTTCCGCTGCATGATTATGAAAGTTTCTAGTTTAAGAGCTATGTGTTATGACGAAACCAACCTCTGCGAGGCGCCCGGGAATCGGGGCCTCACAAGTGGTATCAGAGCCATAGTTTGAGAGATCTTGGCATCCCAAATGCCAAGACTTAAACTAAGAATGGGATTAATTGATGCGGATTGCCAACCACGGATGAACGGATGCCATGAGCTGAATGTTTATGAATGAGTTAAGGGTTAGATGTAAGGTTATGTATGTAGTTAGTATCATGCACATTGAAGAGATGGGATGGGAAACGTTTAGAGCCTATGAGTTGGGTAAATGGTTAATAACACTTGATCAACATCATTAACGATTTACAACATTTATTTCGTGCTAAACTGATTCATGTACTGACTCATCAATTGTTGCATTACGTAGAAAGTTAAGATGGCTGGACAAAAGGGTAGACCGCGAAAACAACCCCAGGGAACAGAGGAGCCACATGTCGAGACCGAGAAACCTGTGTGTCACACCCCCAATTTCAACTAACGGAATCACACCGTTTGGGAGCATGACAAACCAGGATCTCAGATCATTAGACATAGCGAAGACCTCTATATGAATTTTCAAAACATACTTTGGTCTTTAAAACATAACATCAGAGTTTTTCAAAAGTTGCGGAAGCGTTATAAAACCAATAACAGTTGAAAAATGTAAATTACAATACAAAGTTCCAAATGTTTAAATCCAAATATCTAAAATGTTAAAAAATGCATGCGACTGTATCTCCTAGTCCATGCCAGCTTTAACGCGCGCCTTAGCGTCCTGAGAAAACATGCAAATCAAGTCAACACAATGGTTGGTGCATAACACAGGTTTTCAATAATCACAATGTTCAAAACAACAGTTTGATTAACAAGATTGTAGATAACCTAATCACACATGCACAGTCATGATAGCTAGTCATATAAACTATTTACATACGTGTTCGACACCGAAGCTGACGGATTGCCATGCTATAGCATGTTTTCGCCTTGCCACTATTGTCTATCACAACAATAGTAAAATTGTGTTTGGTCAGTCAAACACCTGCGTAGATCCCATCTACCAGGTGAGGTTTGTCAAACCTAATAGATCTATTTCCAACTACCACGCTTTGCATTACAGCAAACTAAACGGTTCGAGGTGTGTAAGGACTTTCAAGTTGATATGTTTTCACATAATGTAAACAGCTAACTCATGCAAGTGATATGTATCTAAAAACAGTTTGTTGCACATGTTTTCTCCCCCAAAACAGTTTAAAATAAGAAAGGGGCCGTGTACGCACCTTTGATAATAGTAGAATGATCAAATACGTGTGAACTTGCGTAGAAATCCTCTACGAAGAATCTGTGATTTAAACAATAACCTAAAGTTATTCGGATTGTCGTTTTGTGCTTGAAATCACATACGTGTCAACACACGTATACTAAAGTGTCAGAAATGTGCATACAATCGTACGCATGCTTTTGAAATCGTTTAAATAAAATCCTACACGATTTTATTTAATTAAACGTAATTATACGCGATTTCGTGTTTGGATTAAAATATGAATTTTATCATCCTAACACGTTCGTATTCTCGTTACGGTTCCAACGCAACTTGAACGGATCGAATCGGAGTTAGAACGAATAAGTTATGATAAAAATACTAAATTATCATTAAAATCCAAAATTGGTTTGGCCCGGACTCGAACCCGCGACCCTCAACTCCAACACACACACCTCTAACCAGTCAAGCCCGCTAGGGAATCGCATTAGAACTCAGAAACAAATTCTTTTATATTCTAACTAACCAGTCTTCTTTGTCATACTATAGCCGAAGCAATTTCCCATCCAATTGATCCTATTTCGAACCCGATTGACCTTATCAACACAAGCTTATGATTCTAGCCTCTTAAACGTACCTAATGATAGTTCCAATTCGATCAAACCTTAATCATAAGTTCCAATTGATCCATAATACGCTCGGTTTTCAACCGAATCCATGTTCAACCCAAAATCTTCTAATTCACGATTGTAACATCAGATTAACCTAGGATTTAGTTCAACCGCAACATTCTGAAACTTCCTATATAATTTAATTTGATTATCAGTCCACTTAAACAAGAAATCCCAATTCAGTTTCCCTTTTAAGAACCCTAGATTCGAAATCCATAAATTCGAACTGTTTTGATGAAATTAAACAATCATTAACCTTAATCGAGAACGTATGAAGCTTTCTATATCATTCAATTCGATCATTAACCTATTTAAGATCAAGACCCCCAAAATCGTTTTACTATAAACCCTAGTTACTAGGACTTTATCAATTCGATAATGTTAAACGAATTACAGTTAGGGATAGTCTTAGTCGACCCTTTTAGAAGGTTTAGGATGAAATACTAACCTGTTTTGATGTCGAATTGTAGTAGAACGACTTTGAGCCCTAGTTTCGGCAATCCTTTGATCGAACTCCTTCTTCCCAAGCTACTGAAATCGAATTGTGGTATGTAAAAGTTTCTAAATGTGCCGATATGTGATTCTGGAAGTTCAATTGTGATTGTTGAAATCGAATTGTGTGGTTTTGATATTGAATACCCACGACCTTACTATTTTGAAACGGTTTTCTAATTAATTCGATGATTTATGATCCCCAACGTATAGCAACTGTTAATTATCATCAATATGATGATTAGTGGTCATTTAATTCCATCATAACCGATCCTAGCTTACTATTCGAATTCCAATTTAGTTGTTAGGCCGAATTTTGACTTTTAATGTCAAACTTGAACCTTTAAAATCAATTACAAGTCTTAATCTTGTAATTATAACAAATTGAAACTGATTTCTATTAAATCAAACCCTTTAGATATGATTTAGCTCGATTTCATAATAATCCGGTTAACAAAATTGAACCGAAAGTCCCAAATTGTCACTAATTTGGTCCTTTAACTCCTTGTTGTGCTAAATTAATCCCAATTGGGCTTCATTATTGCAATTGGGCCTACACTAAACTCATTGGGCCTACTTTGACCTTACTGGGCCTTCTTTGGCTTCCATTGGGCCTCCCTGAGTCTTATTGGGCCTACCTTAATTCTGTTTAGTCTAATTGGGCCTTAATGGCCTACTTTGTCTTCTTTGAGCCTAAATTAACCTCATTGGGCCTACTAGACTTTGTTGGGCCTTCATAGACTCCATTGGGCCTTACCGGGCCTTCCTTGACCTTGTTGGGCCTTCATTGGCCTTGTTGGGCCTTCATTGGCCTTGTTGGACCTTCATTGGCCTTGTTGGCCTATGATATTACCATCTTCCGTTAACAAGGTTAGTGTAAAAAGTCGGATTGTCACATCATCCCCTTGTTGAAGGAATTTTCGTCCCGAAAATTAGTAAGTGTTAGGAGTAGTTAGGAAACTACTTACGAGTTTAAATCGTACGTGTTAGTGTGATTTGATCATTCTGTGTGCTTGTGTGTACTCACACACAAAGTCTAATGCTTGCAACATCACAACTCAATTGTGATCGTTCAATGTGATTGTTTGCGTGTACACTAGTTAGTTCACCTAACTGTGACTGTTTGTGTTTGATCATACTATGTTGTGTAACCTCACACATAGTGAGTGTCTGAAACTGTTTGTACTATGCAACCCCGCACATAGCAAAAATATGTGTAATCAATCACGTATGTACTACCATAACATATAACATATGAAATGTAACACATAAAATATATAGAATGTAACACATAAAATATATAGAATGTAATGTAGCACAAATGTTTGTAACAAAATCAATTGAATAAAATGTTTGTGCTTACAGTTTGAAATTTGCAGTGTTGATGTGTGAAAGCATCACGTCATCCCCTTGTTGAATGAAATTTCGTCCCGAAATTTAACGTGCGCTCTCAGTGTTATCAGTAGCTGTTTTGAATAGATGAGGATATTTCTTCATCATTTGGTCTTCCCGTTCCCATGTGAATTCAGGACCACGTCTTGAATTCCATCGGACTTTGACTATCGGAATCTTGCTTTGCTTCAGTTGTTTGACCTCTCGGTCCATGATTTCTGCCGGTTCTTCGATGAATCGTAACTGTTCATCTACTTGTATTTCTTCCAACGGTACAATCAATGTCTCGTCAGAAAGACATTTCTTTAAGTTTGATACATGAAAGACATCATGAACTCCACTGAGTTCATCTGGTAGTTTGAGTTGATACGCCACCGGACCAATCCTTTTCAGAATTTCAAAAGGTCCTACGTAACGTGGACTAAGCTTTCCGCGCTTGCCGAATCGTATCACACCTTTCCAAGGTGATACCTTTAGAAGAACTCGGTCTCCTACTTGAAATTCCAATGGTTTACGACGTTTGTCTGCATAACTCTTCTGTCGATCCCGGGCCGCTGCCATACGGTTCCGGATTTGAACTATTTTCTCTGTCGTCTCGTGCACCAGTTCAGGACCTGTTATCTGATTGTCTCCAATCTCAGCCCAGCACACTGGTGAACGACATTTGCGACCATACAAAGCTTCAAACGGTGCTGCTTGAATACTTGTATGATAACTATTATTGTAAGAGAATTCCACCAACGGTAAATGATTCTCCCAGCTGTCACCAAAGTCAATTACACAAGCTCGTAACATATCCTCGAGCGTTTGAATCGTTCGTTCACTTTGACCGTCGGTCTGTGGATGATAGGCGGTACTCATATCCAAGCGAGTCCCCAATGACTTATGAAGAGATTTCCAAAAATTGGAAGTAAACCGGGCATCCCGATCTGATATGATAGAGATTGGCACACCATGCCGTGCCACTACTTCCTTAATGTAAATACGAGTCAATTTCTCCATCTTGTCAGTTTCTTTGATTGCTAAGAAGTGTGCAGATTTCGTTAATCGATCGACAATTACCCATATCGTATCACAACCACTCGGTGTACGGGGTAACTTAGTAATGAAGTCCATCGAAATCTGTTCCCATTTCCACATCGGTATCTCTGGTTGTTGCAGTAAACCAGATGGCTTCTGATATTCAACTTTGACTTTCGAACAAGTCAAACATTTGCTAACGTACTTAGCAATATCAGCTTTCATATGAGGCCACCAATACAGTGCCTTCAAGTCATGGTACATCTTGTCTGATCCCGGATGGACTGAATATCTAGACTTGTGTGCTTCGTCCATTACGAGTTCCCTTAAACCTCCATACAAAGGTATCCACATTCGATCAATGAAATAACGAATTCCATCAGGTTTAACATTCAATTGTTCTTCCATTCCTCGTAAAGATTCCGGTACTAAGTTTTCCGTTTTCAAGGCCTCAATCTGAGCACTATGTACCTTGTCAGGTAAGTCGGTATGTATCGTCATCATAAGTGCACGAACCCGTCTTGTTCCTGTTGTGTCTTTTCTGCTCTGTGCGTCAGCTACTACATTAGCCTTTCCCGAGTGATATTTAATCGCACACTCATAATCATTCAACAACTCAACCCATCGTCGTTGCCTCATATTAAGCTTCTTCTGATCAAAGATATGCTGCAAACTCTTATGATCAGTATAAATAGTACACTTAGTTCCATACAAGTAATGCCTCCAAATCTTCAAAGCAAAAACCACTGCTCCTAACTCCAAGTCATGAGTAGTGTAATTCTTTTCGTGTGTTCGTAGTTGTCTGGAAGCATAAGCGATCACTTTATCACGTTGCATCAGCACACATCCCAAACCTTGTGCAGATGCATCACAATACACCACAAAGTCTTCCGTCCCTTCCGGTAAGGACAGAATCGGTGCGCTGCAAAGCTTCTGTTTCAATAACTGGAATGCAGTTTCCTGTTTATCCGTCCAGTTATACTTCGTTCCCTTGTGCGTAAGAGCTGTAAGTGGTTGAGCGATCTTTGAGAAACCTTCAATGAATCGTCGATAATAACCCGCCAAACCAAGGAATTGTCGTACCTCAGTAGGGGTCTTTGGCGCTTCCCAATTCTTAATCGCTTCAATCTTCGCCGGATCAACATGTATGCCCTTTTCATTTACTATATGCCCCAAGAACTGTACTTCTCGCATCCAAAAATCACATTTCGAGAACTTAGCGTACAGTTGTTCCTGTTTCAATAATTCCAATAATAGTCGAAGATGTTCAGCGTGTTCCTCCTCAGATTGTGAATAGATGAGAATGTCATCAATGAAGACAATGACAAACTTATCAAGATAAGGTTTACAAACACGATTCATGAGATCCATGAATACAGCTGGTGCGTTTGTCAACCCAAATGGCATAACTAAGAACTCATAATGACCATAGCGTGTCCTGAATGCTGTCTTCGGAATATCCTCCTCCTGAACTCTTAATTGATGATAACCCGACCTGAGATCAATCTTCGAGTAGTAACTCGAACCTTGCAATTGATCGAACAGATCGTCAATCCGGGGTAACGGATACCGGTTCTTGATAGTAACCTTGTTCAATTCCCGGTAATCGATACACATACGAAAAGTCCCGTCCTTCTTCTTTACAAACAATACTGGAGCTCCCCATGGTGAAAAACTAGGTCGTATGAAACCCTTATCTAACAATTCTTGCAATTGTGTAGATAACTCTTGCATCTCTGACGGTGCAAGTCGATAAGGCGCCCTAGCTATCGGTGCTGCATCTGGTGTTAGATCGATTCGAAATTCCACCTGTCTGATAGGCGGTAATCCCGGCAAGTCTTCTGGAAATACCTCCGGAAATTCACAAACTATTGGTATATCTTCAAACTTCTTCTCAGCCACCGGCTTTTCAGTTATAAGTGCTATAACTGCCGTATGACCTTTTCGCAAACATTTGTGTGCTTTCATACAAGATATGAGACGCAGTGGCGTACTGCTCTTCTCACCTTGTACATATAATGTCTCTCCCTGCGGAAGAGGTATGCGAACAATCTTTTCATGGCATACGATTTCAGCCTGGTTCTTGGACAACCAGTCCATGCCAATGACTACATCAAAACTGCCTAAGGCAATAGGCATCAGATCAATCTCTAATGTCTGACCCATCAAATCAAGGATACATCCCTTAAAGATATTTTCCACTACTATTAACTTACCATCAGCTAATTCCACAGTGTATGGACTATCTAAGGCAGTGGGACTAACATTTAGCAACTTAGCAAGTGAACTAGATACAAAACTCCGATCGGCACCGGTGTCAAATAACATAGAGGCATAGTGATTATTTAAGAGGAACGTACCCGTAACAGTGTTGGGATCCTCCCGCGCTTGACGTCCTCCAATCACAAACGCCCTGCCTCTAGCACCATTGTTGTTGTTGTTGTTGTTGTTGCCATTTCCATTACCGTTGCCATTTCCATTTCGATTACCATTGTTATTGACATTATTGTCCCCGCCCTTCTTGAGCTGTGGGCAATCTTTCTTAAAATGCCCCATTTTTCCACACTCAAAACAACCCTTCTGAGCGTTGTTCTGGTTATTGTTCTGGTTGTTGTTGTTCTGTAGTTCCCCGCGACAATCCTTAGCCGCATGCCCAATCTTGCCACACCTC
The DNA here is from genome assembly GCA_009363875.1 of Mikania micrantha. Classification (NCBI taxonomy): domain Eukaryota; kingdom Viridiplantae; phylum Streptophyta; class Magnoliopsida; order Asterales; family Asteraceae; genus Mikania; species Mikania micrantha. Next base: position 60,625,848 of record CM018695.1, read on the forward strand.
TGGCACTTAGCTCTCTCACATTGGTTACCTGCATGATGGTAACCACACTTGTTGCACTTGGGGTGTTTCCCAATATAACCCCCCGACGATGATGATTGCTGACCACTGCTTGAACCATGATAAGACTTGTTTGAGTCTTGTTTCCGGTTTTGCTGATAGGATTGTTGGTTGTTACCCTTGAAGTTGTTACTCTCCCACTTTCTCTTATGATCTCCCACCTTGGTAGCAGATGTTCGTTTGGGCAGAGTCCCATGCAACACTGCCTGGTCAGTAAGCTGATGCGCTAAACGAACAGCTTGTTGGATGGTGGTGGGATTTGCTGAAGTAACCAACCCTTGAATCTGAGGCACTAGTCCTCCAATGTACCTTTCAATCCACTTACTGGCTGGAGTAGCCATGTGTGGTAGCAGTCTGGCTAACTCGTGTGACCTGGTTATGTACTCTTCAATGTTTGACCCCTCCATCTTGAGGTGCCAGTATTCCTCTTCCAACTTCTGCATTTCACTGCGAGGACAGTACTCCTCTTGCAGTAAAGTTTTGAAGTTGTCCCATGTCAAGGCATTAGCCTCTCCCAACCCCAGAGTCTGGACATTTGAGTTCCACCAAGTTAGTGCTGGACCCTCCAATGTTCCCGTAGCAAATTTCACCTTGCTTTCATTAGGGCAGTTGCACATTTCGAATACAGACTCAGCCTTTTCAATCCACCGAAGGAGTCCAATGGCCCCCTCCGACCCTTTGAAATTGTGTGGTTTGCAGTCCAAAAACATCTTGAACGTGCAGACTTGTGGATTAACAATCCCCCAGCTGGACCCTGTGGCCCTGTGTTGTGAGTCTGAGCATACTGTGCGATTGCCTCTGCAACTCTGTTGTTAATTAGCTCATTGAGCTCAGCAACAGTCATATGTACGTTTCCCTCAGCCATTAGTTCCTATTTACAAGAAGTGTTAGCACGAAGTCAAAATCTAATGTGACATGTGTAAGTAAAACAACAAACACAACATGTAATATAAATCAACACGACTGTTGAAAATAAATAATAATTCTTTCATAGATAGAAACTTTCTTTGAGTACAATACTTTTGAAATGAAATACAAGTTTTCAAACTACTAATGTAGGAACACAACCCGTTCCTAATAAGTTTAAATAAAACAAGAAAGAAATGAAAACAATCAATCGTCCTCAACGGTGGATTCAGGATCGGACTCAGCAACTGGTGCTGGTTCCTCCTCCTCATCCTCATCCTGTTCCTCATTCTCAACTACCACTAAATCCTCCAAAGCTTCAATCCTGCCCGCCAAAATCTCCTCTCGGTTCTCTGACTCTTCTAGACGACCAATCAAATTGATCATCTCATCCCGCATATCGTGAACAAGATGGGCAAGATCATCCTACCTCTCAATAGCATCCCATAACTCCTGAGATCTCTGTGCTATCCTATCTTCTGCTACCTCCAGATCCTCGCGCAATTTGGCGATCTCCTCGGCGTCTGTCCTTTGCCTCTTAGGCTCAGGAGCATCTAGTGCTGGTGGGGAATGTGTAGAAGGTCCCTCAGCAGGGATCTGCTGAGTGCCCTCCTCAGGCTCCTCTTCCGGATCCTCATCCGGGTCCTCGTCTGGATCCTCCTCGGGATCCTCATCTGGATCCTCCTCCGGATCCTCCTCCGGATCTGAGTCATCCTGCTCATACGGTGGAGGTGATGGAATAGGTGGTGGTGGTGATAATGGTGGTGCCGGAACTATCGGCTCCTCGTCCTCGGAATCATCAATGACAATATAAGGTACCGATGATGATGCCATGCCTGTTACATAATACCATATGTAAGTACAGTGTCATGGAATAAGTAAACAAGTCAATTACATAATGTCATATGTAATTTCCAAGCAGTATGTGTAAACATGTGTGTCTAATGTCTAACAGTCATAGTCTAGGCCTACAAATGCAAACCTAGTTCGCTATAACCAATGTCTCTGATACCAATCTGTCACACCCCCAATTTCAACTAACGGAATCACACCGTTTGGGAGCATGACAAACCAGGATCTCAGATCATTAGACATATCGAAGACCTCTATATGAATTTTCAAAACATACTTTGGTCTTTAAAACATAACATCAGAGTTTTTCAAAAGTTGCGGAAGCGTTATAAAACCAATAACAGTTGAAAAATGTAAATTACAATACAAAGTTCCAAATGTTTAAATCCAAATATCTAAAATGTTCAAAAATGCATGCGACTCTATCTCCTAGTCCATGCCAGCTTTAACGCGCGCCTTAGCGTCCTGAGAAAACATGCAAATCAAGTCAACACAATGGTTGGTGCATAACACAGGTTTTCAATAATCACAATGTTCAAAACAACAGTTTGAATAACAAGATTGTAGATAACATAATCACACATGCACAGTCATGATAGCTAGTCATATAAACTATTTACATACGTGTTCGACACCGAAGCTGACGGATTGCCATGCTATAGCATGTTTTCGCCTTGCCACTATTGTCTATCACAACAATAGTAAAATTGTGTTTGGTCAGTCAAACACCTGCGTAGATCCCATCTACCAGGTGAGGTTTGTCAAACCTAATAGATCTATTTCCAACTACCACGCTTTGCATTACAGCAAACTAAACGGTTCGAGGTGTGTAAGGACTTTCAAGTTGATATGTTTTCACATAATGTAAACAGCTAACTCATGCAAGTGATATGTATCTAAAAACAGTTTGTTGCACATGTTTTCTCCCCCAAAACAGTTTAAAATAAGAAAGGGGCCGTGTACGCACCTTTGATAATAGTAGAATGATCAAATACGTGTGAACTTGCGTAGAAATCCTCTACGAAGAATCTGTGATTTAAACAATAACCTAAAGTTATTCGGATTGTCGTTTTGTGCTTGAAATCACATACGTGTCAACACACGTATACTAAAGTGTCAGAAATGTGCATACAATCGTACGCATGCTTTTGAAATCGTTTAAATAAAATCCTACACGATTTTATTTAATTAAACGTAATTATACGCGATTTCGTGTTCGTATTAAAATATGAATTTTATCATCCTAACACGTTCGTATTCTCGTTACGGTTCCAACGCAACTTGAACGGATCGAATCGGAGTTAGAACGAATAAGTTATGATAAAAATACTAAATTATCATTAAAATCCAAAAATTGGTTTGGCCCGGACTCGAACCCGCGACCCTCAACTCCAACACACACACCTCTAACCAGTCAAGCCCGCTAGGGAATCGCATTAGAACTCAGAAACAAATTCTTTTATATTCTAACTAACCAGTCTTCTTTGGTCATACTATAGCCGAAGCAATTTCCCATCCAATTGATCCTATTTCGAACCCGATTGACCTTATCAACACAAGCTTATGATTCTAGCCTCTTAAACGTACCTAATGATAGTTCCAATTCGATCAAACCTTAATCAATAAGTTCCAATTGATCCATAATACGCTCGGTTTTCAACCGAATCCATGTTCAACCCAAAATCTTCTAATTCACGATTGTAACATCAGATTAACCTAGGATTTAGTTCAACCGCAACATTCTGAAACTTCCTATATAATTTAATTTGATTATCAGTCCACTTAAACAAGAAATCCCAATTCAGTTTCCCTTTTAAGAACCCTAGATTCGAAATCCATAAATTCGAACTGTTTTGATGAAATTAAACAATCATTAACCTTAATCGAGAACGTATGAAGCTTTCTATATCATTCAATTCGATCATTAACCTCTTTAAGATCAAGACCCCCAAAATCGTTTTACTATAAACCCTAGTTACTAGGACTTTATCAATTCGATAATGTTAAACGAATTACAGTTAGGGATAGTCTTAGTCGACCCTCTTAGAAGGTTTAGGATGAAATACTAACCTGTTTTGATGTCGAATTGTAGTAGAACGACTTTGAGCCCTAGTTTCGGCAATCCTTTGATCGAACTCCTTCTTCCCAAGCTACTGAAATCGAATTGTGGTATGTAAAAGTTTCTAAATGTGCCGATATGTGATTCTGGAAGTTCAATTGTGATTGTTGAAATCGAATTGTGTGGTTTTGATATTGAATACCCACGACCTTACTATTTCGAAACGGTTTTCTAATTAATTCGATGATTTATGATCCCCAACGTATAGCAACTGTTAATTATCATCAATATGATGATTAGTGGTCATTTAATTCCATCATAACCGATCCTAGCTTACTATTCGAATTCCAATTTAGTTGTTAGGCCGAATTTTGACTTTTAATGTCAAACTTGAACCTTTAAAATCAATTACAAGTCTTAATCTTGTAATTATAACAAATTGAAACTGATTTCTATTAAATCAAACCCTTTAGATATGATTTAGCTCGATTTCATAATAATCCGGTTAACAAAATTGAACCGAAAGTCCCAAATTGTCACTAATTTGGTCCTTTAACTCCTTGTTGTGCTAAATTAATCCCAATTGGGCTTCATTATTGCAATTGGGCCTACACTAAACTCATTGGGCCTACTTTGACCTTACTGGGCCTTCTTTGGCTTCCATTGGGCCTCCCTGAGTCTTATTGGGCCTACCTTAATTCTGTTTAGTCTAATTGGGCCTTAATGGCCTACTTTGTCTTCCTTGAGCCTAAATTAACCTCATTGGGCCTACTAGACTTTGTTGGGCCTTCATAGACTCCATTGGGCCTTACCGGGCCTTCCTTGACCTTGTTGGGCCTTCATTGGCCTTGTTGGACCTTCATTGGCCTTGTTGGCCTATGATATTACCATCTCCCGTTAACAAGGTTAGTGTAAAAAGTCGGATTGTCACACTGTGAATGAAGAAGAAAACGAGCACAGTGAGCCATCGGAAAATGAAGAAGAGTTCACACTAGAGCCTATTGTAGTAAAGGCTATTTCTGAGGAGGTCTGCAAGATCATGGATGAAAAGATGCCGGCAATGATTACTAAGGCATTAAAGGATGCATTGAAGGAAAAGACTCAGGGGACCAACTAAAAAATTTAATTACATATATACCCGTCTGTTAAGGTCTAATTACATATATACCCAAGTAAAAAATTTAAATACATATATACCCAACTTTACTCTCTTTACACGTTGTAACATTTTGAATGTAAACATACGTATCCGAAACCCGAAAAAACCTCATCCAAAATCTAGTTCGTGTTTTGCGGGTCAGATAATATGATTTTAGATTCGGGTCCGGGTCGGATATACAAAAACTGCTTTTTTCAGATTTTTACGTGTCGGATAATATATTAAAATGGGTATATTTGAAATTTTTAGAATTAGAGGAGGGAATATATGTAATTAAAATTTTGGATTGGGCATATATGTAATAGATGAAATTTACAGGGAGATATATGTAATTAAAATTTTGGATTGGGTATATATGTAATAAATAAAATTTATAGGGGGATATATGTAATTGCCCCTGCTTATTATTATTATTATTATTATTATTATTATTATTATTATTATTATTATTATTATTATTATTATTATTATTATTATTATTATTATTATTGCTTGCTTGCTTGCTTGCTTGCTTGCTTGCTTGATTGCTTGCTTGCTTGTGTGCGTGCGTGCGTGCGTGCTCGTGTGCTTGCTTTCTTTCTTGCTTGCCTCTGCATAGCTCTGATTCGGATGATGAGCATCCTGATAGGATGCTAGATCCACATGAGTTTTCGCAGTACCCACGGGGGACTGAGGTGCACACGCGTCTCAGACGCCTCGTTGGGAAGGAAATACTCGAGCCCAGGACGATCGACTGGAGCTTACATGAGATATAGGGGGCGTCGAAGCACGCCACCGTGGCGACGGATGCTAGAGATGGGCGGTTTCACAGCTTACTGGGAGATCGTTCTTGAGGTTTTGTCAACGTCCGAGTTCCATCCATCATAGGCAAGTGCCTACATGCTCTATAGTAGCAGGATGCTATTTCATTCACCTTGTGTGGACACAAGGTCAGCATGTCCCTCACTACTTGGGGGCATGTTACTGGATTTTACACACACGAGGAGGTTACTCCACCTCTATCTGCTTATGGGCGTGTAGGTGAGAATGAGGTTGTCCTCACCAAGTAGCGGCCGGTGATCAGTGACCAGGTAGGCCTGTAAACGAACCGAACACGTGAACTGTTCGTGAACTGTTCATGAACTGTTCGGTAAGAAGTTCGTTTATGTTCGTTTATTTAATAAATGAACGAACATGAACATAAAATTTGTGTTCGTTTAATTAAATGAACGAACATGAACACACCTTGTGTTCGTTTACTTATGTTCATGAACAGTTCGGTTATGTTCGTTTATTTACGTTCGTTTATTTGTGTTCGTTAATGTTCGTTAACTATGTAATGTTAGTTTTTGTTCGGTTAACTGACTAATTTACGAATGATATGTATTTACATTTAAGAGACTTGTCGTTTGTGCTCGTTTATACTTGTTCAATTGTGTTCGTTTATGTTTGTTCAATAGTGTTCATGTTCGTTTATGATTGTTCAATGGTGTTAAAAAATGTCCATTTATGTTTGTTCGTTTATTTTAGTTCGTTTGTGTTCGTTTATGTTCATGAACAGTTCGTTTAATTTATTAATGAACGAACACAAACGAACACGAACACATTCATTTTCTTAATAAACGAACACGAACACAAAATTATTTTTTGGTTAAGGTGTTCGTGTTCGTGTTCGTGTTCGGTTAAGTTTAAATGAACGAACACGGACATGCCTGTGTTCGTGTTCGTTTGGTTCGTTTACAGGACAATGACCAGGTCTTCGTTACGAAGGCCCGGGTTGCCCGCATTTGTGATCCGTTGCACCGATACTTACATTAGTGCATCGCCTGCACCATCACCGGATGCCTTCTCAGCAAGGAGTGGGCCACTTAGAAGGACCTATTCTTTTTATATTGTCTTATTAGCAGCCGCAGCTGCATCCGTGCATGGTTGCTAGCTGATTATTTTTTCACCATTGTTAGTCATAAGGCTAGTGGTGCAATTATGTGTGGCTCTTTCGTCACGCGTATATCTCGACGTATCGGTCGTTTTTCGCCTGATATTAGAGAGAGCATGATCGAGAGTTACGCCTCATCACTGTTGAGGTGTAACACGGTCATGCTTATGTTGATAGCGGCAGAGATCCCCGGCATGGGTCTTCGATTTTCGTTGGATCTGCATAAGGTTTGGGTGCCGCCAATTCTGCATCCAGAGCAGTAGCCACAGCCAGGGGCATAGCCGCACGTAGAGCAGCCACCACAACCCCATCATCATGTCGTTGTTCGTCAGCCATGACTACATCCTGCTGACGCGGCGATCTTACACAACCATTCTTCACGACTTGATCGCCTAGAGGACATGATGCGGTGGGTGGTGGAGCAGATGGCTGCTGCTTCTGGTGTTGATGTTCTCGTCTTTCCCAGGTGTGACATCCGTCAATTTCTCAGATTTCAATGATGAGCAAACTTTAATTGATGTGGTTATACTAGACTTTTTCTTAAACCCAGTTCAAATCTATCAATTTTAATAAAAATAAATAAATAAATAATATTACATATTTAGTTCCAATTAATTCTCAAAACTTAAAACTTTGATGTTATAATCAAACCTCGTTGTTTAATAACATGAACATTGGTTCTTAAAAACATAGTTAAATGAATATTTATACATATTTTTAGAGCCTTATTATACTCATATACGCAACCTTATTATTTTTGTTTAAGTTACTATTACATATCTATCATTCAAAAATTTTACATACACCAACAACTCTAAATATTTGTATACATGTGAATGTAGATGTCAATATGGAGGGAGGGAGGGAGGGAGGGAGGGAGAGAGAGAGAGAGCAACCTTATATATGTAAACATAGGTATATATATGGGGGGAAAATATAACAATCATGATTTCTTTATTAAATTAAAAAAAATCAAATGCCATCCAACTTTTCTTCCAATGAACCATACTTTGTATTAAATTTTATTATGGCAATCTATCCCTTACCTACTTCTTTTACATTTCACATTTCCTTCCATACTTAATTTTACTCCCATCAAAGTTGTCTCATATTTCATACCATACTTACAGAGTTACACACACACACACATATATATATAGGGAGATGATCAAATATTAACCCCTATTTATTGCGTTAATCAAATAAATAAATATTATTACATTGGTGTCCACATTAAAGTAAATCTAAATGTGTATGTTTTTATTCTTTTTTTAATTAATGTAGGACCCACTTACATTAATAAAAAAAGAAGAAGAAACTTAAACTTTAATATTAACTTTAATGTGAGCCCCAAAATAATAAGATGTAATTATTCGGTTCACGCATAAAGAATGGTTAACATTCGAACCATCCCCTATATATATATATATGTTTATATATATATATATTATTTATATATTGGCCAGTGATTGTATAAAGGAAATTAAGATGAAAAGCGTAGAAAACCACCAGAATACGCCACGTGTAATATGGGTAATAGGTATAATGGTTCGTGTAAAATCATGGAATGTCGTGTAAAATCATGAAACGCGTTATATAAAATCAAGGAATTGTTTAACAGGCATAATCAAGGACCAACTAAATAATCACGGACTACTAATCACGAACCATATGTAACAAATCATGGACCACGTATAAAAATCAAAATAATTAAGGGCAAACTGAATAATCACGGACCAATTATCACGTAATTAATGTAAAAATCACGGATTAATTGATAATAACGGACCATGTAAAAAAACGAAAGAAAACCGTAGCAATATTATACTCAAATTAAAGATAATAAAATTCTTATTTTATGATGTAATTTTTTTAAAAAACGATTAACCATTTAAAACTTATTTCATTTATAAAAAAATGGTGGAACTTGAGTTACCTACAAAAAAATCAAAAAATGTAGGCTATTACTTTTTTGTCCTTCAAGCTTTAATTCACGCAGGTTTTAAATGAAAAGTGAGAACCACTAGATTCTAATCGTTGATTACTTTTATCAAGGACTAGAAATTCTTCCTATCTTTCTCATGTTAAAACTCATTTGTATTGGATCCGTCTCATATATATATATACATATAGAGGGATGTTCAATTAAGGACGAGATGAAACGACTCTACCCACATTTGTTTGAAACGTAACAGGTTTCGAGGACGAAACCTACTGTAAGGAGGGTAGATTTGTAACAACCGAATAATTAGCACATTTGATCGTGTATAAAATCTACGTTGAATTAACAATCGAAATTATTACAGGATGATAGTATGCGAGAAATGATGAACGTAGGCAAAAACCGTGCGCGAAACGGAGTTACGGATTGTCCGGAATCGCGAAACGAAGAAAATTTTTAAAGTATTGGACTTCTGGACTCGTCGCGGTACGCGACGGAGAGGTTGAGGACTCTTCGCGGTACGCGATGGTTGAAAAATATCTAACAAAATCCTCCGGATTTCTTCGCGGTACGCGAAGCTCTAATTGGCTCCTCGTCGCGGTACGCGACGGGTGAGGCGGTGGAGTAAGTTGATCTTCTTCATCAGTTTCACGCAAACAATTACAAAAGTTTATTACTCGAACCTGCTTCATTTCCAGACGCAAGAAAACGAGGTTTTCATCATCCAAACTCAAATCTGAAGCCACCAGAAGTCACCGATCATACCAGGGATCGTATTTACAAGTACTGATCGTTGTTTATCCGCAGAAAACCCTCCGATTAGGTAATGATTTGTTTTAGCCTTCTAGTTCAATTTTGATTGACTAGATCTTGATTTTGAACGTAATGACATAGTTAGGATTGTTGATTATTGCCTAGATGATGGCTAGGATGGATCAGAAATGAAGAACACGATGTTCTAACGGTTAAATCCTTGTTTTGATTCGTTGTAATGCCCGGTTTGCATGAAATCACAACTATGGTTATAATGGTTTAATCCATTTGATTATGACAATGTAGATGATTAGTTTGGTTAATCTTTGAAATGCAAAGGTTAAATCTAAGTGTTTAAACTAATCACAATCATTAACATACTTATTGGAACGATTATCTGATGTTTATGATAACAGTCAGATTAGTATGTTAAACATGGTTATTAAACCTATTCTAAGACTACATTGTGATATTTCATGATATCTGGGTAATCAATGATAAGGATTTATCATTTCTAAGCCATTAATCTGTTTAGGAACTGTTTTAGCATTATAATCAACAACATTAACTATTTGATGACTTTCAAGACAATGTCTTTGACATTGAACGTTCAGAAAGATCTAATCAGTGGACTAAAACATAAATGACTTATTAAGTGTAAACGAATGCAGAATTTCACCATTAGTACCAGTTTACGAGTGATCTTGCTACAGTAAGACATCAGGTGAGTTCTATGAGCCCTCTTTTACTATTTTAACGTTTTAGGGCTGATATGCATGTGATAAAGTTATTTTAGGTAAATGATTGTTTTATCTGGCTACGGTCAGATAAGAGAATATGTTAAAGTAAAGAATGTTTTAAGTTGTAAAGTTATTGTATGAAAGTGACACTAACCTGATTAAGGTTAGGTAAAGAATGTTTTCAAATAAAGAATGTTTTAAAGTAAATAATGCTTTAAGTCTCAACTACGGTTGAGAAGTAAATGATTTTAAGAACCTCAGCTGAAATGTCAAGGATGTTTTAAAGACTCAACTACGGTTGAGAAATGAATGATTTTAAAAGTCCCAGTCGAGGTCAAGTAGGAAATGTGATTTTGAAGTCCCGGCTGCGGTTGGGCGAATGTTGAGCACTGCGGTGTGAATAATGATTTATGATTATAATGGTTTATGATTATGACGGTTTAAATGATTTAAACCATGTTATGTATGAATGATGTATGTCAAGAAGTCCTGTGAAAGAACAGGCATAAGTCCTGTGAAAGAACAGGCATAAGTCATGTGAAAGAACAGGCCTGCCGACTGTGTGTCGCCAGTTGAGGAAATCTTATGCATGCATAACATGTTGACTTCGGTTAACAGAACAGGCTACATTTATGCATTGTATGATTGATGTTATGATGTCATGTATGTTATGTATATGAAATGTTTTATGTTTAGTATGATGGAGACTGTTGACTTCGGTCGGCAGTGAAGGTTAATGTTTTATGTATATTAAAGATTTTATTTTTATGAAAAGTTAACTTAGAACTCACCAGCGAAAGCTGACTTGTTTTAGCATGCATGTCAGGTTGAATGGTATTGAGGAAGAATGACAGTAAGGTTCATGGCATACATTGAAGACTACCCCTGCCATAGACTGGCTGTATCATATGACTGGTAGAAGAGTGGGTTATGTTTAATGTGTAAAAGTTTGTTTAGATCTGTATGATATTTTATGTTTTTACCCTACATTCCGCTGCTACCATAATGTAATTATGGTTTAAGTATTATGGGTTTGATGTTTTGTCAACTGAGACGGTACGGTGCCTTGGCGACAGGTTGAGCTCCTGGCACAACATCAATTTGGAATTCGATTTCCCGATCAGGTGGAATTCCTGGCAAATCCTCAGGAAATACATCAGGAAAGTTACACACCACGGGTACGTCTTCCAATTCTTTTACTTTAACTTCTTTATCAATAACATAAGCCAGATAAGCCCCACACCCTCGCCTCATAAATTCACTTGCCTTAATCATTGAAATGACTTTAGGCGCGTTAAACACTTTATCCCCATAAACCGTTACTAAACTCCCATTAAGAGCCGTTAAGAAAATCATATTTCGTCGACAGACGATGTTAGCCTCATGTTTGGCCAACCAATCCATACCCAACACTACATCGAAACCTCCTAACGTAATCACAAATAATTTAACAGGAAATCTATGACCTTCTATATTAATGTAACAATCATCATCGATAGCCTCCGTTACTCTAGTAGATTTACCAAGAGCAGTTTCTATGTTAAAGGCATTTTCTATCTTTTTAACATTTGCACACAATTTATCACAAAAAGCAATAGCCACAAAGCTCATACTTGCACCAGAATCAAATAAAACTGAAGCAGGGATATCATTAATCAAGAATGTACCTGTCACCACATCCGGGTCTTTATCTGCCTGATCCTTAGTCATAGTAAAGGCACGAGCTTTTGCCTTTTGTTTCCCACCTCCCTTGCTACTTTCAGGTTTGATGGCTTCAGTAGGCATTACCTTTGGTTTAAAACAATTTCTGCTCACATGACCGATTCCACCACAATTGTAACATTTTGGCATATTCGGGCAATCATAAGAAAGATGTCCAGTCTTTCCACAACGGTAGCACAAAGTAGTTCCCGTAAGACATTCTCCCCTATGTCTCTTTCCACACTTAGGGCATTTTTCAATTTCTTCCGTTCTAAACATTTTCATAGGCGGTCCGGATTTGTCATTTCTGTTTCTTTTAAATTTAGGTGACCATTTTTGCTTCGGTTCCTCCTTTGTTGGTTCAGCTTCAACAACATCATCCCAGACAATACCGCTAATTTCTACGGCTGATTCAAAAGTTCTAGGAGCATGTGCCTTTACATGCGTTCGGACTTTAGGTGGTAATCCTTCCACATATAACTTCTGTCTGCGTTCCTCCGTGCTTACCAAATGAGGAACCAATCTTGACATTTCATTAAATTTTGACGTATATTGCCGATGATTCATACGTCCAGCTTTCAAAGTCAGAAATTCCCGCTCGATTTTATCAATTTCATTCTTCGGACAAAAATGTTTCATGACTAATTCTTTCAATTCCTCCCATTTTAAGCCCTCCACATCATTAGTGGTTTTTGACTGCTTGATGGTGTTCCACCAATGTAAAGCTTCTTTAGTAAATGAATGAGCTGCAAATTTCACAGCTTGGTCTTCCCGACATTCACTGATAGCGATCACCGCCTCCATAGCCGAAACCCAGTGGCAGGTGGCCACGGCATCCTTCTTACCATCAAAGGATGGTGGACTGCATCCTTTGAAGGCCTTGTAATCACAACCCTTTTGTTTCTCTGACGTGGAATCACCGTTCTTAGTTCCGGTGATCACAACTTCCTCTTCTTTGGTGCTGTCCTTAGTTCCTTCAGACTTGTCTTTCAAAGTATCCTTCAGTATTTTTGTAACCAAAGCTGATAGCTTATCATCCAAAACTTTGGAGACCTCATCAGAAATAGCCTTCACTACGATAGGCTCTAAAGTAAACTCGTCTTCATCTTCCGGTTGCTCATTGTGGTCGTAGTCGTCTTCATTGATGGGTTCTTCATTCTCAATATGTGGTTCTTCAGGTTCCTGTGGTTGCTTACGTGGTCTACCCCTTTGTCCAGCCATTTGACTACCTACAGGATGCAACAATTGGAGAGTCAGTACCGGATTAGTTTAGCACGAAATAAGCTTTGTAAATCGTTAATGACGTTGATCAGGTGTTATTAACCATTTACCCAACTCATAGGCTCTAAACGTTTCCCATTCCGTCACCTCAACGTGCATGACTCTAACTATCTTTCTAACCGTACAACTACGTCTTAACTCATACATAACATTCAGCTCGTGGCATCAGACTACCCTTGACTGGCATTTTTATCATTCTGTCCCATTTTCAGTTTAAGTCCAGTCATTAGGGATAACCGGATCTCTCAAACTATGGCTCTGATACCAACTTGAGAGGCCCCGAACCCCTCAGTTGGCAAAACATCAAACCCATAATACTTAAACCATAATTACATTATGGTAGCAGCGAAATGTAGGGTAAAAACATAAAATATCATACAGATCTAAACAAACTTTTACACATTAAACATAACCCACTCTTCTACCAGTCATATGATACAGCCAGTCTATGCCAGGGGTAGTCTTCAATGTATGCCATGAACCTTACTGTCATTCTTCCTCAATACCATTCAACCTGACATGCATGCTAAAACAAGTCAGCTTTCGCTGGTGAGTTCTAAGTTAACTTTTCATAAAAATAAAATCTTTAATATACATAAAACATTAACCTTCACTGCCGACCGAAGTCAACAGTCTCCATCATACTAAACATAAAACATTTCATATACATAACATACATGACATCATAACATCAATCATACAATGCATAAATGTAGCCTGTTCTGTTAACCGAAGTCAACATGCTATGCATGCATAAGATTTCCTCAACTGGCAACACACAGTCGGCAGGCCTGTTCTTTCACAGGACTTATGCCTGTTCTTTCACAGGACTTATGCCTGTTCTTTCACAGGACTTCTTGACATACATCATTCATACATAACATGGTTTAAATCATTTAAACCGTCATAATCATAAACCATTATAATCATAAATCATTATTCACACCGCAGTGCTCAACATTCGCCCAACCGCAGCCGGGACTTCAAAATCACATTTCCTACTTGACCTCGACTGGGACTTTTAAAATCATTCATTTCTCAACCGTAGTTGAGTCTTTAAAACATCCTTGACATTTCAGCTGAGGTTCTTAAAATCATTTACTTCTCAACCGTAGTTGAGACTTAAAGCATTATTTACTTTAAAACATTCTTTATTTGAAAACATTCTTTACCTAACCTTAATCAGGTTAGTGTCACTTTCATACAATAACTTTACAACTTAAAACATTCTTTACTTTAACATATTCTCTTATCTGACCGTAGCCAGATAAAACAATCATTTACCTAAAATAACTTTATCACATGCATATCAGCCCTAAAACGTTAAAATAGTAAAAGAGGGCTCATAGAACTCACCTGATGTCTTACTGTAGCAAGATCACTCGTAAACTGGTACTAATGGTGAAATTCTGCATTCGTTTACACTTAATAAGTCATTTATGTTTTAGTCCACTGATTAGATCTTTCTGAACGTTCAATGTCAAAGACATTGTCTTGAAAGTCATCAAATAGTTAATGTTGTTGATTATAATGCTAAAACAGTTCCTAAACAGATTAATGGCTTAGAAATGATAAATCCTTATCATTGATTACCCAGATATCATGAAATATCACAATGTAGTCTTAGAATAGGTTTAATAACCATGTTTAACATACTAATCTGACTGTTATCATAAACATCAGATAATCGTTCCAATAAGTATGTTAATGATTGTGATTAGTTTAAACACTTAGATTTAACCTTTGCATTTCAAAGATTAACCAAACTAATCATCTACATTGTCATAATCAAATGGATTAAACCATTATAACCATAGTTGTGATTTCATGCAAACCGGGCATTACAACGGATCAAAACAAGGATTTAACCGTTAGAACATCGTGTTCTTCATTTCTGATCCATCCTAGCCATCATCTAGGCAATAATCAACAATCCTAACTATGTCATTACGTTCAAAATCAAGATCTAGTCAATCAAAATTGAACTAGAAGGCTAAAACAAATCATTACCTAATCGGAGGGTTTTCTACGGATAAACAACGATCAGTACTTGTAAATACGATCCCTGGTATGATCGGTGACTTCTGGTGGCTTCAGATTTGAGTTTGGATGATGAAAACCTCGTTTTCTTGCGTCTGGAAATGAAGCAGGTTCGAGTAATAAACTTTTGTAATTGTTTGCGTGAAACTGATGAAGAAGATCAACTTACTCCACCGCCTCACCCGTCGCGTACCGCGACGAGGGGCCAATTAGAGCTTCGCGTACCGCGAAGAGTCCTCAACCTCTCCGTCGCGTACCGCGACGAGTCCAGAAGTCCAATACTTTAAAAATTTTCTTCGTTTCGCGATTCCGGACAATCCGTAACTCCGTTTCGCGCACGGTTTTTGCCTACGTTCATCATTTCTCGCATACTATCATCCTGTAATAATTTTGATTGTTAATTCAACGTAGATTTTATACACGATCAAATGTGCTAATTATTCGGTTGTTACACCTTATTCCCTTTTTCTTTCAAATCAATTACATTATTTTATTATAGTTTAATATCAACCATTAGATAAGCATCTTGTAATTTGATCATTAAATATGGTGAGGTTAATGGGTTATTGCTCTATCCTAAGGTTAGCAATAGATCACTTTTAAAACAAAAATAAGATTTTTAGGTCATAATATTAAGCAAAGAACTATTATACCCATTAATAGAAGTTTAGAATTTACTAATAAATTTCCTGATGAGATAAAAGATAAAAAACAATTACAAAAATTTTTAAGATGTTTAAATTATATTCGTGATTTTTTCAAAGATCTAGGAATTATATATAATAGATTAAAAAAGAATCCAGATCCATGGTCTCAAGAACATACCAATATTATAAAACATATTAAAAGTAAAATTAAACAATTACCATGTTTAAATATTCCACATCCTAATGCTAATTTAATTGTAGAAATAGACGCTAGTGATTTAGGATTTGGTGGAGTTCTAAAACAATCTTTACATAATAATAAAGAACAATTAGTTAGATATTATTCAGGTTCTTGGAACGAAACCCAAAAAAATTATTCCACTATCAAAAAGGAAATTTTAAGCATTGTATTATGTATTAAAAAATTTGAAGACGATTTATACATGAAACCTTTTTTACTAAGAATTGATTGTTTATCAGCAAAACATATTTTAGAAAAAGATATAAAAAATATAATTTCTAAACAAATATTTGCAAGATGGCAAGCATTATTAAGCAATTTTGATTTTCAAATTGAATTTATAAAAGGACAAAATAATTCAGATTCTAAGAAGGTTATATTATCAAATAAAAGGTCTTCTCAATCTCCAAGCTCATCTTCAACTTCACTATCACCATTACCACCTATAAATCGTTTTGCTCCAAGTTCATCTTCAACCTCACCATTACCAATAAGGAACATATTTTCTCCATTATCTACAGGACCTAGGCCTACGCCTCCTTATTCTTCAATTGTTCAAACTAAAATTTTACCCAGTTCTATAATAAATTCTAGTCCTTGAAAACCTATACTCAATCCTAATTCTTCAAAAATACCTTATACTCAAAAAACAGAATACTATTTATTCTGTGAACCCTAATTTTAAGATCATAAAAATCCTAGAACCATTAGAGGTAGAAAAGGTTTCTCAAAACTTTTTTACTCTCATTGACTATTTATATCCCAAAGGTTGTCATTTTTATAAAAATGATCAAAAACCTAGAGAATATTATCAATCTATACTTATAGATACGGGTTCTATTGATATTCAACATATATTCAATTCTCAAGACAATTCTAAAATTGATTATTCTAAAGTAAAAATTAGAAAGATCATCTCTCCTGAAGAATGGAGATCAAAACCATTTGCCCAGAAAACTCTTTCTAATTTCCCAGCATATCCTCAATACAGCTATTATGATTATCAAGAAGCATGGGAAAATACATTCTTGTTAAGAAATTATAATAATTCATGGTTCTTTTATTTTGATGAAGAATTTTCAAATATATACCCTAGATGGTTTGTTAAGTGGTTTCAATATATGGGAATAATTCCGGCAGCATTTCCAAAAGAAATTTCTACGTCCTTTAATAAATTTACTGATTATTTCAAACAAGAAGGAATTCCTATCTTCGAATATACTTTTCAATTTATGAGAATATTTAGAATTCCATGGATCTTTTCATGGACATACCATTATCAAGAAGAAAAGGTTGCTGAACTTTATCCTCCATTACTAATAAGACATTATAGAACTAAATGGTGGAATAAATTTTCAATCAATAAAGCGGATACCAAGGCTGTTCAAACCTATTATAAAGAAATAACTAGTCACTATGAAGGATCAAACTATATTCAGCATTCTCAACAATGTGAAGATCAAAATTATATTATAAGACTACAATCATGCTCAACTCCTGAAGAAATACAAAGAATTATAAATGAAATAAAGAATTCTCCTTCATCATCAAAGAAGTCTAGTCCAGAAGACCCAGAATTATTACAAGATTCTCAAGACCCCTATGATGATATTGAAATATAATATTGTAAAATTATTATTGTAAAAATAATATAATTATAATATAAAAATAAATAAAAAAAGTAATTTATCAAATGACAAGTGATTGGCCGACAATGCTCTAATTATTCAATAAAGAAGATGCTCAATTATTCAAATGAAGACAATCTATTTTTCAAAAACAGATCAATTATTCAAAAGAGAAAATCAACTTTTATTCATGACAGACAAAGATCAATTATTTTGAAGACTCTGTGAACTCTCAATAATTTCAAGACCATTATAAATTGAAGATTTTATATCTTAGTTTAGCATCCGAAAAAAATAACCCTTGAAATAAATGTATGAAAAAACCCTCTCAACCAAAACTTGTATTCTCAACTACCCAATGTTCAAAGTCTTTAGATTTTCAAATTATTATTGCTCCGCTCAATTGTAACGAACATATTCAAGAAATAAATCAAGGTACTTTTTAAATATTATGTTGTTTAATTTATGTTATTGCCATAATGCTATTATATTCATTCATTTAATTTAAATTTTTATAACTATGGATTCTAAAATAATAGAAATACAATTACAAAAAATATTGTTATGTTATTTGTTAATTAAAATTCATCGAGCTCAACAATTATATATTAATCATTTAAATTATATTAACGAATTGTTTAAGAATAAACAATATGATTTATTAAAATAAAATCAAAAAGATTTTGAATTTCTTATTTCAATATGAATAAATCTTTGTTATGTCAATTTAAATCTTCATGCTCTATCGATCCTTACAAAATGGTATCAGAGCCATGAAAACTCAAGTGATGTTATCTAATATTCTGACTATTTATTTGTAAATGTTATAATGGAAAAATTTATTGAAAAACCAAGATCATATTTTGAATATTTAGATATATGTTGTGTTGGTAAGTCCTGTCGGCCAGTCGGTTGGATTAGCGTAAGGCTCCAAGAGAGAGCAGCCGGACCACGATGGTATTGGGGATGTTCCCTCAGTATAATCTAAATATTTTAAAACAAAGATCAAGTTAATTCAATTTAAATTTTTACATTTAACTAATACAAATAATGAATCAGATATCTAGATTTTTATCACGAAGAGATCATAGCTCAAATACTTATGCTGATGATCAAGATGAAGATTTAAATATGAATATGAATTCTTTAGAAATAAGTATTTCTCAAATTGAAAACAATTTATTAAATTGGAATATACCAAAACAAGATGTTAAAACTATATATAAAATAGGAACTTTTGATTTTTTACAAGATTATTCAATTAAAATGACTGAACAAACTATACCCATAAATAAAGAACATCAAAATTTACAATTATTAACAAAAGAAGCTATATTAAAACATAGAAAGAATTATAAATTTCTACATATAGGATTAGTTCAAGTAGCAATAAAGCCTATGTTTAAATTAGGAATAGATGCTCCAGTATTACTTATATTAAAAGATGCTAGGCATACAAATTTTAATAATTCACTTTTAGCTATGGCTGAATCAAATATAGCCCATGGTCCTATATATTTTAATTGTTACCCTAATTTTTCTATAGGATTATTTGATCCAAATATTATGGATACTCTAACTTTAACAATTAAAACAAGAAATTTAGAATTTAAAGAAAAACCAAATGCTGTAGTAGTAATATATATAGTTTATTATAAAACCATGACTACTACAATAGAACCTAAAACTAGATTATCATCTCCAAGAGATGAAACTATATTATTTGAAGCCAATACTATGCATGCTAAAGTTATAACTCCAAAAATATTAAAATGGAATGAAATTACACAATCATTATCATGGAATTTACAAGATATAAATCCACCAAAACCTATAGATACAGAAAATCAAACCTCAAGTATAATAGAAAAATCCGATGGATCTATAGAAATAACTTTTAATAATTACCTTCCTAGACATTCTATATCAAGTACTAGTATAAATAGTTTACAAGGAAATATTATTAGAAGATCACAATCAATGAAACTATCAGGAATAGATTATTCTAATTATATACCTAAAGCTTTATATGAAGATGAAAGTGATAATAAATAATATACACCAACTAAATCTGATATGTAAAATTAAGAAGAATTAAATGAGTGATACGAGAATTCAAGCTAGAAATCCTCAAGTTCAATTTTATAAATCATTATTAAAAGAATGTTATGATTTATTAAAAGCTTATCATCAAGAATTAATAAAGGTAAAAGAATATATAGATCAAAATAAATATAATAATAGTATACAAGTTCATTATCATAAAAATTTTAAAAAATTTTTAGAAGACAGAATAAAACATCAAAATGAACTTATAAAAATTTCTTTCACAGAAACAACAAAATATACTTGTTAATATGGATAAAAAAATGTTAAATTTTTTAAGATGTGAAATATTAAATGAATATAATATAGAAAATTTAAAATGGTATCATAAAAATTTTAATCAAGATTCTAGGCTAATACATAAAAAAGAATGGGAATCTTATATGTTAAAACATAATGAAAATATTACTTTCTTTACTTGGTTACCCATATATTGTAAAGAAAATAATATTAAATATCCTACAATCGAACAAATATCAGTTAATAATAAAATTACAAAAAATTATATAATAATAAAAAATAATGAAGAATTAATAAGTATTCATCCACCTCATGAAAATATAAAATTTATAAAAGATGAAAAAGAATATATAGGAAAACCATTAGCAAAGACATATGAAGATCAATCTAAAGCATTAAATGCAATTATTTTTCAAAATAATTATACAAATGAAAAATTGAATACTATAGGAGAACAATTAGAAAGAATAGAAATTAATAAAGAAAATGAGAAAATTGAATTAGGAAATAAAGATAAAGATAAAGGAATTATGATAGAAAATCCTATATTTAAACCCTTTACTATAGATACTCCTATAATTCTTAATAAAATTGAAAAAATATTTAATTTAATGAAAGAACAATTAGAAACTTTGGAAAAATTAAAAACTTTAAGTTTAAATACAATAAAAGATAGAGATGAATATGATGATACATATTTTTCTTATGATGAATTAGAATTTTAATTTAATAATATTAATTTAGAAACTGTTAATAAATTAAAAAGAAATACTTATAATATTTATACTCCAAGACCAGATACAAGGAATTGGTATCCTAGACCAACTCCTCCGGATTTACAATTTGAAGAAAGTAGTACTAGAACCTATACTTCATATGATGGAAAAGCTTTATATGAATGGAATATTGATGGTCAATTTGAATATCAGATTTTAAATATATTACAAGAAATGACTATGGCATCTAATGCTTATAAACAAGTAGAAAATAATGAAACTCAAATCCTTAATATGCTTGTTTCTGGTTTTACTGGAAATTTAAAAGGATGGTGGGATAATTATATTATAGAATCTGATAAACAGATTATAATAAATTCAAAGAAAATAAAAATAGAAAATGGTATTCAAGTTCAAACTCAAGAATCAGATATAATAAATACTCTTATATTTGCTATTATTAAAAAATTTATAGGATATCCTTCAGATTATCAAGAAAGAAGTTCTTTAATACTATTAAACTTAACATGTAGAAAATTACAGGATTTCAGATGGTATAAAGATGTATTTAAATCTAAAGTTATGACAAGAAATGATTGTAGACAATCATATTGGAAAGAAAGATTTATAGCAGGATTACCAAAATTATTTGCTTAGAAAATTAGAAATAATATTAAAAGAGAAAATAATAATAACATACCATATGATGATTTAACATATGGACAAATTATAAATTATATAAATCAAGAATGATTAAAAATATGTAATGATTTAAAGTTAAAACAAAAAATGAAAAGAGATGGTATAAATAGTATAAATGAATTAGAAAATTTTTGTGAACAATAATTTTAAAGATGAAAAACAAAAGTATTATAAGATGAAAAATTTTTAGAGAAAATTATAATAAAAATAGAAAAGTTAAAGATGAAAAACAAAAGTATTATAAGAAAGACAAAAAACAAAAATTTTATAAAAAACGAAATATAATTACTTGTTATACTTGTGGTAAAAGAGGTCATGCTTCAAAAAATTGTTATTCATAAAAGAAAATTAATGAATTAAATATATCAGAAGAATTAAAAGAACAAATAAATAAAATATTAGACACTAATATTAGTGAAGAAGAATTTTCAGACTATAATAGTGATGATTTAAATTATATTTCTAGTAGTAATAATAATTCTAACGAAGAAGAATGTGAATGTATTGGTCCTTGTATATGTAATATTGGATCTATAAATATGATAAATGATGAGGAAAATATAATATTATTAAAATTATTTGAAGAAACTGAAGATATAAATTTGAAACAATTATATCTAGAAAAAATAAAAGAGAATTTTAACAAGAAATCAATAATAGAAAAAGATACTGAAATATATAATTTAGAAGATGTTTTTAAAAAATTTAATAAAAAAGAAAAACCCATAACTATGCAAGAATTACAAGAAGAATTAAAAATTATAAAACAAGATATTAATGTAATTAAAATGCAAATTAAAAATATAGAAAAGGGGAAAGAAGTAATAAAATATACAGAAAATGAAAATAATAATGGTTTAACTAACGAAATTAATATATTAAAAGAATTAAATTATCAAAAATGGGATACTAAATTAAACATAATAGTTAATAATGAATTCAGAATTACATTATCAGCCTTAATTGATAGTGGGGCTGATATGAATTGTATACAAGAAGGTATTATACCTACTCAATATTATGAAAAAACTTCATATAGATTATCAACAGCTAGTGGCTCAAGATTAATAATAAATTATAAGTTATCAGATGTTCATATATGTAAAAAATGTTATTGTTATAAAACTCAATTAATATTAGGACAAAATTTAACATCCCAAGTTATATTAGGAACACCTTTTATAACTCAATTATATCCATTTACTATTAATAGTAATGGAATAAGTACAAAAATTTTAAATAAAGAAATTATATTTGAATTTTTTGAACCAGTTTTGACAAAACAGATAAATATAATTAATTTAAAAGAAAAACAAAAAAAATTTTAATAAATGAAATAAAAAATGAAAGAATAAAAGAAAAGTTAAATGATACAAATATTATCACTAGAATTAAAAATATTGAAAATAAGTTTTTGAAAAATGTATTTGCTAATATACCTAATGCTTTCTGGCAAAGAAAACAACATATAGTTAATTTACCATATATAAAATATTTTAATGAAAAAGATATACCAACAAAATTTAAATCTATACACATGAATCAAGAATTAGAAAACCATTGTAAGAAAGAAATAAAAGAGTTATTAGATAAAAATTTAATTAGACCTTCTAAGTGTAACACCCGAAAATTTAGCAATCTAAAAATAAACGTGCGAAATTTCGGTAACTGTTGATGTTCGAGAAATCATGTTATCAAAGAAAATGTAGCACGTTTGATCGTGCTTGGAATCCACGTTGAGTTGACAAACGAAATTACTACAGGGTGATAGTATGCGAAAAATGGTGAACGTGGGTGAAAACCGTGCGCGAAACGGAGTTACGGATTGTCCGGAATCGCGAAACGAAGATAAAATCGAAAAACGGACAAAAACGGCCTGGGGCGGTACGCCCCACGCCACACTCCGGACATAGGCGGTACGCGCGGAAGAAAATGAAGAATCTTGCCGCCTCTCCTCGCGCGGTACACCCCATCCCGCAGTCCCGATTGGGGTGAGACGCCTGACGTCAGCATATCGCGTAATGGGCTTAAAAAGTCAGATTTTTTCTAGAAATTATAGTTTCTGGCTTCCTTTCGACGTTGCAACGGGCCAGACGAACAAAACCATCTTTTTATCCATCCAATCTTTAGTTTGAAGCCTCTTAATCACGTGGATCGCATCAAGGATCGTTTCTGCAAGCCCGGATCATCTTTTTACCCGCAGAACTCCATCAGATTAGGTAATGATTCATTATAACCTTCTAGATTGATTATGATTGATTAAATCATGTTTTTGAACGTAATGATATAGTTAGGGTTGTTGATTATTGCCTAGATGATGGCTAGGATTGATTATAAACGAGAAACTCGAACTGTTAATGGGTAAATCCTTGTTTTGAGCCGTTGTAATGCCCGGTTTGCATGGAATCATAACAATGGTTATAGTGGTTTAAACCATTTGATTATGACAAGGTAGGTGATTAGTTTGATTAATGTTGATATGCAAGGTTAAATCCAAGTGTTTCAAACTAATCACAATCAATAACAAGGATTGATCATTCCTAAGCCATTAAACTGTATAGAGACTGTTTTAGCTTGATAATCAACAACATTAACTATTTGATGGCTATTAAGGCAAGGTCTTTGACATTGGACGTTCAGAAGATTTAATCAGCATGTTAAAACGTATATAACATATTATACGTAAACTAATGCAGGACTATACCATTAGCACCAGTTGTGAGTGATTTTGCTACCGTGAGACATCAGGTGAGTTCTAGACGCCCTATTTTTATGTTTAATGTTTTGGGCTGGCATACATGCTGTCACACCCTGATCGTTGCGGAAGCGTACGGTGTGACTTTCAAGGTTTCACATCTATTCTTCACTATGTTTCACTCTGTTGAGCCTGGTACTCATAGACTCTACTATGTGTCTCCAAAGATTGAGCTTTCAGCTCCACCCCCTGTATCTTTAGGCATATGAGAAAACATGGTTTTAAAAACAATCAGCATATCGCTGGTGAGTTCGCAAGTTTATCTGTTAAAGAAAACTTTCAAAATGTAAACAATGTATCCAAATCAGTCAAATGTTTTCATAAAAAGAGTTCAAAAATATTAATGTCCCAAACTGGGAGTAAAACATTGGTATCCAGTGCGAACATTGTTCCTTCCAACAATGTCGTGTTTCCTCTCTGACCAACAGTCCAATTATAACTCCAGGGCTCCCATAACCGAGCTGACGAGTTCATGCCCCTTGTTCCAATGTCCTTGTCGTAAGACATTGTGTGTTCTCCCATTATTGAGCGCCCGCTCGACATCCAGTCGTGGTTTTAGCTACGAACCACGGGCGAGGATTGTCAATCACAAATAGATCTATTCTCAATAATCACGCCCCCCCCCCCCCCACGGTTAACGGTTACAGAATAGGGGACTTAGCGACAAATGTTCAACCCGAGAAATAACGACAAGCTTGGTCATATGTTTTCCCCACTGTCACATGTCTCAACCAAATGTTTTACAACGCTTTCGTTTTCATGTCTCGCAAAATGTTTCAAAAGTTTTTCAGCATAACACATGATGCAAAATACGTTTTCATGTTTCACAAAATATAACGAAAGCGTTTCAGAGTTCCACCTGATCTCATCAGGTATCACGTATCACACAATGTATCAAACGTTTTCAGTGTTCCACCTGATCAAATCAGGTATCATGTTCCACAAAATGTATCAACACGTTTCAAAGTTTCACCTGATCAAATCAGGTACCATGTTTCACAAAAATGTATCAAAATGTTTTCAGGTTCCACCTGATCTCAAATCAGGCATCATGTTTCACAAAAATGTGTCAAAACTGTTTCATAGTTCCACCTGATCTCAAATCAGGCATCATGTTTCACAAAATGCATCAAAAACTGTTTCAGAGCTCCACTTGCTCAAATCAGGTTTCATGTGTCACCCAAAATGTATCAAAAACCGTTTTAGAATTTCACCCGATCAGATCAGGTATCATGTTTCACAAATGTATCAAAACTGTTTTCAAAGCTCCACCTGATCAATTCAGGTATCATGTTTCATCAAGTGTTTCAAAAACTAACTCAAAACTTCATAATAATCAGTATGTTTCAAACACGTTTTTATGTTTTCTCATTCCCGAGTTCAAAGCCAAAATACATAAAAGGGGATTCGTGAACTCACCTGAGTTGATTCACATCAACAACAGTGCACAACGCTCGTATCACTAGTTCCTGAACTCTAAACCTGTATGTCATTAGAGTTCTCTGAGTTACTTAATTCTAAACTGATTCTCAGAACTTTCCTTAGTTCAATATCTCACAACGTGTTTTCACTGAGAACCTAATAACGATTTAGGTTCTCATTAAGAAATTTATACCTTGTTGGTTTAATCAGGACATTCTCAGATTAACCAAGTTAGTATTGTTGTTGATTATGTCCCCAAAACAGTTTCTCGATGGTTTCCAGGTTTAGAAATAGTTAACCCTTGTCATTGATCGTTCCAAAGAATGATCAGGACCAATCACAACCATTGTTATAATCAAATGGTTAAAACCATTGTGATCCATAATGGGTTTCATGATGATCGGACATTATAACGGCTCAAAACAAGGCTTTGACCGTTAACAGTTCGAGTTCTTCGTTTATAAATCATTCCTAGCCATCATCTAGGCAATAATCAACAACCCTAACTATATCATTACGTTCGAAATCAGTATTTAATCAATCATTATCAACTTAGAAGGTTAAAATGAACCGTTACCTGTTCCGAATGAGTTCTGCGGGTAAAATGATGATCTAAACTTGCAGAAACGTTCCTGGGCGCGATCCACGTGATCAAAATGCTTCAAAATGGAGTTTGAATGATGACAAATGAGATTTTGTGCGTTTGGGAGCGAGAAACGTCGAAAGAAAGATAAAGGTTTGAGTTCTAGATGAAATCTTGACTTTTTAAGCCATTTTCCCGACTTTTTGGCCCCAGGCGCATCGCCCCACCTCGGAGGTTTTTCCGGGGCGTACCGCGCGGGTCCATGGCGGCTAGATCTTGATCTTATCTTCGTTTCGCTATTCCGGGAGCATACGAACTCCGTTTTGCGCACGGTTTTCGCCTATGTTCACGATTTTTCGAGCTCTTTCGAATGGTTATAATCTCAAGACCTAAAGAACTCAAAATATTTGACCTCTTATCTGTTGCTATATTCGATTCAGTGTATTTTGAAATCGGAGCCTCGTTTCGCGATTTCGCTTACACTCATTTTCTTCATTTTCGAGTTATGCTTCTAACCTGAGAATTTTGAGTTGTCACACATGCTTAACGTTATGTTCATGATGTTATGTGCTTAAGATGATGATAAATGAATAATGATATGCCATGACTATGTATGCGTGTTAATGTTTTAATATGATTTTTACATGATGATATGCTAAGTATGATGTGTGCATCTTAGTAAGACATGATGATGAGAGGTATGATAACACGCTATGAGAATAATTACAGATGTTAAGCTATGATGAAATCCTAGGCTGCTAGGATGAAGGTATGATGTGGAATACGAGGAATAGGTTTTATTGTAACATGTAAGTGATGATATGATGATTAAGATGTTAGCATGAGATGTTATGATATGATAAGTGCCTTTGCTGCTAGGGCATAATGTTATGACAATAAGATGCTAGTATGAAAAGTTCATGTATGCCAGAATGTATGATCTGATGATATGATGATAGCATGATATATATTCATTGCTAGGATGTTATGATGGTATGATGAAATGATACTGGCATGACCTAATATGACGATTCCTAGGATATTAGGACAACGTGATGATGTCATGATGATAAGAGACTAGCATGACGTGTGTATGATACTAGCATAGCCTGTTATGAGTTATCCTATGTTATTAGGATAATGTTACGATGTTATGTTGAATGATGATATAGTGCTAGCATATTATATCATGATGAATGAGGGTAGCTCTAGTACTTGTTACTGGGTAAGTATGGTAGCTCCAGTACTTGTTACTGGGTAAGGATGGTAGCTCCAGTACTTGTTACTGGGTAAGCATGGTAGCTCCAGTACTTGTTACTGGGTAAGCATGGTAGCTCCAGTACTTGTTACTGGGTAAGCATGGTAGCTCCAGTATTTGTTATTGGGTAAGTATGGAGTCTTATGCCGGTATAAGCCCACTGTTAAAGACAGTGGATATGATAAGGACAACGGTTTTGATGATGTAAATGAATGTGTGTTATGATTACATGTATGTGATGTATGAATGATTTATGTAAAGAAGTTTTGTACCGGTATGAGCTGTCAACTTCGGCTGATAGTTAAAGAAATCTTATGCATGCATGAGTTATCAGCTGCGGGTTGATAGTTATAGAGTCTTGTGCCGCACAAGCCTGTTTGACTTCAGGTAAGCAGTTGACGGCGAAGTTCCTTCACCGTATGTATGATGTTATGATGTCATGTATGTTATTTATATGAAATGTGTTATGTTCAGGGTGATTGAGACTGTTGACTTTGGCCAACAGTGAATGCTAATGTTTTATGTACAGTAAAGATTTTATTGTTATGAAAACTAGAACTCACCAGCGTAAGCTGACTTGATTTAGCATTTATGTCAGGTTAAGCTTTGGTCAGAGAAGGTATGGAGCTCAGGCATTCAGATAAAGAGAGTCCGGTGGCATTGGCAATCAATTATGTTTAAATTAAGACATTATTTCATGTTTGACCAACTACGTTGTAAATTTCGCTGCTATTTATGAAAGTTTTTAGTTTAAAGAGCTATGTGTTATGACGAAACCAACCTACGTGGGTCTCCCGGAATCGGGTGAAACATCAGTGCCGGAAACGTCACCGGAACAGTGATCGTAAACAGTACGTGAACAGTAATCAGGTACAAATCTTATGTAATTCAGTGTATTTCATATTCATATTGAGTTTCAGTATCATTTCATGTTATCAAAACAGAGAATTCATAATCATTTCAGAGAAACAAGTTCAGAACAATGGTTCTTGAGTCAGATAATTATCTGGCAACACAGAACCATCATGTGATTAATTTTTAGGATTTTATTATGTATAAACGTATGTGAGGCTTTACAGAACAAAACAGCACGAATGTCGTTACGTGAATGCTAAACTGACGGATTATTCGTATAGGTGACGATCTGTACGAATAAATCTGGAAGTTTAACGTTCTGAATGATATTTTCTAATTAGAAAACAATATTGAAAAGTGTAGTTAGCGTCGTATTTGATCGGGTGACGATTCGAACAAATACGCGCGATGACCGCGCGATTCGATTTTAACGTTAATTAAATATTTTTGAAAATTAAATAAATAAAAGATAATTAGTTAATTTATTAGGAATCACAACCTAAAATCATTTTATAAATTTTAGTTTATAATCGAGTCGTTTCGTAACAAAAACGACGAGAAACTGGTAATTTTACGCGAAATCACGCGAACCCGAACGAACCCGAACATACCCGGGTATTTACCCTCATTTAATGAGGTAATTAAACCCACAACAACCACCATCTACCAGCTACCAACCCCATTTTCGCCACTTTCCATCTCAAGCTCTCTCTCTCTAGAATCCCCCCTCTCTCTCTAAGATTTCTATCTCGATTCTTCACGAAATCTTGCTATCTTGGTGTCAAAATCACCACCATCATTTGTAGATCGTGAAAGTACAACCAATCTAAACATTTATCCATCAGATTCGAGGTAATGATCAAGTTTAAGTTCGAATTTTAGGGTTTAGGAACCCTCACAATCGGTTACCTTTAGAACCGGTTTTTGGCAACTTCAACACTTAGGTTTCACATTAAAATACATCAATATAGTATAGGAACAAGTATTTTGGCATTGGGTAGTTATTGGAGGGGCAACATCGGTTTTTTTTGGTGGACCTCAACCGGCCGAATGGCCCATGTGCCAGGCCATCGAATGGCCACCCTTTTTTATTCGGCCGAATGGCATTAGCAAACCACTCATCTCATTCGCCGAAAGGCCTCCAGCCGAATCAACTCTTTCGCCAGCCCACTTGTTCGCAGGCCCAATATCCATTCGTAGGCCCAATGTTCATTCGGGTGGACATATGTCTTCTTTCGGCCGGCTTCATTCTGTCGCCTCCAAGACTCATTCGGCCATGCATCCATTCGCCTCAAACCTTATCCGTCCTGCATAGTGATTCGGCCCAGCTAATTTGGCCCAGCTCATATGCGGCCCAAATGACTATTCGGTCCAGATTGATTCGGGTTGGGTTACTAATGAAATTGATATTCTCAAAACACATGAGGATTACTATAGGATCATGTGAACCAAAACAATAACCTAAGGGCTATGGGATGATTTAAATTTTAACGCCCAAACCTTGGGAAAATCAAGAAACACATGAAACTAACCTAGATGTGTTATTTAAATCATCTAGGCTTAGTAAGTTTAAGCATTGGTAAGAAATCAATTAGAATTATAAGAATAATAAATGGGCATGCGGTTAGCCCAATGGGTCAACTTAAGCCCATCACACGTTAACTATTCTTAGATTGGTTATGTTAAATAAAAGTAAATGATACATCAATTTTATTAAATTATATTAAATAATGTTTTCTAAATAATTAACTTAGAATGAAATAATTTAAACATGATTTAACTAAAGACCTTTATGTAATTAAAATAAACCCTAATCATCTAGGGTTTAGCAACTACTAATATTGGGATATGGGTTATCAATGGGTATTAAGTTAGCACAAGTTAGATGGAATTCTAGAAATGTATTAGTAATCTAGGACACTTAGTTGCACACCGAGACCGAACCCTAGTTGCGAGGTATGTTATGAATACTTATCGTATGCGAATTCTCTTAAAACAACTCAGGTGCTAAAGATACATAAGCAACAGTCAAAGAGCGCGCATTATCTCTAGTGAATCATTTGCACAGCAACACAGGTGAGTTCATTGCCCCTTTTCTAACATTTTTGTTTTAAAACGCGGGGCTGAGAAGCATGCGTAAACTGTTTTATATAAACTGTTTATTTAAATGCTTTTAATTATTATATGTTTTACATATATATATGTTTGTTGATACTCCTAGACTCCTGTCCAGGAAATTATTAAACAGATCAAATATCCAAATCATTAAAGTACTCTTATGAGTAACACGTTAATTTAAACTCTAAATCAACCCTTAGTCTATCAAACTCAAATTCAAGAATCTAAACTCAAAGTGGAATAAAATGAACAAAATCAAAGGATCAAATTCAAAGGAATCATAACTCAGGGTGGGATCTGAGCACAAAGAATCATAATCAAAACAATTATCATTAAGAATCATGGGAAATCAAAAGATCAAGATCACGAGACTCAAGGAATCAGAAATCATAAATGTGTGTGAATCATTAAAATAATGAAATCATTATGATCTAATGACATCATTAATATTCAAGTTAAGGTGGATGTCAGTTGTATAGGGAATCAAGACCACGTGTAACACACATGTAAAGTCCCACTCAGATGCAGAAGACCTTTGGGTCAGGCTGTAACGGGCAATAACATAAACGATCAAATGGAATCAATATCAAAGTCAAATCAAGAGAATCAAGAGATCAAGAATCAAAGGATATCCTTAAAGTCCCACTTAGATGCAGGAGACCATTGGGTCAGACTGTAACGGGCAAAACATTAAAATCCCGCTCAGTTCAGGTGTACTCCTTGTGAGTTATGCCTGACATGGGTCACGTGTGAGAGGTTACAACTTGGACAACCACCAACAACTAAGTCTAATTGATTGGGTCAAATAATGCCCAATCATCATGTCTTAGTTGTATTTAAATGTTTATTTAATTATTTTATTAAATATTTAACATTTTATTTACTATCACTGATTTTTGAGAAATCATTTATCTATGATCAAAATCAAGGGAATCAAAGGTAAATCAAGTTTTGGAGGTCATAATCTAAATCAGAGGTGTGTTGGGTAAAAAATGCTTTGCTATCATTAATATCAATGTCCTATGCGGATTAGTATGTGGTGGGATGGCGTCTGGGCGGGGTTGTAGCCTCGACCCAGGGGTATGCCCTATATATAAGCATACCGATCTGGATGATACAGCTGATGTTAATGAGGTTAGGGTCTTTACCGAAAGAGGTTTTCAAATCATTTTCATTTACTAAACTTTATGAACTCACCAACCATGTGTTGACTTGATTTTTGCATGACTTCTCAGGTGACGAACAGGTCAACTAAGGAGTTATTTCTTTTGGATTAGGACTTCAGATAGAAGGCTTAGCATTTTGGACCTGCATACTTTTGAAGACATCATTATACAAATTATTTTGTATATCTTGTGTAAATACAAGATAGAAATTTATGATGTTGATGGTAGATTTACATTGTTAAATTATAAACAATACTGATGTAATTTAACTTTGTAATTCTATTATATTTAGCATTTCTCATTTATATCATGTGCAATGTAAACAATCTGATCATCATGATTATCACTCACGATATCGCGCCCCGGGAACCTACCGCCCGTCGGGACAACCGATCCTATCCCGCCGGCTCGGGGTGTGATAGATTGGTATCAGAGCCATGGTTATAGAGAAATATAGGTCATTTATTTGAACGGTTTGGCCTAGACTATAACCTAGGTACCCTGCATGAAGAGAACACAGGAATTAAGACTTATTGCATAATGTCTTCTGCATTCGATCATTGCACTAACCAATATTCATTTGGTTATGATCAGAATGCCGCCACGAAGACAACCTCCCCTGTTGCCATCATCACAAGACCAAGCTCCACACTCCTCAACGCCATCACCAAATGACTCACCACCGCCACCTCCTCCACCGCCTCCACCTCCTCCCCCACTGAACACACAGGCATCAGGTTTAGGCACGACTCCCATACTGGATCCTACCACCATCGCTTTGGTGACTTTACTGAGCAGTCAGATGACTAATCAGATGAAGGAAGCAATACCGGAGATGTTCAACCTTCTCCGTAATGAGATCAACAACACTGGCAATTCATCAGGAGAAGCCAGTGGGAATACTGGTGGTACCTCACACTACTCCTACAAGTCATTCGTAGGATGTAAACCGCCTAGCTTTAGCGGATCTGAAGGAGCCGTTGGATTAATCCAATGGATTGAGAAGATTGAGACAACATTGGATCTCTGCAGCTGCCCCGAACACCACAAAGTTCGTTACTCAGCGGGAACATTCAACAAGCGGACTCTGACCTGGTGGAATGGTCAGATCAATGCCCGAGGAAGAGAGGAAGCTATGGCAATGCCATGGGAAGATTTCAAAACACTGCTGCGAACAGAATTCTGCCCCAAGAATGAGCTGCAGAAACTGGAGGTTGAATTATCCAACCATATGATGAAGGGGGCTGATCACATGGGGTATACAACTCGTTATCATGAGTTGGTTGCTTTGGTACCTGACATGGTACCAACCTTGGAGAAGAGAATAGACAGATATGTGGGTGGACTTCCCGCCTGCATCCAGGGCATGGTTGTTTCAGCCAACCCTACCATTGTTGAATCTGCAGTGAGACTGTCTGGAAAACTCACTGATCTGATGGTAGCCTCTGGAGTACTGAAGAAAGAGGCTGACACCGGTAAACGCAAGAAAGAGTCTTCAAAGAAGCCACATCACCAGCAACATCCAAAGAAGAAACAGAAATTCATCAAGAACTACACTGTGGCTACTCCTCTGAACCAAGTAGCAGTGGCACAGCAAAACGTGCCTAAGAAACAGTATACTGGCCCACATCCTTTGTGTACCAAGTGTCAGTATCATCATATTGCTAACACTCCCTGCAAGCAATGCACGGGATGTGGAAGAAAGAGCCATTGGGTCCAGCACTGCCGGATGGCACCTGAGAGGCCCCGAGCCCCTCGGTTGGCAAACATCTTACCCATAGTCCTTAAACCATATTTACATTATCATAGCAGCGGAATTTAAGGTAATTACATACATAAAGTATACATATTAAACACACATTAAAACATAACCCACTCTTCTAACAGTCATATAATACAACCAGTCTATGCCAGGGGTAGTCTTCAATGTCTGCCATGAGTCTTCCTGGTCTCCTCTCTCAAACTATTCAACCTGATATGCATGTAAAACAAGTCAGCTTTATGCTGGTGAGTTCTAAGTTTATTTCTTAGAAAATCCTTATTCCTTCATGTCATCATATATCATATTCCAAATACATAACATACCTATTCTCATATCATAATTTCATCACATACATAACATCATAACATAATTACATAACATACATATCATCATAACATCATTCATACAGTGAAGGAACTTCACCATCAACTGCTGACCCTGAGGTCAAACAGGCTTGTGCAGCACAAGGCTCTTAAACTATCAACTCGAAGTTGATAACTTACACATGCATAAGATTCCATCAACTGGCGACACACAGTCGACAGGCCCGTGTTTCCACAGGACTCTTAATCCATCAACCGAAGTTGACAGCTCATACCGGTACAAGACTTCTTTACATATATCATTCATATTCATAACATGGTTTAAATCATTTAAACCATCATAAGCAGAAGCGGCTCCTTTCACCGCAGTGCTCAAGTTCTGCCCAACCGCAGCTGGCAAAACCACATTTCCTCCTCGACCTCGGTCGAGTGTCTTATACAAAATAATATTTTCCTTCTCAACCGCAGTTGAGACTTAAAAACATTCTTTACTTTAAAACATTCTTTATCTGAAAACATACTTTTCCTAAAAACATGCTTTACCTGACCATAATCAAGTTAAAATCACTTTCATACAATAACTTTATACATACATACAATTATTTGCATATAATAACTTTATAACATGCATATCAGCCCAAAATGATAAAATATTTAAAACAGGGCTATAAGAACTCACCTAAGCTTAATAAGACACAATCTGCTAGCTTTCTTCCTTTCCTTACTTTCTCACGTTCAAAATGATATCCTATTAATATGGATATCTTATCATAATTATAACCTTATCATATAATATAAACCCTCTTTTCAGGGTTTCTAAACCGGTAACACAACGACTACGTTGTAGTTATCTCAAATACAAGTGTTGAGCTTGCTATAACGACCCGAAGAGTTTTATAAACTTAATATTATTTATCTCAATTAATAATAACTTGAGATGAATTTATAATACTTATTATGAAGATGCTCAGATTTACGATTACCGCTCGAAACTCCGGCATGTCATAACTTTCATTCGGAGCTTTATTTCAAAATTTCGCTTCCACTCATTTTGACCATTTTTATCTCTAGAATCTTGTTATGCTTAAAGATTATTTATTTGCTTGGCTTAAATAAGCGTATTCTCTTATTTAATTAATTCTTTTTAGGGCGTAGCTAAACTTACTATATAACATGGGTTTTAGGCAACCGAAAGAGTATATATATTATACCCTCATAAAACTCATGAAAACCTGATCATTATCTAGATGAAATTGGGCTCCAACAGGATCAAGTTCATGTTCATCATACAAAACCAAAACTCTATCTAAACATGGTGCTGATCTCTTTAATCAATCAAGACTAAACTAACACGAGATGAGAATCATAAACACATACCTTAACGATGTGTGTAGTTAATATTAATCAGCCTGATCGATTCTTCTTTTTGTTTCTCTTCTCAATTCATATAACTCCAACGTTGAACAGAAAGAACTTAAATTCTCAATTGTTTGATACACTGATCGTACTTCAAATTCAATATATGGAGAATATAATTGACCATTCAAATTCTAACATGGATTACGTAGATGTTTTCTGACCACACAATTCAACCGACTTCATTTATATGAAGTTTTAAGGATTTACTTTCTATATTTACACTTTGACCCCTTGCACTTTAGGGTCCTATTTTTAAAACCCCCTTCTACTTTGCTCACATATTTTTAATATTCACAAGCTTATATCTTGCTCATACTTTATCGTATAACGGTCCCGCTTATTTTAATGTGATCGTAATCACTTCGGGAACGTTCATAAAAATTACGAACTCAGACGGTCACAGAAATTTTTACACATTATTAATAGGCTTTATAACGTGTCCATACATTATCAGATATTTTTATCATTTATATCCTTTTGATCATAATTACTTTACGAGCGTTTATATGAATTTTGGACATAAACGGTTACATAAATTTTCGGTTGTTACAGCACCTAACCAAGCAGTCAACAATGCTGCTTTGGCTCTCCCTCCAACCGCCAATCAGAACAACGGTGCATGCTTCAACTGTGGCGAACAAGGTCACTATGCAAAGAACTGCCCGAAGAAGGCACAACAGGCAGTTCAAGCTCCTCGTGGAAGAGCTTTTGTTATTGGAGCACCAGCTGCACGCCAAGACCCAAATGTGGTCACTGGTACGTTTCTTTTACATGACTTTTATGCATCTGTTCTATTTGACACTGGTGCGGATCAGAGTTTTATCTCTACCGATTTTGCATGCCAACTAGATTCTATAGAAGAACAGTTAGACTCCCCTTACATTATAGAAGTAGCTAGTGGAAAACAGATCACGGTTAGTACAGTATACAGGAATTGCCCGTTGACACTTAACGGTCATACATTTGCCATCGACTTGATACCGATGGAGTTGGGTAGTTTCGACGTCATTGTTGGGATGGATTGGCTTTCCTCTAACCGAGTGGAAGCCATCTGTTCTGAGAAGCTGCTTCGAGTTCCATTATCAGATGATCGTGTATTGGAAGTTAGAGGGGATCGAGCAAAACGAATTGTCAAAATCATTTCTTGCATAAAGGCGCGTAAGTGTTTACAGAAGCAGTGTGTAGCTTTCCTGGCTCACGTGGTGGAAAAGGAGAAAGACAAGAAGAAGATACAAGATGTACCGGTAGTGAAAGAATATCCAGAAGTATTCCCTGAAGACTTACCAGGTTTGCCACCGGCGCGACCGGTAGAGTTACGAATTGACTTAATTCCTGGAGCAACTCATGTTGCTAAATCTCCTTACAGGCTAGCACCTTCAGAGATGCAGGAATTGTCCAATCAGTTACAGGAGTTATTGGATAAAGGTTTTATTAGACCTAGCTACTCACCTTGGGGAGCTCCGGTCTTGTTCGTGAAAAAGAAAGACGGATCGTTTCGAATGTGCATCGACTATCGGGAACTGAACAAGTTAACTATCAAGAATCGGTATCCATTGCAGAGGATTGACGACTTGTTTGATCAATTGCAAGGAGCTCAGTATTTCTCGAAGATCGATCTACGGTCCGGGTATCATCAACTTAGAGTTCAAGATGAAGACATACCGAAGACGGCTTTCCGAACCAGATATGGGCATTACGAATTCCTAGTGATGCCTTTCGGATTGACGAATGCACCAGCGGTTTTCATGGATCTCATGAACCGAGTGTGCAAGCCGTATTTAGATCAGTTTGTCATTGTCTTCATTGATGACATACTGATTTATTCCAAGACCAAAGCAGAGCATGAGCAACATCTCAGGAAGATCTTGGAACTGTTGATGGAACAGAAACTTTATGCCAAGTTCTCTAAATGTGAATTTTGGTTAAGGGAAGTTCAGTTTCTTGGTCACGTAGTCAACAGTGAGGGAATACACGTAGATCCCGCCAAGATTGAAGCAATAAAGAACTGGGACACTCCGAGGACGCCAACGGAGATACGGTCTTTTCTGGGATTGGCGGGTTATTATAGAAGGTTCATTTCGAACTTTTCTAAGATAGCTTTGCCTCTCACTAAGTTAACTCAGAAGAGTGAACCGTTTGTCTGGGAACAGAAACAAGAAGATGCTTTCCAGACGCTAAAACAGAAACTGTGTGATGCTCCAATCCTATCTCTCCCAGAAGGATGTGATGACTTTGTTGTGTATTGTGATGCATCCCATCAGGGGCTCGGTTTTGTTTTAATGCAACGGGACAAAGTCATAGCCTATGCATCAAGACAGTTAAAGATTCATGAGAAGAATTACACTACTCATGATCTTGAACTGGGAGCTGTGATCTTCGCTTTGAAGATTTGGAGACATTACTTATATGGCACTAAGTGTACCATATTTACAGATCACAAGAGTCTGCAGCATATCTTTGATCAGAAGGAGCTCAACATGCGACAACGCCGTTGGGTTGAACTTCTGAATGATTACGATTGCGTGATCAAGTACCATCCGGGAAAGGCGAAAGTTGTAGCTGATGCCTTGAGCCGGAAGGAACGGGTCAAACCCTTACGTGTTAGAGCAATGGGGATAACAGTGCAGACCAGTTTGAGAGACAAGATCATGCAGGCACAACAAGAATCAGTCGATCGAGGAAACTTGAAGAAAGAACTTGACTGTGGAGCAGAGAAACACCTTGAGACTAAGTCTGACGGAATGATCTATTACCAGGATCGTGTATGGATCCCGGCGGTAGACGAATTGAGAAGACTAATCTTCGATGAAGCACACAAGACCAAATATTCTGTTCATCCGGGTGCCGATAAAATGTACCAAGACTTGCGTGGGTTTTATTGGTGGCCGGGAATGAAGAAAGACATAGCCGAGTATGTCGGTCGATGTCTGACGTGTGCGAAGGTAAAGGCGGAACACCAGAGATCGTCTGGTTTGCTGGAACAGCCTGAAATTCCACTCTGGAAGTGGGAGCAAATAGCTATGGACTTCATTACCAAGCTACCCCGCACTTCCAGTGGTCACGATACAATTTGGGTAATCATTGACCGTTTGACAAAATCTGCTCACTTTTTGCCTATGTGTGAGACTTTCTCGATGGATAAACTGGCAAGATTGTACATCAACGAGATAGTGGTACGCCACGGTGTGCCATTGTCTATTATTTCTGATCGAGATAGCAGATTCACATCAAGGTTCTGGCAATCACTGCAGAAATCTCTAAGGACACAGTTAAATCTGAGTACAGCTTACCACCCACAAACGGATGGTCAAAGCGAACGTACTATTCAAACTCTAGAGGACATGTTGAGAACATGTGTATTGGATTTCGGTGGGAATTGGGATTCCCATTTGCCACTGATTGAATTCTCCTACAACAACAGTTATCACAGTAGTATCGGATGCACGCCATTCGAGGCTCTTTATGGTCGGAAATGTCGATCACCGATCTGCTGGACTGAAGTGGGAGATAACCGCATAACTGGGCCAGAACTTATTTAGGAAACCACTGACAAGATTGCTCAGATTCAAAGAAGACTACAAGCTACCAGGAGCAGACGAAAGAGCTACGCCGACAAACGACGCAAGCCGTTGGAATTCCAAGTGGGAGACCGGGTAATGTTGAAGGTATCCCCATGGAAAGGCATAGTACGCTTTGGAAAGAAAGGCAAGTTAGCACCACGATACGTAGGACCGTTCGAAATCATCGAGCGTATTGGTCCTGTGGCGTATAAACTGAGATTACCTAATGAACTCAGTGGTATGCATGACGTGTTTCACGTTTCAAATTTAAAGAAATGCCTTGCTGACGAGTCACTCGTCATTCCACTCGAAGAGATTCAAGTTGATGATCAGTTGCATTTTATCGAAGAACCTTTAGAGATTATGGATCGCAAAGTCAAGCAACTGAGGCAAGCCGTATTCTGATAGTAAAGGTTCGTTGGAACTCAAGGCGCGGACCCGAGTTTACTTGGGAACGTGAAGATCACATGAAGTCAAAGTATCCCCAACTGTTCGAAGAGGAAGCCGTACCCGATAACAATTCTTAAATTTCGGGACGAAATTTCTTTAACAAGGGGAGACTGTAACATCAGTGCCGGAAACATCACCGGAACAGTGATCGTAAACAGTACGTGAACAGTAATCAGGTACAAATCTTATGTAATTCAGTGTATTTCATATTCATATTGAGTTTCAGTATCATTTCATGTTATCAAAACAGAGAATTCATAATCATTTCAGAGAAACAAGTTCAGAACAATGGTTCTTGAGTCAGATAATTATCTGGCAACACAGAACCATCATGTGATTAATTTTTAGGATTTTATTATGTATAAACGTATGTGAGGCTTTACAGAACAAAACATCACGAATGTCGTTACGTGAATGCTAAACTGACGGATTATTCGTATAGGTGACGATCTGTACGAATAAATCTGGAAGTTTAACGTTCTGAATGATATTTGCTAATTAGAAAACAATATTGAAAAGTGTAGTTATCGTCGTCTTTGATCGGGTGACGATTCGAACAAATACGCGCGATGACCGCGCGATTCGATTTTAACGTTAATTAAATATTTTTGAAAATTAAATAAATAAAAGATAATTAGTTAATTTATTAGGAATCACAACCTAAAATCATTTTATAAATTTTAGTTTATAATCGAGTCGTTTTGTAACGAAAACGACGAGAAACCGGTAATTTTACGCGAAATCACGCGAACCCGAACGAACCCGAACATACCCGGGTATTTACCCTCATTTAATGAGGTAATTAAACCCACAACAACCACCATCTACCAGCTACCAACCCCATTTTCGCCACTTTCCATCTCAAGCTCTCTCTCTCTCTAGAATCCCCCCTCTCTCTCTAAGATTTCTATCTCGATTCTTCACGAAATCTTGTTATCTTGGTGTCAAAATCACCACCATCACTTGTAGATCGTGAAAGTACAACCAATCTAAACATTTATCCATCAGATTCGAGGTAATGATCAAGTTTAAGTTCGAATTTTAGGGTTTAGGAACCCTCACAATCGGTTACCTTTAGAACCGGTTTTTGGCAACTTCAACACTTAGGTTTCACATTAAAATACATCAATATAGTATAGGAACAAGTATTTTGGCATTGGGTAGTTATTGGAGGGGCAACATCGGTTTTTTTTGGTGGACCTCAACCGGCCGAATGGCCCATGTGCCAGGCCATCGAATGGCCACCCTTTTTCATTCGGCCGAATGGCATTAGCAAACCACTCATCTCATTCGCCGAAAGGCCTCCAGCCGAATCAACTCTTTCGCCAGCCCACTTGTTCGCAGGCCCAATATCCATTCGTAGGCCCAATGTTCATTCGGGTGGACATATGTCTTCTTTCGGCCGGCTTCATTCTGTCGCCTCCAAGACTCATTCGGCCATGCAGCCATTCGCCTCAAACCTTATTCGGCCTGCATAGTGATTCGGCCCAGCTAATTTGGCCCAGCTTATATGCGGCCCAAATGACTATTCGGTCCAGATTGATTCGGGTTGGGTTACTAATGAAATTGATATTCTCAAAACACATTAACTTAACATGAGTTGATAATATCTATAGTGTTACTTTAAAACACTTGAGGATTACTATAGGATCATGTGAACCAAAACAATAACCTAAGGGCTATGGGATGATTTAAATTTTAACGCCCAAACCTTGGGAAAATCAAGAAACACATGAAACTAACCTAGATGTGTTATTTAAATCATCTAGGCTTGGTAAGTTTAAGCATTGGTAAGAAATCAATTAGAATTATAAGAATAATAAATGGGCATGCGGTTAGCCCAATGGGTCAACTTAAGCCCATCACACGTTAACTATTCTTAGATTGGTTATGTTAAATAAAAGTAAATGATACATCAATTTTATTAAATTATATTAAATAATGTTTTCTAAATAATTAACTTAGAATGAAATAATTTAAACATGATTTAACTAAAGACCTTTATGTAATTAAAATAAACCCTAATCATCTAGGGTTTAGCAACTACTAATATTGGGATATGGGTTATCAATGGGTATTAAGTTAGCACAAGTTAGATGGAATTCTAGAAATGTATTAGTAATCTAGGACACTTAGTTGCACACCAAGACCGAACCCTAGTTGCGAGGTATGTTATGAATACTTATCGTATGCGAATTCTCTTAAAACAACTCAGGTGCTAAAGATACATAAGCAACATTCAAAGAGCGCGCATTATCTCTAGTGAATCATTTGCACAGCAACACAGGTGAGTTCATTGCCCCTTTTCTAACATTTTTGTTTTAAAACGCGGGGCTGAGAAGCATGCGTAAACTGTTTTATATAAACTGTTTATTTAAATGCTTTTAATTATTATATGTTTTACATATATATATGTTTGTTGATACTCCTAGACTCCTGTCCAGGAAATTATTAAACAGATCAAATATCCAAATCATTAAAGTACTCTTATGAGTAACACGTTAATTTAAACTCTAAATCAACCCTTAGTCTATCAAACTCAAATTCAAGAATCTAAACTCAAAGTGGAATAAAATGAACAAAATCAAAGGATCAAATTCAAAGGAATCATAACTCAGGGTGGGATCTGAGCACAAAGAATCATAATCAAAACAATTATCATTAAGAATCATGGGAAATCAAAAGATCAAGATCACGAGACTCAAGGAATCAGAAATCATAAATGTGTGTGAATCATTAAAATAATGAAATCATTATGATCTAATGACATTATTAATATTCAAGTTAAGGTGGATGTCAGTTGTATAGGGAATCAAGACCACGTGTAACATACATGTAAAGTCCCACTCAGATGCAGAAGACCTTTGGGTCAGGCTGTAACGGGCAATAACATAAACGATCAAATGGAATCAATATCAAAGTCAAATCAAGAGAATCAAGAGATCAAGAATCAAAGGATATCCTTAAAGTCCCACTCAGATGCAGGAGACCATTGGGTCAGACTGTAACGGGCAAAACATTAAAATCCCGCTCAGTTCAGGTGTACTCCTTGTGAGTTATGCCTGACATGGGTCACGTGTGAGAGGTTACAACTTGGACAACCACCAACAACTAAGTCTAATTGATTGGGTCAAATAATGCCCAATCATCATGTCTTAGTTGTATTTAAATGTTTATTTAATTATTTTATTAAATATTTAACATTTTATTTACTATCACTGATTTTTGAGAAATCATTTATCTATGATCAAAATCAAGGGAATAAAAGGTAAATCAAGTTTTGGAGGTCATAATCTAAATCAGAGGTGTGTTGGGTAAAAAATGCTTAGCTCATTAATATCAATGTCCTATGCGGA
Source organism: Mikania micrantha (assembly GCA_009363875.1). Taxonomy (NCBI): domain Eukaryota; kingdom Viridiplantae; phylum Streptophyta; class Magnoliopsida; order Asterales; family Asteraceae; genus Mikania; species Mikania micrantha. The sequence goes on from CM018695.1 coordinate 60,668,560, forward strand.
TTAGTATGTGGTGGGATGGCGTCTGGGCGGGGTTGTAGCCTCGACCCAGGGGTATGCCCTATATATAAGCATACCGATCTGGATGATACAGCTGATGTTAATGAGGTTAGGGTCTTTACCGAAAGAGGTTTTCAAATCATTTTCATTTACTAAACTTTATGAACTCACCAACCATGTGTTGACTTGATTTTTGCATGACTTCTCAGGTGACGAACAGGTCAACTAAGGAGTTATTTCTTTTGGATTAGGACTTCAGGTAGAAGGCTTAGCATTTTGGACCTGCATACTTTTGAAGACATCATTATACAAATTATTTTGTATATCTTGTGTAAATACAAGATAGAAATTTATGATGTTGATGGTAGATTTACATTGTTAAATTATAAACAATACTGATGTAATTTAACTTTGTAATTCTATTATATTTAGCATTTCTCATTTATATCATGTGCAATGTAAACAATCTGATCATCATGATTATCACTCACGATATCGCGCCCCGGGAACCTACCGCCCGTCGGGACAACCGATCCTATCCCGCCGGCTCGAGGTGTGACATCGGGGCCTCACACTAAGTCTTCATGGTCATGTTCAGCATTCTATGTTAATAATAGTGCTGAAATGTAAAGAGTCTCTCCCAGATTAGTTATAAATTATAAACCTTTAAACAAAGTTTTAGAATGGATTAGATATCCTATTCCTAATAAAAGGGATTTATTAAAAAAGATATATGAAGCCAAAGTATTTTCAAAATTTGATATGAAATCAGGATTTTGGCAAATTCAGATTTCAGAAAAAGATAAATATAAAACAGGTTTTAATGTTCCATTTGGACATTACGAATGGAATGTTATGCCATTTGGATTAAAAAATGTTCCATCTGAATTTCAAAATATTATAAATGATATAATTATTCCTATTGGAAATTTTTCCATAGTTTATATTGATGATGTTTTAATATATTCTAACTCTTTAGAACAACATTTTAAACATTTAAATATATTTTATGATATTATTCATAAAAATGGATTAGTAGTTTCTCCTACAAAAATCAATTTATTTAAAACAGAAATAAGATTTTTAGGTCATAATATTAAGCAAGGATATATATATATATATATATATATATATATATATATAGGGGAATGCTCCTAAGAAAACTATGATATTTGAGAAAACCAAGAAAACCTTGATCTAACCGTTAATCTGACAAATCAATGGCTAGAATTAATAATGGCATTATTGTAAATAAGATTTATTTAAAAAAAATTAAAATAAATCAAAAGGGTATTAAGGGTAATGAGTTAAAACTCATTTAGAAATGTTTAATTGAATGATCTTAATTATGGCGATTCACTACAAATTTTTGGAAACTTCCGAAATTTGATTTTGAAGAAGTCAAACACAATTAAATACATTTTACAACATTTATTAAACGCATATTATGGATAAAACATGCACTACAATTAATGTTTTAATAATACAGTTATTACATATGCAATCTACGTTGATTATATATATGTAATCAAACATATTTTAATTTCATACCTAAGTAACAATCCAGAATTTGTGCTTTAGGCCCATATAAAGTAATCAATAATAATTTAATGACTCTAATTGTTGATTACATATATGTAACCAAACATTTATTAACTCTAGTTGTGAAAGACTTTGAAAGTAATTGAATGAGATTGGAAGTTGATTACATATATTTAGAATACTTGATTACATACAAGCTTATTTCATTACATATAGGTAACAACTCACAAAAAAACACTACAAGTTTATTGAGTTACGTATATGAAACTCCATACGCTACATATGCGCAACAATTACAAAAAACACCAAAACATAACATATATGAAGATGATAAAAGATGAAGATGAATATTAAACACTGAAAAGTTATTTGATTACATACATGTAATCAAACCGTTATTACAATAAAAACGCTAAAAAATTGTTTCAAACATATATGATTTTAATCCAATAGAATGCTTCATCTCAATTCTTCCTGCAAAAAAAAAAACTAAGATCAAGTAATTAGAACTAAAAGTTGTTAATCATTACAATATGTAATCATATAACTTGTAAATATAAACATGATTACATATATGTAATCGTATAAATAGTTAAATGTTTACACATCGTCTAAAAAAACACAAGTTATAACATGACATATATGTAATCAAATAAAGATTGAGAACACAACTACATTTATGAATAACCAATTCATTATTCTTCTTTAGTTCTGATTCATCAAACAATCTAGATTTTTGGATTTAAGAAACCTAAACAAATCATCTGATTACATATACGTATGTAATCATATAACGAGTTGCATATATGTAATCAAGCCATGATTACAATAAAACATAAAAAGTTGTTTGAAACCGATATGTTTTTAATCTAAGAGAATGCATCATCACAATGTTATCCTACAAAATAAACCAAGATAAACTTAATTACATATATGTTATCATATATAAACCAAATTACACATATGTAATCATATATAAACCTGGTTAGTATAAACACGATTACACATACGTAATCATATATAAACCTAGTTTCTTTAAACCTAATTACATACACGTAACCACATGACTAGTTAATATAAAAAAAAAATCTTAACCGTGATACATAAAACAAAAAATCAATCAAAGCATGTTTAACCAAACAGTTTGAACCAAAAGTTGTAAAATGGGTCAATCTACTTAAAATCGAAACACAGGTGACCCATTCTCTACAAAATTAACACAATAATATAAAAACTAATGAAAAAGAAATACTATACCTTGAGGTCGATGAAGAGATTGTTACCTTCTTTTTGCATCGAAACCGTTTTATATTGACTATGTTGATGGGTATTTGCCCCATTTGATTGAATTGCACCAACTTGAAAGCGCAACATTTGCCCCATTTGAACTATATTACGCTCTAGGAAAAAACAAACAAAAAACAAAAAGAAAGATAACAACAAACCTCTAAAAACAAATCATTTTGGTTGTAAAATAGTGTTACGCTTTATGATAATTGCTTCATTCAAGTTTTCAATCAAATTAGTCGATTATCACAAAAATTTAATCGATTTAAGCATATGCGGAATTCAACCTAATAATCAAACTGTTACCTTCCTAATTGAGCAAATTGAACAAATCAAAGACAAAGTACTTGTATGATTGAAGTAATTGTTTATGAAGGTTTTCCCCTTTTTATTCGTGTAGTCCAGTTTATAGAAATCGAATCAATTTAGATCCATAGGAACCAAAATTGAATTGGAATTAAAGGGGTTTACTTGGTTACCTAAATATGAATTCAAGAATAACCCAATTGGAGCTTGGAGTCTAGGAAACAACTTACAATCACTTCTATTTCACCCCTTTCAACCATCGGTATTAGCGTGGCTCCAATGGTGGTGCAGTGCAAAGCCCAAACAGCAAGACTTGTTCAAGGGTGATGGTGCACTGCCGTAGTGGTGATTCGTCAACAATGGAGTCGTCGGCTATGGATTTAACACAAGCAAAGATTTCGAGTGGAACCGATTGTCATACCCCGAGCCGGCGGGATAGGATCGGTTGTCCCGACGGGCGGAAGGTTCCCGGGGCGCGATATCGTGAGTGATAATCATGATGATCAGATTGTTTACATTGCACATGATATAAATGAGAAATGCTAAATATAATAGAATTACAAAGTTAAATTACATCAGTATTGTTTATAATTTAACAATGTAAATCTACAAGCGCATCATAAATCTTCAATCTTGTGTTAGCACGAGATATACAAAATAACTTGGTATGATGTCCAAGAATATGCAGGTCCAAAAAGCTAAGTCCTCTATCTGTAACCTAGTCCAAAAGAAATAACTCTTCAGTTGACCTATTCGTCACCTGAGAAGTCATGCAAAAAGATCAAGTCAACACATGGTTGGTGAGTTCATATTGTTTAATGTTTGAAAATGATTTGAAACTGATTTTGAAACTTCCTTCGGTAAAGACCCTAACCTCATTAACATCAGCTGTATCATCCAGATCGGTATGCTTATATATAGGGCATACCCCTGGGTCAAAGCTACAACCCTGCCCAGACGACATCCCACCACATACTAATCCGCATAGGACATTGATATTAATGGTAATTAAGCATTTTTACCTAACACTCTTCTGATTTAGATTATGATCTCAAAAAAAAAAAAACTTGATTTACCTTTGATTCCCTTGATTTTGATCATAGATAAATGATTTCCCAAAAATCAGTGATAGTAAATAAAATGCTAAATATTTAATGAAATAAATATATAAACATTTAAATACAACTAAGACATGATGATTGGGTATAGTTTTACTCAATCAATTAGACTTAGTTGTTGGTGGTTGTCCAAGTTGTAACCTCTCACACGTGACCCATGTCAGGCATAACTCACAAGGAGTACACCTGAACTGAGCGGGATTTTAATGTTTTGCCCGTTACAGCTTGACCCAATCACTACAAATAAAATGCCATTTAATGGCATACTAAAAGTGCTTCAAAAGACTAAAAAAATGCCACTATAAACCCTTTGAAGATTGTGTGGCACACAAAAAAAGTACCACTAGAAGTGGTGACGCTAAAGGCTTTTAGTGGCACTTTTTCAATGTGCTGCACAAAGTCTTTAGATTTTTAGTGACACTTTTTTTCTGTCACAAAATTAAAAGAGACTTTTTGTTGCATAATTTTTGTGCCACTAAAAATTAATCTTATTTACTTATCCAACCAGTTTTAGTGGCACTTTTATTTTGCCACAATAAAAAGAAACCTTTCGTCGCTTAAATTTTATGTCGGTAAAAATTGTATAAATTTCGTTATTTGTATTAATTTCAATAAATGACAATATAAATATGAAATAAAAGTTAAAATAATTGTAAACATAGAAACATAACATTAAAATGTTCAACATGAAACATAATACAAAAAAAAATTACAAAAAATGTGAAAAAGTAACATATTTCAATTTTTCAAATGTTTACACATTGAAAGTAATCTAATCAATTCTGAATATTTCACTGTCTTGAAGCTTCTCATTAAATTCAACCTGTCATCAACCATATAAAACAAGCCTTAGTAATTGATGCATATCAGAAGGTCACTTCATATATATTGCGATATTCAAGTCAGGATTATGAATAAGGTGACAAGATTTGAACTTAAAAATTAGAAATAATTTACCTTAAATGAAACGTCAACAAGGTTTAAAAAATCAATCATCCAAACGTCTTTCTTGCCCTGTAAAATAGAGAGTTTTGACCACTCAATTTCGTATTAAGATTACAATATAAGCACATCTATTTAATATTTGAACACAGTTAAAAGATAACAAGATAGAAATAATTACCGTTATCATTATGACTTTTTGCAGATGATATTTGATTAACTGATAAAGAGTTGTTATGGGGTGAAGAACTAATACCAGGGACCTAAAACATATAAATGAAAAAGAATTGGCATTACATATATATGTAATCGTAAAAGAATACACAATAGGTTGAAACATGTAATTACCTGCACGTTTCTAAGAATGGTGACAAGTTTGCATTAGGGATATGATCTTGGATAATCATGGCCAAAGCACTAATAGCACTCTTTAACTGATCAATAGTTTCTGATTCTGCGAGACATTTGAAGCAACAGCTCGACGCAGCTTTATTTGATTAACAACTTTATTCATTGACATTAATGGAATATATTGTGGTTTCATTATTTGCTTTCTGTGTTTTTTGACTTCCTGAAACACTTTTCAAAGAGTTTACAATGTTTCTAATTCCTAGAGCTCTTAGTGTTTTTTCGTTCTCTTGAATCCTTAGTCGTCTTGACTTCTCGTACACATTTTCTGTTAAAGTTTGAAAAAACAACAATTAAAAAAAGTTAGTCGGTTATTTGTCGTGGGATTTTTCTTATCTACTTCATACTTTACAATTAAGTTCAATCAAGGGACCATAAGTTGTATATTAATCGTATAATTATTTGCATATATAGTATGCAGTATAGTATGTCACAAATTTTGGATTTTCCAATAAGTTCAATCAAGGGATCCTGCTTTGAACAGGTCATTATAAGAGGTTGCAGATTTGGTACAGGTCAAATAGGTCTAATATTTTTTTTCTAAACTGCAAACATTGACAACATCTTGTTTGATTTTAAGGTGTCATTATAAGAGGCTGAAGATTTGCTACTGGTCAAAAATGGTTTTTCTAAGCTGGGCAACATACTGATTTTCTAATATATAGTTTGATTTGAACATGTCACATTATAAGAGGCTACACATTTGCTAAGCTGGGCAACATACTGATTTCCAATATATGGTTTTTTCTAAGCTGGTCAAATAAGAGGCTGCAGATTTGCTAAGCTACAATATTTTTTTGCTAACCTACAAAGATAATTGGTCTGATTATTCAATATGAGAAGCTACATATTTGCTAATAAATGTAAGCTATTTTATTTAAAGGCCAGTTGGCATCATGTTAACATTGGGCCATAAAGATGGAAGCTATAATGGATGCCCACGGGTTGTGGGATGCCATCGACCCACCAGCAGGAGTGGCTGTAGATGAAAATAAAAACAAGCAGGCACGGAAAGGGAACTCAACTGGTGAAGCTATAATTAAAGGTTTATTAACCTGGTTGCATCAATTAGACAAAGCTCAGATGTTTAAACAATGATGTTTGAGTAAGCCATTGGGCACGAGACAAGAGCCAAATTAAGTGATTCTAGTTCAACAAGTATGGCCACTATGCATCCGAATGTAAAGAACCAAAAGAAAAGGGAGATGAAGCTAGTTTGAATCAGACAGAAGAAGAACAAGCAACTTTATTGCTGAGTGTTCTTGGGGAGGAGTCAAATAAGTTTGTAATTTTTAGAGGTGGCAATTTTTACCCATGTCAAAGGAAATGGGTTGGTTTGGGTAAATAATGTAGTATAATGGCTTGAAATGGGTAACTCATAATATTGAATGGGTTTATCAGATGTGCAGCACTTTAACACAATGCAAGTCAAGACGGGTAACCAAAAAAGCACGCAATTGCAATGGCCGGATTCAAACATTTAAGAATGATTAATATAACATATTTGATAAGAAGATCACTAAAAATTATCTGAATAGACTATTTGCTTACTTATAACACATCTAAGTTAAACTAAATTCATGTTTTCTAATTAAGAACAATCCATTTAGACCTGAACTTATTTTGCTTAAAACTTGTTTCGACCCGCATCCATCATGACTTGAACTTGTTTTGACCCATTACCCTACCTGACCCAACCCGCCTATTTTTCCGGGCATAGTTATTTTAAATGAAGAAAAAGTGTTCCCTAGAAATTTTAAAGATAAGACAGATCAAAGTTTTATTAATATCCAGACCATAGTTATCAATAGCGTTCGTAGCGTGCGCTATAGCGCGCTACGTAGCGATGCGAGAAGTTGACGCTATTAGGGTTTAGCGGCCTGATAGCGTGAAGATAGCGGGAATTGGAGTCAGAATCAGTCAACGACGAATGTGACTATGACGACGACGATACCAGATGAAGACGAATGTGACATCAACTGAAATAGACGACGAGGATGGCGACAGAATTGGACGATGACGGAATCGGAGACGACTGAATTGGATGACGAATTGGAGCCTGGACTGAAATTGACAACGAATTTGATGATCTAGATGCAATTCTACAATTCAGTCTAGGTTAGAAGCAGAAGAAATTGACGAATTGAAGTATGGTCGACTAAATTGGATGACGAGTTGAAGTCTGGACTAGTCTGGACTGAAATTAACGACGAATTTGATGATCTAGAAGCACTTATACAACACAGTCTAGGTTATAAGTAGAAGGAACTGACGAATTGGAGTCTGGTCGATTGAATTGGAGAACCCAGGTTCTATGCACGCTTCTATTGAGTTTGTATAATATTTAATCGCTAAACACGAAATAGCGGTCGCTATTTACCGCTATTCGCTACGTAGCATATAGGTAGCTTATCGCTATTTACCGCTATTCGCTATCGATAACTATGATCCAGACAATGGAGCTAGTAATTGTTAGTTCAAACCCAAATAAGACTCCCATCGTAAGAGGCTGCAACCTTTTAAGGCTTTCCACCCAATCCTTGACAGATAAAGACCTTGGACAAAATATACCAAAACAACAGTCTAAAAATATAAACTGAAACATATGCATACCCAATCCAGTACCCAAATCTAATATACCAGCATCCAGTCATGGTTTTGAACAGAGACATAAATAGAATTCATTAAATTAATTTTTAAAGCAAGAAGATTTAAGCCCCTAATTAACCGATGCAGGCACACATCCCATGGGTAATGACAATCAACACCAAAGAAACGGATTTCAACCTATGTTTTCCAATAACTTAATATCACTTCACTTCATCAAAACAATACAAAATAAACAACCCATTCGTAATAAGAAATTGAATGATGGGTAGAAATCAATTACGTAGGGCTTCAAATCACAAAGAAAATCACAATTAATCACCTGTGAAGTTGAAAACGCGAGATCTCGTGAAGCAGAAATCGAGTAGCGACCGTGGAGGGGTTGTTGTCGTCTTCTTTCTTGAATATCGATTGAGGCGAGAAGAATGATGGGGAAGTTTAGGGTTAAAACTTGGATACAGAGGGAATTAATTATATGGAAACTTTAATAAAATTATAAAATTTTATGGTAGGAATTCTTTTAATATTCTTCTAATAAAATGATTTAATTTTAATGATAATACTAGATTGATTTAGTGGCAAAAAATTAAAAGCCATAAAAATATATATTGATTAAGTGTGGCATACATAAAGTGCCACTAAAATTATAATTTAAAGGCATAAATGATAAATGCCACTACAAGTATGATTCAAGCAAATGTGACACAAACAAAGTGCCACTAAACCCTTTATTAGTGGCATAAAAGTTAAGTACCACTAATAACGTGTGCCACTAAATGACATTTTTTTTGTAGTGAATGGTCTTCTGCATCTGAGTGGGACTTTAAGGATATCCTGTGATTCTTGATCTCTTGATTCTCATGATTTTGACTTTGATAATGTTTCCATTTGATCGTTCATGTTATTGCCCGTTACAGCCTGACCCAATGGTCTTCTGCATCTGAGTTGGACTTTATATGTGTGTTACACGTGGTCTTGATTCCCTATACAACTGACATCCACCTTAACATGAGTATTAATGATTTCATTAGATTGTAATGATCTCATTATTTCAATGATTCACACACATTTATGATTTCTGATTTCTTGAGTCTCGTGATCTTGATCTTTTGAATTCCCATGATTCACTATGATAATTGATTTGATTATGATTCTTTGTGCTCAGATCCCACACTGAGTTATGATTCCTTTGAATGTGATCTTTTGATTTTGTTCAATTGATTTCACTTTGAATTTAGATTCTTGAATTTGAGCTTGATGGACTAAGGGTTGATTTAGAATTTAAATTTAAAGTATTACTCCTAAGAGTACTTTAATAAGTTTGGATATTTGATCTGCATAATAATTTCCTAGACAGGAGTCCAGGAGTATCAACAAACATATATATGTAAAACATATAATAACTGAAAGCATTTAAATAAACGGTTTAAATAAAACAGTTTACGCATGCTTCTCAGCCCCGCGTTTTAAAACAAAAATGTTTAGAAAAGGGGCAATGAACTCACCTGTGTTGCTGTGCAATTGATTCACAAAAGATAATGCGCTCTCCTTGAATGTTGCTTATGTATCTTTAGCACCTGAGTTGTTTTAAAAGAATTCGAATACGATAAGTACATACGGTAGTTGTCGTAACTAGGGTTTGGTCTCGGTGTGCAACTAAGTGTCCTAGATTACTACTGTGTTTCTATGACTTTATCTAACTTAGTCTAACTTATTACCCCGTAATAAACCCACGCTCTCATATTATTAACTACTAAACCCTAGATAATTAGGGTTTATTTTAATTACTCACAAGTCTTTTATTTAACACATTTTTAAGTTAATTTTATTTTTAAGTTAAACTTTTATAAAGAAATCATTTAATTATTTTAATAAAGTTTACAATTTAATTTCTTTTATGAAAGACATAATTAATTTAAGAAAAGTGTAATTACACATGATGGGCTTGAGTTTAGCCCATTGGGCCGACCTTGGGCCCATTATTAGACTTTGATTCCCACTTGGTTTCTTTTCATTGTTTTGATAAATTCGTCTTAGGTAATTCAAGTGAATTACTAAAACTAGTTATGTGTTTCTATAACCCAACTAGATGTTAGGAGATATTCATGAGAACAACACCACCACCTTAGACTTAAAGTCTTTGTCTCATAATGGAGTTCTAATGTGTTAACCCCCAAAAGATGATAACTTTGATGTTATATTACGACTTATTCAAACTCCCTTTAATAAAACCCTACTATGGATTTCAATAGATAACTCATTGATAACTAAGATCTTATTGTGAAAAGATTACAAGCCTATCATCATTGTTTAATGAGACTATGTTAGCTTCTTGCTAAGAATCCTAAAAAAACTCATGCACACACACACTAACACACATGAGCAATCCATGCACGCAATACGTGGGGTCCCATTTTCCTTTAAAACCCTAATATGTGATTCCCCCGTACATTCGGCCGAATAACATGTAGCCAGCTCCGACCGACTGACATATGATTCCGAATGCGTGCTAAGGCCGAATGAGGGCTTAGCTGATCGAATGGGGGCAGGGCCGAATGACTGTGGCCGATCGAATGACCAGTGGCGAAAGTGATGGTTTGAGCGAATGAGAGAGTGGCCGAATGTGATGGTCGAATGAGGGATCGAGCGAATGAGGCTCGTGGTTCGACTAAAGCCATTCGGCGAATGGGGTCTTGGCTCATTCGCTGAGCTGCGACTTGGCCATTCGGCCGTTCGAAAAACCCAGGTGCAGCCATGGGGTTTCGAGCTAATCGACCTGGTTTTGCTCCAACACTTGTTCCTACATGATCCTAAGGTGTTGTAGTGTGTTTCCTAAGGTTCGAAATAGGTTAAAGCCGGTTACATGAAGGGTTCGAAATAGGGTTTTCAAAATCCTAGAACCGTGACAAACATCGGATTTTTACCTCGATTCAGATGGATGGAAGCTCCGATCTGTTGTACTTCTACAATCTACAAGGTGTGGTGGTCATTTTGACACCAAGAACACATGATTTCATCAAGAAATGGGGGAGAAATCTTAGAGAGAGAGTGGGAAAATCTAGAGAGAGAAGGTGACGGTGGTGAGGTTGAAGATGAGAGGATTATGAGAAAAATGAGGGTGTGGAAGCCTCATTAAAGGCTTTCAACATACCCGGGTGTTTGGTCTCACTCGGTTTCGCGTAAAGATGTCGGTTCCTCGTCGTTTTCGTTACGAAATGATTCAGTTTTAAAATAGAAGTCCTAAAATTTATTTTAGGTTGTGATTCCTAATAAATTAACTAATATCTTTTAATTATTTAAATTTCAAAATATTTATTTAACGTTTAAATCGAATCGCGCGGTCATCGCGCGTATTTGTTCGAATCGTCACCCGATCAGATACGTCGATAACTACACTTTTCAGTAATGTTTTCTAAATATTGAATATCATTCAGAACGTTAAACCTTCAGATTTATTCGCACAGATCGTCACCTATACGAATAATCCGTCGGTTTAGCATTCACTTAACGATATCCATGTTGTTTTGTTCTGTAAAGCCTCACATACGTTTATACGTAATAAGATCCTAACAAATAATCACTTGATGGTTCTATGTTGCCAGATAATTATCTGACTCAAGAACCATTGTTCTGAACTTGTTTTCTTTGAAATGATTATGAATTCACTGTTTAATTCATGTAATGATAATAGTATATGATGTGAATAGGAATTTACACTGAAATGCATAAAAGTTGTACCTGATTACTGTTCATGTACTGTTCAGATCACTGTTCCGGTGACGTTTCCGGCACTGATGTTACACCGATGATCACAGGTCCGAATTTCCGATTCACCAAACTTCCGGATCAAAAATTTGATTCACTCTGGTATACCAATTCTGAAATCTAATCGAATTTAGTTTGAAAAAAATCAAAATTAGTTAATTATTTTGAGAGAATAAAGGGTATGTAATTAATAAAATATACATTCTAAATATAATTAGTTGTCAAATTACAAAAATAACCTTTTTTAATTAAATTAAAATAAATGAAAGAAATTATCTGATTGGGTAATAGAGGTTTTCTTAGTTTTTTAAAGTTTGGAAGTTTTCTTATGATTCCTCCTATATATATATATACATATATATATATATATATATACTAGATTAATATCCCGTGTGTTACACGGGTTAAATACAAAAATAATATATAGTCATTAATGAAAATCTTTATAATATAAGTCGGCTTTTTAAAATAAAATACGATTAAAAATTTTGAAAAACTTAATACTTTAAGTAATAAAAAATCATATTTATTTTTAAATATTAATTTTTCAAAGTTTTTTTTAAACATTTTATTTTAGAAAATCATTTTCAATATTTCTTATTTTATAATAATTTTGCTTTTGAAAAAAAAATGTTTTTTATATTAATATATTTTTAGTGTCTTTAAGTATTTTCAATTTAAAAATCTAAAAATGTGTATTTAATATTTAATAATATTATTTAATGCATGATGCATTAAATAAGAAAGAGAAGCGGGAAAATTATTGTGAAGATAGTCTAAATTTGTGACATGTGTCCTTTTTTATTTTGATTTATTATATATAATAGATATATATATATATAGGGGAAGGTTCCATTGTTAACCCTCCCTTATAGCGTTAACCGCTTAACCCTAGTGTTTTTTGCCAGAATCTTAAATTTTTTTTTCATGGTTTTTATTATGCAAAAATAGGGGGGTTTCTTTTTTGTGTTTTTGCTAATTCATCACCGTTTACAAGTTATTGTAAGTGTAAGTTACTTACACTTACTTACAATCCGTATCTGATGCAGTAAATGTAAGTAAGTGTAAGTAACTTACACTTACAATAACTTCTAAACGGTGATGAATTAGCAAAAACACAAAAAAGAAACCCCCCCTATTTTTGCATAATAAAAACCATGAAAAAAAAAATTTAAGATTCGGGCAAAAAACGCTAGGGTTAAGCGGTTAACGCTATAAGGGAGGGTTAACATTTGAACCTCTCCCTATATATATATATATATGATTGGGATCAAATAATAACCCACTCTTAAAGTAATAACCCAGATAACTTTGGCAAGATGAAGCCGAATCTTGAATTTTTTTTTTTAACATCATTGTAACACAATTATAACACTATGTTCTTTTATGAGTTTGCGAAAATTCATCACCGTTTGAGAGTTTACATCGTTGTAAGTTTTGGGCCTAAAACAGTTACAGTGCAGTAAATCAAAAACTTACAACGATGATATCTCTTAAACGGTGATAAATTTCCACAAACTCATAAAAGAACATAGTGTTCTAATTGTGTTACAATGATGTTAAAAAAAATTCAAGATTCGGCTTCATCTTGCCAAAATTATCTGGGTTATTGCTTTAAGAATGAGTTATTATTTGAACACTTCCCTAAATATATATATATATATATATATATATATATATATATATATATATATATATATCACCAATCATGCTATAAATGAGACACTTGAGCCTGCATAAAGTTCACAGCCTAATATTAAGTTATTTCTATTATTGTTCTCCGCAACACAACAAACAAACAGCCCATTTATTTGGTTACACGACATGACTCCGCCATTCTATCCAACAACATCATTATACTTATAAATATTCAAGATCAAGAATCTCCTCCTCCTGGCTTCTTCAAGTGTATCTCACTCTCAAAACATTTAATTAAAGTTATATATATACACAAACACACTTTCCGGATTTTGGACAGAAAATTGTCTAGACTTCAATGGATCATAACATTGTCTTAAAACCTTGAAACTGAGCAAACTAAAACTCCATGATTAAATTCATTGAGTTAACTTTTCAATCATTACTTACACATTCAGATGTATATTTTTGAGATTTTCCTTGCACAACCTATTGACTTATGCCGTGTTTATAAAATCTTACACATCATATTTTGGAAGTTTAGAGCCTTTGATTTGTTATGTTAAATTTTGGACAATTGTAATTTGAGAAATCATGCAAGACTTTATTATGAATGCATTTTGAAGCCGTTCAATGTAAACAATGACTGTGAATACATGACCGTCGTATCTCGCATGTTCCGTCTTGGCGGGATGTGACAACTGGTGGTCATGCTTAGCTTTTTTTTGTTGTATTTTCTTTTAGTATTTTGATGTGTGGACCCTTCTTTTTATTCAAATGTATGTATTGTTATATCATATGTATGTTGTGTATCGGTGTGATTGTTTGTTTTATCTTTTTTATATATTTAAAAAACGAGCCTATCGGTGAAATGAAAAACGATAGTTAACAAATTTATCTAAAACCTTCCAAATTTGTTTACGTTTAAATTACTATTATTTTAAAATAAACGTTTAAAAACGATTACGTGAAAATAGTTTTCAAACAAAACACTTAAACGATATGATATGATATGTATATCTCTTTCATAAAAACAATTATATATCGCGGTTATAAAAACAAAATTACGAAAATCATAACTACTAAACTTAAAAAAATAGTTAATTAAAGTTAAACGTTTAAACATCGTTAAAATAATTGTTAAACAAAACAAGTCGACAATATTATTAAGTAATTACTGTTATAATATTTATTATCTCACGACTAAACGATTAAAAATGGTTACGCTAAAAATTATTTTTCGAACAATTAGACGATATTATAAGTAAATTAAACACGTACGTATACCAGTTTTCAAAACAACATTACGGTTTTATAAAATATTTACTTTAAAATAGTTATTATTTTTAACTTAAAGATTAAACAATTAGACAATATTATAAGTAAATTAACGTTAAACACGTTAAAGATTATAAGTAATTACACAATATTATAAGTAAATTAAATGGGTACGTATACCAGTTTTCAAAACAAATACGATTTTATAAAATAATTACGATACAATAGTTATTATTTTACAGCTTAACGATTAAACATGATTACCTTAAAAACTATCTTTCAACCATCCAAAACACTTAAACAATATTACAAATAAGTTAACCAGGTACGTATATTGATTGAAAAAACAAAAGTTGTAAATTCTCAAATTTCCATACTACTCGTATAGGTCCATACTACTCATATATGTTTTTCAACCGTCAAACATTTGACTAACAAAAGTTGACACAATCTGATAGCCATACGGCCAATATGGGTCTATACGGCCCGTATTGGAGCAGATGGTGTTAACTGATCTACAGGTAGTGTCCAAATAATCGGGCCCTTTTTCTATCACTATGGTTTTTATCCGACTGTATATTATTTAAAAAGAAAAACTTCAACAAAAATACATCTATATTATAGGGTTATGTTCAATTAAATATATTCCTTATCCTAAAAAGTATAACTATAGGAGACAATTACATATATCCTCCTATAAATTTCATTTGTTACATATATACCCAATTCAAAATTTTAATTACATATATCCCCTACTCTAATGTTAAAATTTTAAATATACCCACTTTAATTATAATTAATTAAAGAATTACAATTTTACCCTTGATTGCAATAACAAGATTAACATATATCAAATCTAAACCAACAATCAGGATTTTACTAAACCATCTTCATAAATATATATATAGGAGAAAGATAAAAGTGAAAACCCATTCTCAGTGAGAAAAACCATAAAAACCATGTAAAAAACATTTTTTTTGAATTTTTTTTACAGGTTTGTAACATTATTTGGCACATTTTTATAAAAAAAATAAAAAAAGCGCCGAGAAAATATTTTAAAAAAAATTTACAAACCCACGTAAAACATACGTAACACTCTGTCCAGATGTTACGTATGTTTTACGTGGGTTTATAAAATATTTTTTTTAAATATTTTCTCGGCTTTTTTTTTATTTTTTTAATAAAAATGTGTCAAATAATATTATAAACCTGTAAAAAAAATCAAAAAAAAAACATTTTTTACATGATTTTTACATGGTTTTCATGGTTTTCACATTGAGAATGGGTTTTCAAATTATCTATACCCTATATATATAGGGGATGGTTCGAATGTTAACCCTTCCTTATTGCGATAACCGAATAATTATATCTTATTACTTTGGCGCACATATTAAAGTAATCTAAAGGTGTATGTTTTTTCTTATTTTTTATTAATGTAAGAGGGCTCTACATTAATTAAAAAAGAAAAAAGAAAAAACATACACCTCTAGATTTAATTTAGTGTGGGCCCCAAAGTAATAAGATGTAGTTATTCAGCCCCAAAGTATATATAGAGAGATGATCAAATGTTTACATATGTTAATTGTGTTAACCAAATAACTACATCTCATTACTTTGGGGTCCACACTAAATTAAATCTAAAGGTGTAGATTTTTTTCTTTTTTTAATTAATGTAGAGTCGTCTTACATTAATAAAAAATAAGAATACCTACACCTTTAGATTTACTTTAATATGGGCCCCAAATTAATAAAATGTAGTTATTCGGTTATCGCAATAAGAAATGGTTAATATTCGAATCATATATATATATATATATATATATATATATAGGGTAAGGAGTGAATAATAACCCACCTTAATTGAGGTAACCCATTAACCCTGGCAAAAAACGCTCAAATCGCAAAAAAAAAAAATTCATGGTTTTTTTTATGCAAAAATAGGGGGGCTCCTTTTTTAAGTGTTCGCTAATTCACAAGCGTTAAAAAGTTAAACGAAATGTAAGTTTGCGTTACACTGCGAACATTTATTTAAGTGTCGCAGTGTAACGCAAACTTACATTTCGTTTAACTTTTTAACGCTTGTGAATTAGCGAACGCTTAAAAAAGGAGCCCCCCCTATTTTTGCATAAAAAAACCATGAAAAAAAAAATTTTGCGATTTGAGCGTTTTTTGCCAGGGTTAATGGGTTACCTCAATTAATGAGGGTTATTATATGATCCCTTCCCTATATATATATATGCAATCCATACTAGTAAAACCACAAACCATCACCAAGTTAAAAATTATTTTCTATCACTTTAATGATTACCAAAAAGCACCGATATGCAATTTTATCTACAAAATAAGAGTTTTTTAACAAAACAAATAAAAACATACCTTTTCAATATATGCTCCCTGAATGTTTTAGATTAGAGGAAACTAAAAAAGAAACGGATCGAACAGTGACGGAACAGGGTGACGGTGACAGACGAGGGCGACGGCGACGGAGCAGCCGTATGGAGGGTGGGAGAGCGATGGAGCAATCATGAGCAGTAGGTTTATGTGACACCCATGTCACTTTCTGTCCCCTCCGGACATTAAAAGCATTTAATTAAGATTTTTGTTTAGGTCCCAGAAAACTTTATGTGTTTTGTTTGTAAACACACACACATTTTTAATCATTCAAACATTAAAACATGTCAAAGTATATCCACATACTTATAACAAGTTAACTTCAATTCACCACTCAAATCTTTTTGTTCGATCCCGATACCATTGTCGTTCACCTTACTCTTTTGTACCTGTAAACACCACATTTAAATCACCATTAGTTCCTTAGAACTAAGTAAGTTTTCCCCACTATTTCACCAAGTATATTCCATAACACCATATGGATACACTATTGATGTCCCAAATATAATTTGGTAACATTCAATCACATACATAACGATTTACTATTGGGTCGTTTCCACCCAAAACCCCATGAATCACCAATTCATGCACAATCGTTATAACTTAACACAACACATACATGTGCACACAAAACTCCAGTTGTGCATCATTGTCACACCCCGAGCCGGCGGGGTTGGATCGGAGTCCCCGTCGGGCGGAAGGTTCCCGGGGCATGATATCGTGGATGATAATCATGATGATCAGATTGTTCACATAGCATCAACGTTTAAGAATAACTAAAGCACAATCAAATGATATATAGGATTACAAAGTTAAATTACAACATCAATGTTCAGCAATTTAACTAAGTAAACCTAACAAAAGAATAAATGTTTGTATCTTGTATATATGCAAGATATCAAAGGTAATGTTTATCATTAACAAAAGATGTGCTTCCCCAAAAGTCTACTAAGTCCTCTATCTGGGCAGCCTAGTATGCAAATCCAAGAGCTTAAGCTTAAACATGTTCTTCACCTGAGAAAGCATGTAAAAAGATCAAGTCAACATAACGGTTGGTGAGTTCATAAAGTTTATAAGTTTAAAATAGTTTTACAAACCTCTTTCGGTAAAACCTTAACCTCATTAACTCCACATGTAATATCCAAATCGGTATACTTATATATAGGGCATACCCCTGGGTCGAGCCTACAACCCGCCCAGACGCCATCCCACCACATACTAATCCGGATATGACACTGTTGTTAATAATAATTAAGCATTTTACCTACCAAATCAACTCATTCCTCATCAAGCTTTTGTTTTTTGTTTCAAAGTTCACAAGTCTATATTGTTCTCACGTGTTAGTTTCCAAAATATGTTTATAAGCATCAAGTTTCACACGCACTTAGTTTAGCTGTCCCTAATCCCATATGTGAGTACAAGCTCTGCACTAGCAGTCGATTAACAATTACGTAGCTCACAGATTAGTTAAGCTTAGTCTAGCAATTACGTGTCTCCTATACAAGATACACAAGCCATGCATGCACAAATAATCCAGCAATTACATATCTCCTATAAGCAGACAAAAGCTCCGGACTACCAGAAGTTTAGCAATTACATGTCTCTTATATAGATAATAGCTTAGCATCGTTATGTTTATGTTTAGCAATTACATACCTCATATAAGCAGACAAAAGCTCTGGAATACCAGAAGTTTAGCAATTACATGTCTCTTATATCCAGGTAATAGCCTAGTCTCGTTACGTTTATGTTTAGCAATTACATACCTCATATAAGCAGACAAAAGCTCTGGACTACCAGAAGTTTAGCAATTACATGTCTCTTATATCTAGGTAATAGCCTAGTCTCGTTACGTTTATGTTTTTACATGTATCTCACCCCATAGGTACAAGCTCTGGGCTACCAGAAGTTTAGCAATTACATAGCCTATGGTTAGATACATGTACAATGTTTCATGCGCAAGTAGTAGTTTCAAGCATAAAGTTTCAAGTGTTCACACAATGATTCATAAGTATCAAGTATCATGTTTAAATGTATCACATCACAATCATCAAGTATCATGTTTAAGCATAATGTTGTCACAAGCAAGAAGTGTCATGTTTAAGCATATCGTATCACAAGCATCTCATCTCATATTTAAGTATCATGTCTCATATAAAAGCATCATGTCTCATAAGAAATCAACAATTGATATCAAGTCTTAAGCTTAAAGTATAAGTTTCAACATAAGTATCATGTTTATGTTTAAAGCATTAAGTAACACTTCAACAATTTATGAAAATGTTTGACATGCTTCTCAGTCCCGAAGTAAAACAAATAATTTTGAAAGGGGACAAATGAACTCACCTTGTGTCCGATGTAATTGACTATATGGAATAAGAGTGCGCGCGCTCTCTGTTTGCTCTTGTTATGATATTCACGTTCCTGTATTGATTTCATAGTATTTGTAGTTTATAAGTATTTGTTTTTAATGATTAATACGCGTGTAAGTGTTAGTGTTAGCCCTAATGTTGGCTAACACTTGTGAGTCTCGGTAGTCATTCGGCCCATAGTTGCATTGTTGTAAGTCATGTTAACCCTTGGTATGTTTAGGTTGAGCTTATCCTAACCCATCATGTGTTAAGAATTGACTTGATATGTGTTTAATCATAAATATATATTCTTGAATTATTATAGTTCACCACTATAAACTCAGATCTTTGTTTAGAATTGATAAATTCTTATCATTAACAAAAATTGAATAACTCATTTCATAGTTAATAATAACTACGACGTTATTCTTGCAACTTAATGTTTTTAAATGTTATCCTTAACCAATTCACATGTTACTTAGAATTTTATCAAGTGGGCCGAATGATATTTCCGATGGGCCGATAATTGGGCTTAGTCAAAGAAATGATTCGAGTGAAATGCATGGGCCACATAGTTTCGTGTGGGCTTTAAAGCTTGGGCCGAAACAATTTTTATTCTGGGCCAAGTTAATTGTTAATTGGGCCTGTGAAATGGCTTGTGGTCTTTTGTTTAGGCCGAACATAAGGAGTGTGGGCCAACATTTATGGGCTGTTAGGCCTAGGCATCAACCATGGGCCAAGGGATTAAACATGGGCTTCAACTAAACGGACGAGGTGATGGCTTCCCATTCGACTAACCTAGGGTTCGGCTAAGAGGTGGTCCAGCCCATGGTTCGCTGCTGTTAAAGGGTTCGGCCATAAGGCTCATTAAGTGTAGGTTCGCAAAGAGGTTCGGCCCGAGAAGATAATCACGTAGGTTCGTTTATGCAACCTTCCACATGGTTCGTCTGCTCTAGATTGAAAGGTTCGTGCATGTCCAAACAAGGTTCGGTGTCAGCCTCATGGTTCATCATTGTGGGGAGGGTTCGCCGCACCTGAAGGTTCGGCTGCATGGGTTTCGGTGGCCAAGGGTTCGCCTAGTGGTTTGCAAGCACAAGGTTCGTGATCCACCAGAAGGTTCGGTCCTAGTGCAAGGTTCGTCTAAGAACCAAGGTTTCGGTCATCAGATCAGCATGGTTCAGCCAAATACACATACAAGGTTCGGCCACCTTGGGCGCCACCTAAAAGGTTCGGCTGGGAGTGTGGCCGGCGAACCCTGTGTATCCAACTCATTTCTTAAGCTTGAACCCTCTATTCAGTTAATCTCATGATATTGTGATGCGAAGATCAGTTACAAGCGATGTAAAGATGAGCTTAGTTTACTGTTTCGCCGGTAGTGTGTGTGTGTGGTCGAGATCTAACAACAAAACCCTAATTCCCGTGAGGTTCTCTTGCTCATACCTCAAAATCGGCTGGACCAAAGCTCAGATGAGTTGTACTTCCTTGTAGAGGGCTTCGAGATGGTCGTTTAGGCGCAAGAATCACGTGATTTCGTCAAGAATTGAGGGATATCTCGTGGTTTGAAGTTGGAAACTTGAGTGATGGTGGTGGTGACGGGTTGAGAGAATGTGTGAGAGAGAGATTGTATAAAAATGAAATAAATGAAGCAATTGGTGTTTATATACCCCAACGGGTATCCGGGTTCGTTTCAGTTGCTCGGTTCGCATTTTCGTCGTGTTTCCGGATCGTTACGCGCGTTTTTCATAAATAAAATAAAAGGAATTTATTTTAAAGATTCGAATGTTATTTATTTCTAGAAATTATTTTAAATATCGTTTAGTTAATTTTATTTGTCGAAGTTTCGTCCTTTTACGCGCTTCGTTAATTCGTACGCGATTTTATAAAATAGTTTAATTAAATTCATTTTATGGTGAGTTTCAAAATTGTAAAATAGGAAATATTTTATTTCCTTAAATTTATGATCGTTCGAATCTTCATTCGTTTTCGTTCCGTCAGATCGCGTCGCTATCGCGCGTATTCGTTCGAATCGTCATTCGAACGAACACGTCGATGGTTTGGCTTTCTGATTTTTGTTTTCTACTGTTAAGTCATTATTTCAGAACGTTAAACTATCAGAATCATTCGTACAGATCGTCACCTATACGAATAACACGTCGGTTTAGCATTCTGAAACGACAACCATTAAGGTTTTGTTTTGTTTATCCTCACATACGTTTACACCAAAATAACATCACATCAAGTATTTATGTTTCAACACTGTGTTGTCTGACATGTTTTCTGACTGTTAAATCCTAAGATTCCAGTCAGATTCAGACAATCGTTTAACAGTTTCATGTTAATCAAATGCATCAATAGTCTAAACATAGTTTCACGAAATGTGTACCTGAGTTACTGTACATGTTTACTGTTGCGATCACTGTTCCGGCACGCGTCCGGCACTGGTGTTACAATCATATTTCTCAAAAGTCAAAATTAAACAATTTGACTCTTAAATTTTTGGATGTCTACACTCTTGTAAATCATCTTTTGTTCACAATCCTTGTGAATCAAAGCATGCACATTGCCAATCACATGTCTACTCATTTGTAGATCACCATTTGTTCACACACCTTGTGAATCTTTTACATTGGAATTGCAAGTCTTATGTTCACACACCTTGTGAATCAAAGCATGCACATTGCCAATCACATGTCTACACATTTGTAGATCACCATTTGTTCACACACCTTGTGAATCTTTTACATTGGAATTGCAAGTCTTATGTTCACACACCTTGTGAATCAAAGCATGCACATTGCCAATCACATGTCTACACATTTGTAGATCATCAAATACAATTCTTTCTATTTACCAAACATGTGTCACACTATTAAATTCAAAACAACACACTTAGGTGTCTTATTGAGTTTTCACAATTTTGTGAATTACTCAGACTTTCACTAATATAATTATGTTCTCACCCTTGAGAATTCACTAACACAAAGTTTACTACATGTGTTATTTACACATATAGTCATCATTAGACACAAACAAAAAATAGTCACACAATTGTGATTTCAAATAACATATATTAGTGTCTAACTTCAAATTCAACCTTAAGGTCTATCACCCTTACATATGTTCACACACCTTGTGAATCATTTAAAGGTAAATCAATCACAATTTGTTCACATATAAGTGAACCAATTATACTTACGTATAACAAACAGTTGTCTACATCATTGTAGATCAACTAAGTTGTCCACTACCTCCTTAGTTCACATTCAAGTGAACCATTTCAACATACTTTCAATAACATTATCCACACTCATGTGAATTAATATCAATGCCTACACACTTGTAGGTCATCACTATATCACGTTCAACACATGGTTTATATCCATGTGGATCACCAATTGAGTTTTGTTCACATGATCACAATATTTGTGATTCATTTTCACAACATTAAACAAACTCAACGGTAATGGGTGACTTACCTTGATTTGGAGAGCTATCAAAAATCTCCAATGCTTTCCCAGGTCTTCTAGAACTAGATTCACCTCCTCTTCCTATTATATATTCACATATAACAGGATTTAACAACATGAACACACAACTTGTGTTATTTATACAATCTAATTTATTTGACATGTTTCACTCTTCGTATTCAATCAAAACCTCGTTGAGGCTTTTATCAAACAGCCCATGTGTAGAAATTAATCTGCACATGTTCTTAATCATATTCAACTTATCAAAACTTCATATTTTGAAATTTGTTGCTTGACTTCCTTTACCAACACCTAGTTGTAAATCACACGAACTAGTCTCAATACTCCCAACACCCATACATACTGATTCAAACTCATTTGAATCTCATTTATTAATGTGTGACTTTTAGAAGTCAAGCTATCAATTATAATTGGCATACTTATGCCAAAGTCATTGACTTTCAATTTCAACATTTAATCAATATTTGAATTAATTTTATCATTCCAAAGAATGATCCAAAATCATCACAACCATGATTTAATCATCCCACTAGTTATCATACTCAATAATATGGATTTCATGACAACCGGACATTATAACGGATCAAAACCAAGATTTCACTTTAAACTGTCAAGTTCTTCGTTTCTAATTATTCCTAGTCGTCATCTAGGCAATAATCAACACCCATAACTATTATAATACCATATCTAATCTATATACTATCAAATCAGTAAGAGAGATCGAATCGTTACCATTTTGAACGGATTTTCGGATGAAAACGATGATCAGGAGTTGTAGAAACGATCCCTAGCTCGATCCGTATGTTGGATGGCTTCAAAACACTGATTAGATGGTATAAAATCATCCTAAATCGCCTGGAAATCAAGTATATTCGACACAAAATGAATTCTGATCGAGCAGATCAGATTTTTATGTCATCTGAGTCCGTCGCGTACCTCCAAGGATGGCAAAAAGCTCCTTCGCGTACCTCCACCGCCATAGTCAGATTCCGATTTTGTTTTCGCGATTCCGGGAGCATACGAACTCCGTTTTACGCGCCGTTTTCTCCCACGTTCATGATTTTTCGAGCTCTTTCCAATGGTTATAATTTCAAGACCTGCAGAGTTCAAAATATTTGATCTCTTATTTAATGCTATATTCGACTCAGTGTATCTTGAAATCGAAGCCTCGTTTCGTGTTATAAAAATGCTTGTGACCGTCTAAAATCGGTCGTTACAGTTTACGTATGGGGATTTTTAGAATTCAAAGGTTATTGATAAAATGGTATTTTTGTCCCTTTGAGTAAAAATATTAAAAATGGGCATATATATAATTAAAATTTTTAGCTAGGTATATATGTAATTAGAGATCTAAAGAGGGGGTATGTGTAATTCTAACCGTAGACCCATTAGTTCTATGAAATCCAATGTAAAAGGAAAATTCAAAATTTTAGAGGAAAAAGTTGGAGGGCAATTTAGTTATGACCATTTCCTCCCCACCTTATTTAAATGTTTATAACTTTTACATATGTGTTATTTTTAATATATATATATATATATATATATATCATATAAATGAGTATTTTTTTTATTTTTAAAATGAAGATAGTGTTGCAATAAAAAATTAAATTTTTTCATTTCATTTTGTCTAATTATCGTCAATGTGTCTTTCTTAAATGTTTTTGTATAAAAAAATTTAATATAGTTTCAGATAATAAATACTACATTCATATTAATAAAAAAAACTTGATTTTATAATGAAATTTATTTTTAACGATAATATCGTATAAACAATATAAATAATTAAAAGATTGTAAAACTTAAATAATTAGTATCTCTATACTTGACTCTAATCACATGTTTCTGTCACACCCTTGTCGTTGCGGAAGCGTACCGTGTGACTTTCAAGGTTTCACAGTCATTGTTTACAACAAAAACACTTATGTGTTATGTTACACACTATGTTGTAACTACACTAGTTACAAGCTCAATGTCATCACAGTTTCTACTGAATTTCACACATATACTATGCTATGTTTCACACTGTTGAGTCTAACTATCAAAGACTCTACTATATGTCTCCAAAGACTGAGCTCCCAGCTCCACCCCTGTATCATTGTGCATATGAGAAAACATAATTTTAAACAATCAGCATATTGCTGGTGAGTTCACAAGTTTATTTGTCGAAAATGTATGTAGTGTATCCCAAACGAATCAAATGTTTGCATAAAAAGAGTTAAATAATATTTATGTCCCAAACTGGGTGTAAAACATTGGTATTCCGTGCGAACATTGTTCCTTCCAACAATGTCGTGTTTAGTTCCCGACCAACTGTCCAATTATAACTCCTGGGCTCCCGTAACTGAGTTGACGAGTTCAGTGTTTGCCCCTTCCCAATGTCCTTGTCGCAAGACATTGTGTGTTTTAGCCTTATTGAGCGCCCGCTCGACATCCAGTCGTGGTTTTAGCTACGAACCACGGGCGAGGATTGTCAATCACAAATGGAATCTATTCTCAATAATCACGCCCCCCACGGTTAACGGTTACAGAATAGGGGACTTAGCGACAAATGTGTAACCCGTGAAATAATGACAAGTTTGGTCATATGTTTCGCCCCACTGTCACGTGTTTCAACCAAATGTTTTACAACGCTTTCGTTTTTGTGTTTCACAAAATGTTTCAAAAGTGTTTCAGCGTTTCAAATGATGCAAATAAGTTTTCATGTTTCACAAAATGTAGCGAAAGCGTTTCAGAGTTTCACCTGATCAAATCAGGTATCATGTTTCACCAAATGTATCAAAATTGTTTCAGAGTTCCACCTGATCTAATCAGGTTTCACAAAATGTATCAAAAGCGTTTCAGAGTTCCACCTGATCTAATCATGTTTCATGTTTCACAAAATGTATCAAAAGCGTTTCAGAGTTCCACCTGATCTAATCAGGTTTCATGTTTCACAAAATGTATCAAAAGCGTTTCAGAGTTCCACCAAAAATCAGGATGTTTCAAATAAGTATTTATGTTTTCTCATTCCCCGAGTTTCAAAAGCCAAAATAGAGAAAAAGGGGTCGTGAAATCACCTGAGTTGATTCAAATCAATAACAATGCACAACGTTGGTATCGTTAGTTCTTGAACTCTAAACATGTATGTCATTAGAGTTCTATGAGTTACTTAAGCTTAACCTGACTCACAGAACTTTCCTTAGTTTAACATCTCACAACGTGTGTTAACTGAGAACCTATAATGATTTAGGTTCTTATTAAGAAACTTATAACTTGTTGGTTTAATCAGGACATTTCCAGATTAACCAAATTAGTATTGTTGTTGATTATATCACCAAAACAGTTTCTCAATGGATTCCAGGTTTAGAAATAGTTAACCCTTGTCATTGATCATTCCAAATAATGATCAGGACAATCACAACCATTGTTATAATCAAATAGTTAAAACAATTATGATATATGATATGGTTTCATGATAATCGGACATTATAACTGATCAAAACAAAGATTTCACCGTTAACCTGTCAAGTTCTTGATTTCTAACTATTCCTAGCCATCATCTAGGCAATAATCAACAACAATAACCATGATATCACTATTAAAATCTAGATCTAATTCATATTTTATCAAACTAATAGAAGAGGTCGAATTGTTACCATTTAGAACGGATTTCTCGGATGAAAATGATGATCAGGACTTGTAGAAACGTTCCCTAGCTCGATCCGGATGTTTGGATGGCTTCAAATATGAGTTTAGAGGGTAGAAAGTAGCTCTGTTCGTATGGAAAACGCATATTTTCGACCAAAAATGAGTTTTGATCGAGCAGATCAGATTTTTATACCAGATGGGTCCGTCGCGTTCCGCCAAGGCTGGAAGGAGGGTCCTTCGCGTACCTCCACCGCCTTAGTCAGATTTCAATTTTGTTTTCGCGATTCTAGGAGCATACGAACTCCGTTTTACGCGTCGTTTTCGCCCACGTTCACGATTTTTCAAGCTCTTTCCAACCATTATAATTTCAAGACCTGAAAAGTTCAAATTATATGATCTCTTATTTAACGCTATATTCGACTTAGTGTATCTTGAAATCGGAGTCTCGTTTCGCGATTTCGCTTACACTCATTCTCTTTATTTACAAGTGATGATTCTAACCTGGAAATTGCGAATTGTCACAGTTTCAAACCAAACCAACTTGTATTTTTGGTCTAAAGGCTTATTAGTGTGACTTATCAGACTATACGGTATGCCATGGGAGTGGGCGTGGGAGGGGCGTGGGAGGGCGTGGCACACCGCCCCCCTTGTGGCGTGAGTGGGGCGTGGGTAGCAAGACGTGGGTGGAACCACGCAGGTTACTCTCTTTTCTCTCTCTGTCTATCATACAGACACACACACATGTATATATATATATATATATATAAGTTTAAAAAAAAGGAATGATGACGTGGAGTGAGTGGGTAATGGGGCATTTCCACCAAAATGGTGGGGTGACTTGTTGTGGTGGGCACGTGGCGCCTACGTGGCGCATATGTGGAGTGAGTGGGTAATGGGGCATACCCAATAGCCTTAGAGTGAGTATTTTGGTCTAAGTTAGAGGCCTGAATATGGAGTTCTTTGGTTTATTGTCCTATGTATATAGATTTTGGGTTTGTGTTCTAGTCTAACAGCCTAATAGATTGTCTTTTCTTTTGGGCTTCAGGTCGATTACAAGTTGATGATGTCTTTGCCTATATAATCTGATATATAGTATGGAATGTAATAGAAAATGTAAGTATTTGATTATTAGTGGACTTGCATAGGATGAGCCCTTTGTTTTTCATATCGACTTACGTAGGATACAATTATTTAAAAGTATATGTGTTCTAGATTTGTTTGTTTATGTATGAATCATGTCTAGATAGAATAAATCGAATTTTATCACCTCTATGTTTGTTGTAGGTAAAATAGGTGTTTGCGAGTATTAAACTAAGTTTGAATTTTAGATATTAAACTAAGTTGTTAGGATATATACAGGTGTTGGTGTTAGCCTAATGACAAATTTTTACTATCACTTCCTCATATGTATGCATGTATTTGTTCGAGTCATCTAAGTCAGAAAATGGTATTTTCACATATTGCATTTAAAAACTATATTTTATAAATTGTATGAACATTTAATATTGCAGCCATGTTGATTTTATAAATTGTAGCTAGGAGGAACATGCAACAACCATGCTCGAGAGGTAACGGGAGGACATTACTCAACATTCGGTGGGTGATGTTGAGTTGTGAGAGCGTACACGTACAAGGAGGGAGCAAATTTGGGATAGGTTCGTCGGATTCTAATTTCATCGTTACGGGCACAACTTCTTCATCATCCGGGTTTGCACCTTCATATGCAGAGTACCAACACTCACAAGAGAAGACATTTCATAAAAAAATTAATTAAGAAAAGTCTGACCCATTTTGACTAGTCATACTCGTTTAACCAACTCGTACCGGTGTATGTGTACGTGTATAAATGTGTGTATTTGGTTACTGATTTTTGTATGTTTTAACAATTTTTTGGGTGCAGGACCCAGTCCAAAGTAGAAGAATTGCATAATCGAGTCGAAGATGTGCAACAAAAAATGAGGGAAGAGATGCAACATCACATGAGGGAAGAAATGAAACAACAAAAGAAGGAAAAGATGAAGTAAGAGACGCAATAACAAATAGCCGAGCTAATGAAAAATTTGGTAATTTCGTCAATCCTACATGATAGTTTGGCTTATATATTCGTGTTTTGTTGTTGAACTTGTAATTGGATGATGGTAGTCTTTTGTGGTGAAGTTGCAGTTATTTTATTTTATTTGAAACGTTCTTTGCCTGAAACTGATAGGAACAAATAAGAAAAGCAGAAAATGTTTGTTAAATTTTGATGGAAATACAACAAAAAAATGAATATACAAATAAAGCTATTGGATGGAATTTCATCAGAAACGTCTGAATGGAAATTAGTCAGAAAATAAAAAAGTTTTAAATATAAGTTTTGTCGGAAACAAGTCGGAATGAACAAAAAATAAAACTTAATCTTAATTTTTTTTGTAAGAAAATTTCTCGAGAGTTAGTCGAAAATAGTGTCGTCGAAAAGTTATCGCAAAATGTTCACGGAAGTGTGTCGGAAATAATTTTCAAACTAGGTTTTTTCCGACTGATATATGTTATCGGAATTTCGTCGGAAAAGTCAATTTCAAACAAATTTCTAAAAAACTCTTCGTCAGAAACATGTGTGTTTCCTAGTAGTGTTTACAGGTCAAAATTGCTCTAATACTTATTAGTTGAATACTTTTTAAAGTCAAAATAATAGGTTTAATAAAAACTAAACAAGCTGAATCATGTTATACCCTTTACGTAATTCTATAAAAAAGTACAATGTCTTGGAAAATCATGCTTGTCCTTGCTAAAGTTTTGCGACTTTAGTTGCAATGATTTTGACCTCCTGATGCCTACTAAACACGTTGAACCAATGGATGTGAACATTAATCATACATACACATATATCTATACTACTGTATAATACATATAGAAAGGACACAATGATCTTTTACCAAAAACTCTTAAAATTAAGAGTTTTACAACTCTTAGAATATAAAGTACAACAAACAAAGCTTTAAAACTCATAAATTAAATTATTTTCTTTTACTTTTTAGTTTGTCTCACATTGATACATTTAAAAAATAAAGTGTCATATAATACATATAAAAGAAAACTCTCTCAAATCAAACTAATTACTTCTTCACACATTTGCCATATCATATTTGACATTTTAAATTATGAATTTTATCATAATAAATTTTTAAGTTAAAAGAGTTGATTTGACAAAAATTAGATGGTTTAAGCTTTATATGAGCCAAAATCAATAACCTAATTGTTTTGTTTTCCGCCGCATTACGCGGGTTCTTGCTAGTATACAAATATGTATATTGAAAGATATTCGTCTAAAGTTCTATTATAAAAAGCTAAAAAAATGTATAAAAACTTATAACCGACTCAAACATACTCTAATTGAGCTAATTTCGCATCATTGGATCTGGTTTAACAAACTCTAAACCTAAAACCTTAAACTTAAAATAAACACTAAACTAAAATCTTAACTTTAAAATCAAACCCTAAAGATAAAACCAAAAAGATAAAAACTAAGTCTAATTAAAAGTTAAACTATAAAGTTAAATGTTTAAACAAAACCATAAAAGGTAATATCATAGAGGTCGACGAGACGATTCCAACACCGTCGGAATGAGTTCAATTTGGAGCTTATTTTGGGCCGTTTTAGAGTTTTCTAAAATCTTTTTAACCTTTTCATCCAAAATAAACTTTTTATTTTGTGTGTATATATATAGGGGAATTATCAATTGTTAACTCTTTCTTATTGCGATAACCGAATAACTATATCTTATTACTTTGGTGCCCACATTAAAATAAATTTAAAGGCATAAGTGTTTTTTTTAATTAATGTAATTAATGTGAGCTCCATTTACATTAATTAAAAAAAGAAGAAAAAACATACACCTTTAGATAGAGATTCACAAAAAAACATATTAACCGAACCGGTACCGGTTCGTAACCAGTTAGAAACCGGTTTTTAAACCGGTACTTATTCGTATCGGTTATAGGTTTTTGAAAAAAAATAGCGGTTTAAGACCGGTTTGAGAGTTCAGGAGACCAAACCATTAACCGGTTTTTCAAACCGGTTAACCGGTTCATCTTAGTACAAAAATCGGTTATTTTGCGATTAACCGGTTTTAGTTATTATATCGGTTTCGGTTTTGGAGGTTGAAAAACCGGTTATTAACCGAACCGGTTATTGGTAAAAACTGGTTAGTAGACCTTAACCGGTTCGGTTATTCCAAAACCGGTTTTCGACCGGTTAACCGGTTTGTGCACATCTACCTTTATATTTGCTTTAATGTGAGCCTCATAATAACAAAATGTAGTTATTTGGTTAGTGCAGTAAACATGGGTTAACATTTGATCATCTCCCTCTATATATAGGGAGAAGATCAAATAAAAATTTTATTTTGTCTAAGAAGGCTAAAAAAGATTTTTAAACCCTCGTAAACGACCTAAAAGAACTCCGATTGAACTCATTTCGATGGCGTTGGAATCGTCTCATCGAACCCTACAATATTAGCTTTTAAGTTTTAGCTTTAATAATTATTTTTAAAGTTTAGATTTTAGGCTTGGTTTTTGGCTTTTTAGGTTTTATCTTTAGGTTTATGGTTTGTTTTTAAAGTTTTGGTATTAGTATTTGGGTTTATTGTTTACAATTTAATGTTTGTATTTTAGGGTTCAACAAGCCGGTTCTAATGATGCAAAAATGAATTCAATCGGAGTTTGTTTGGGTCGGTTTTTATGTTTTTGAAAATCATTCTTAGCCTTTTTAGGCAAAATTGACTTTTTAGGCAACCTTCCCCTCTGTGTGTATATATATGTATATATATGTATATGTATGTATCTATATAGACACACAAATTATGCAACTCCCCCGGATACGAGCCTGTATACATGCATAATTATTATGTATGACTTCTAGATACATAGCTTTCTTTTTTTTGAACGGCGAAGGTCTCAATCGTGTGAACCCACTGTTTCCAGGCCATGTCATCAAGGTCTAGTTACCTAGACCTCCCATAAGCCACCACAACCAACCCAGGAGGAAACCCCACTGGGAAAACCCCTGACCTCCCTCAGACCCATTTTTCGCTGCGGGAGAGATTTGAACCCATGACCTCCCTTTTGGAAGAATCATGGGGTATTATTGAGGCAATGCCTTGCTAAACATGCTTATTAAGATCAAAGTCAAAGCCTTGCTAAACATGCTTCAGATTTCATTAATACATATCTTCATCTTTCTGGCAAAGCTGTTTACAGTATTTGTATCAATTATAAACTGTTGTTTCATGGCGTCTAAATACGTGATAAACAATTCGTACATGAATCTTGTTAGGTTACCATTTAATCCTGCAATGATAGTCTTCCCTGTAAAACTATATCTATCCAGACCTAATAGCATCAAGAAGATCTCTTGCTGTAGTGTTACAATTACGTCTTTACCCTCGTCACTTTCACCAGCTAGGGTTTCTAGCAATTCTGCTAGTTTGCCTCTTAACTGGAGGGATGTTCAAGGTTTAAACAACTGGGAAAATCTCATCCAACCCTTAAATCCTCTTCTTCAATGTGAAATCATCCGTTATGGCAAGTTTGTAACCGCGTGTTATGATGCTTTTGATCTAAACCCTAATTCTAGCCGATACTTAAACTGCAAGTATGGTAAGAACCGAATGTTTTTAGAGGTTGGGTGGGGAGACTGTGGTTACGAGGTTACGAAGTATGTTTATGTCACTGCTGACATCAGCATTCCGATCCAAAATGCTTGTTCGTGTGCTCGGTGGGTAGGGTACGTTGCAGTGTCATCAGACGAAGAGGTGAAGCGGATAGGGAGGAGGGATATTTTGGTAACTTTCCGTGGGACAGCTACTTATCATGAATGGCTAGCGAACTTAATGAGTTCGCTATGTCCTGCGAGGTTGGATCCCAACAATCCAAAACCTGAAGTCATGGTTGAGTCTGGTTTTCTCAACCTGTATACTTCTTCCGAGACTAATGTCAGATTTGGTCTTGGAAGTTGCCGAGAACAACTTCTATCAGAAATTTCTCGGCTTTTAAGAAAATATAAAAATGAAGAACTAAGCATAACGTTAGCCGGACATAGCATGGGTAGTTCATTAGCTTTGCTACTCGCATATGACATAGCAGAAGTTGGACTAAAACAACACTCGATTTTGTTAACAGTTTTTTCATTTGCAGGACCCCGGGTTGGGAATGTCCATTTCAAGGAAAGGTGTGAGGAGTTGGGAGTGAAAGTTCTTAGGATCGTTAATGCAAACGATCCTATAACAAAACTTCCTGGAGTTGTATTCAATGAAACTTTTATTGCATGGAAGAGTGCTTGTTATGCTCATGTCGGCATCGAATTGGCACTCGATTACCTGAAGACATATGAAGATGACACAAACGAAACATCGGACATCAAGATTGATAAGAGAATGAAGAAAGGTGTAGATCTAATGGATTTCTTCAAGATAGATGACATTCTATGTGTTCATGACATGCAAACATACATTGAAATGATCAAGAATTGCCCAAGGAGATCAAAAATCCGAAGAAAAAAGATGGATTTGATCAAAAAGTTGAAAGAAATGAATATGAGTACTTTAGCAGCATGGAAATATGTTGCAATAGCATGGATTGTTTTGCTTACCATGATTGTGTAACGTTTGAAAATATGATGAGGTTAGCTTAATTATTCGTAAAAGCTAGGAAATCTAGCTCTATGGAAACATATATCAAAATTTGAGTAAAAATAAAATATGTACATCGGTGTTATTTTCAAACATGATTTGAAAAGCCACCACCAAACATTAGGCTAATTGACTTTAAAGATTAGCCATTCATTTGGAACCACGGTAAATTATAATTTTCAATTATTAAATTAGGAATATGTGATCTCAAACTTATTAATTATTGTTTTGGATGAAGGGTATCGTAGAGGTGACATCTATGAGACTATGTGTAACCATCACCTCCTCTACTTTTCACATATGCGTTATATAAACAACTATTTTCGTCACCTCTCTTAACATACACATGTAAAATCATTACCTTCTTCTCCATCACCCCTCCTCATTTTACTTTTCTCTTCCTCTGACGCCCTTGACTAGGCTCATGTCTGGCTGTCACGCCAAATCTGTAATGGTGGGAGTCTAAGTTATGAATTGATACAAAGCACAAAATCACAATCACACAATGTGGAATAACTCTCCAATTTTATTATTAAGAAAACTATCTCAAAAATTTGATTACAACTCATATCCATCGGCATTACTCGGTGGATTTTATAGACTCACCAAACTTGTGACTCTAGCAACTTTTATATATATATATATATATATATATATATATATATATATATTAAAAAGCAAATGTTGTTTGTGAGAGAAAATCACTATTCCTTTTGTTGGGTTTTCTTTTGCATCTGGTACAACTTTTCTATGCATGCATTTCAAAATACGTTCATTGCTCGGCTCTCTCTCTCTCTCTCTACTCCGAATTCTGGCAACTGTCTTTGTTTCTCCGGCTTGGTTGTTATTTCCGATGGTGTTTAAATGAGGTTCCCAACTCCATCATTCTGTCTCTCTCCCGATTGTATCTCTGTTTCTCAAGGTCACCGGGCTTTGTTTGTTGTTTAGTCTACTCTGGTGGCGGCGAGATACAATCGACTGAGGTGAAGCATGGGTGGCAGGTATCTGTTCTTGCCGGTGGTCGTTTGTTAGCTACAAATTGAATACAGAGAGAATCAATAGAGAAAAGGAGTTTTCATTCCATAGCTAAACTCCAAATGACGATTACAATCAGTAGTTAACTAATTATAGTTGATTAACTAACTAACAACTTTTATTACAGAATTAGCAATTCTAACCCTTCTAACTATCTATTATTACACTTTTAGCCCCTCAACTACACAATTCAACTAACAAAACTTTCCCCCCAAATAAAATTCTTGTCCTCAAGAATTGAATGTAGGAAATCTCAAATCAAAATCATCTTGATACTCCCAAGTAGCTTCAGTAAGAGGAAGATTAGACCAGTGAACAAGAACTTGAGAAACCATCTAATTGCCCCTTCTAACCAAACGTCTGTCAACAATAGCTCTAGGCTGAAAATGGAAACGAGGATTAGTAGGAAGTGGCACAATAGGTAAATGCCCTCCATGCACCTTTTTTAACAACGAAACATGGAAAACAGGATGCATTTGAGCATCAGTTGGTAAATCCAAACGATAAGCGCATGAGCCAATTTTCTCCAAAATAAGAAAGGGTCCAAAATATTTCGGTCCAATCTTTGTATGCTTAACTCTTCTCAAGGACGTCTGAACAAAAGGTTGCAATTTGAGATAAACCCAATCGCCTTTCTCAAATGTACGTTCAGTTCTTTTAGCATCAGCATACTGCTTCATTATGTTCCTAGCAGCTTGTAAATTCCCTTTAAGATGACTTATCATTGCTTCTCTATCACGGCAAAAAAAATTCAATAGCCTCAACAGCTGTATCATGAGGAATATAAGGAATATGTAATGGTGGTGGAAATCCATACAAAGCTTCAAAAGGACTACACTTCAAAGAAGAATGAAAGGTAGTATTATACCACCATTCAGCAAGGCTCAACCACGACAACCATTGTTGAGGTGTATGCATGCAGAAGCACCTCAAATACGTTTCCAAGCAACGATTTAGAACCTCCGTTTGACCATCCGTTTGCGGATGGTATGCAGTAGAATGAGCTAACTGCACACCTTGCAATCTCATGAACTCTTTCCAAAAGTGACTCAAAAAAATTGGGTCTCTATCAGAAACAATCGTCTGAGGACACCCATGTAGTTTAAAAATATTATCAATAAACACTTGGGCAACTTGTAATGCAAAATAAGGATGGGATAAAGGAATGAAGTGCGCATATTTTGTCAATCTGTCAACTATGACTAGAATAGTATCTTTGCCTTTAACCTTGGGTAACCCTGACATAAAATCCATTGAAATATCTGTGAAAACATGTGTGGGAACAGGTAAAGGTTGTAATAAACCTGGTGCAGCCACTGGTTCATATTTTGCTTGTTGACATTGCGGGCATTCTTTCACAAAAGCCAAGACTTGCTTAGAACATCCTTTCCAATAGCACCAAGCTTTGATCCTCTTTAAAGTGGGCTGGTATCCAGAGTGACCACCAGTAGGAGATGAATGAAATAAGTGTAAAATTTCAGTTTTTAACTAATCATCATCACCTACCCAAATTTTATTTTTCCTTAATAACAAATTCTCCTTCCACGTGACATTAGGAATGTGCGTTCCTTGTTGACATTTAAGAATAAGAGCTTGTAAAAAAGAATCTTTAACCCATGAAGCTTTAATTATTTCCAACAACAATGGATCAATAGTACTAACAGCCATAGTGAACAAAGCCAAACCTTGAACCCGAGATAATCCATCAGCTACTAAGTTCTCAGATCCTTTTTATAGGCAATTTCATAAGTGTAACCCATCAACTTGGCCAACCATGTTTGTTGTAAAGGGGTGGTAATCTTCTGAGTCAACAAGTATTTCAAACTTTTTTGGTCAGTTTTGATAACAAATTTCTAGGGAATAAGATAATGATGCCACTGCTTCACAGCCATCATTATAGCTAAAAGCTCTTTTTCATATACTGACAATTGTTGTTGTTTGATAGATAAAACTTTACTAATGAAAGCAATAGGATGACCCTCTTGCATAAGAACAGCCCCCAACCCTTTAGAAGATGCATCAGTTTCAATAACAAAAACTTTAGAAAAATCTGGCAGGGCTAAAACTGGAGCAGATGTAAGGGCCTGTTTCAATTGATCAAAAGCACTTTGAGCCAAGTCATTCCATTGAAAAGCTGACTTCTTTAGTAAATCATTTAATGGTCTTGCTATAACACCAAAACTCTTTATAAATCTTCTATAATACCTAGCCAACCCCAAGAAGCCTCTCAATTGTTTAACATTTTTAGGAACAGGCCACTGTTGAATAGAAATTATCTTACTTGGATCAGTTTGCACTCCCTTTCCTGAGATGATATGACCCAAATATTCCACATTAGAACCAACATATGAACATTTAGATCTTTTGGCAAAAAGTGAATGTTGATGTAACAACAACAATACTTTTCTAAATCAATTAAATGTTGCTCAAAAGAAGGACTGAACACCAAAATATCATCAAAAAATACCAATGTGGTTTTTCTCAACAGTGATTTGAATGTGTTATTCATCAAGGCTTGAAAAGTAGCCGGTGCATTCGTTAGCCCAAAAGGCATCACCACAAATTCAAATAAACCTTGATGTGTTCTAAACGTTGTTTTATGAATATCCCTTTCATCCATACGTACTTGATGAAAACCTGCCCTTAAGTTCAACTTAGAAAAAACAGTCGCCCCTCCCAATTCATCCAGCAACTCTTCTATTAATGGAATAGGAAATCGATCCTTGATAGTAGCATCATTAAGCTGTCTATAATCTACACAAAACCTCCATGATCCATCTTTTTTTTAACCAAGACGACCGGTGATGCAAAAGCACTTTTACTGTTTCTAATGACACCTGACTCCATTAACCTTCTGTGTAAGTTTCTCCAAAACATCTTTTTGACCAGCTGGATACCGATATGCCCTTTGATTAATATTCACCATTTCATCTTTTAACAAAATACGATGATCACAACTTCTTTTTGGAGGTAGAGTTTTTGGTTCTTAAAAAACATCCACATATTTCAGCAATAAAGCATCTAAAGTGGAATTAGAATGAATACTAGAAACCATAGTCTCATGCTGAAATGAATCAGCATTCACAGCTTGTAAACTGAATAAGTGTATATCAGCCAGCTTGATTGAATCATCTAATAAATGACTCATCTTCTCAGCTGAACACAATGACATAGAATTGGACCCCACTCCTTTAAGCTCAAAGACTTGATCCGCCACCTTAAATTTCATAATAAGATCTTTGAAATTCCATACTATATCATCAAGCGTTTGCAACCATTGTACCCCCAAAACCATATCATAGTTAGTGAGAGAAATTAGCGTAATATCAGTCATAAACCAATTGCCTTGCATCATCCATTGAAAATTTTCACACAATTGAGTACAACACATTCTATTACCATCTGCTACTGTGATATTCAAAGCTGCTACTGTTTTAACAGGACATTGCATCTTAATAGCTAATTCCATGTTCACAAAATTATGGGTGGAGCCAGAATCTACAAGAATCTGTAGTGGTTTAGTTCCAATTGACCCTTTTACCCTCATAGTAGAAAAAGAAGGAACTCCCATAATAGCATTTAAGGAAATAAAAGGTTCTTGTAAAGGTTGGGTTAATACCTCTTCCACCTCCTGTTGTAATTCTTCTTCATCATCAATTAATTCAATTGAAAAGAGTTGCTTATTCTTACATTGATGAGCAGGGGTATATTTCTCATTGCATCTGAAACACTCTCCTTTGGCCCTCTTTTCTTCAATCTCTCTATGAGTCAACCATCTAGACTGTACTGCTTTTGGTTTTGTAAGAGGGCTAGGTAACAATGGAAGATTTGTTGCAGAAACCCCTGAATTACTTCTAGGTACAACATTTGAATTGTAACTAGGATAAGCAGCTTTAACAGATCGAATGGGAGTAGCTTGTATGACATTAACAGCTTCATCTTGAATTTTAGCAAGTAAATAAGCTTCAGGTAAATTCTTAGGACGAAGTAACCTCAAAGGATATCCAATTTCTGGTTTAATAGCTCTCAACAATAAGCTAACTGCATACTCATCACATATAGTGACCTTGGTTAAAGCTAAATCAAATTGTTGACAAAAATCTTTAAGTGAACCTTGCTGTTTTAAAGCTGCCAAAGCTCCCCTAGCATCTTGCCCCAACACTTCTGGAAATATTGCATTAATGAACCCTTTATACTCTGACCAAGTCATGCCATCAATTGAACCACCTCTTGATTGTACAAAAGATTGATGCCATAACAATGCCATTTCTTCCAAATGAACAATTGCATACCTAACCTTCAAATGCTCAGGTGTAGAATCGATTACAAAGAAATGTTCAACTCGACACAACCATCCTTTAATGTTTTCTCCTTTAAATTTAGGAAAATCCATTTTTGTAAATTGATTATGGTTGTTGTTTAAGTAAGTTGAACTCGATTCTGAAGAATTATGACTATTAGAAGTATGGCCATTACCAATTGCTTGTAAACTACTCAGGATCTCATTCATTTGAACCTCCAATTGCAATTTCAACGCAGACATATTTTCAGCATTCTTCATCGCCACCGATTTAATATTTTCTAGATCCAATGAATGTTTTTCCGCCGCCGATTCTAAACGAACCAGCGATTGATCATGTTCTTGCACACGCTGCTCCAACGTCTGATTCCTAGTCGTCATTTTGCTGATTTTGACTTTAATCAATTGAAAATCATCAATCGAACACCACAAACGATTAAGAATTTCCGATAACTGGAATCAAAAATTTGCCGAGGAACGGAAGCTCTGATACCAATTTGTTAGCTACAAATTGAATACAGAGAGAATCAATAGAGAAAAGGAGTTTTCATTTCATAGCTAAACTCCAAATGACGATTACAATCAGTAGTTATACCAACTAATTACAGTTGATTAACTAACTAACAACTTTTATTACAGAATTAGCAATTCTAACCCTTCTAACTCTCTATTATTACACTTTTAGCCCCTCAACTACACAATTCAACTAACATCGTTTCATACCGGGTGCGCTTTGGCGGCGGCGACGATAGATTTCTGTGTTTGATTTTTTTGGTTTTTTTAACCAATGATGATGAGATTGTTAGATGGTTGTTTCAGTTTTGTCTTATGTTTTGTATGGATTATAACCAGATTATAACCATAATCTGTAGGTTTTGGTCTGTGTGTATGCTGACCCCTGACGATAAGATTGTCTCAACTGAGGTTTTTAGATGATTTAATGTAACCCTAATTTTGAGGTTTTGGGACTCTATTTGATGGCCCATAAACATTGACATTCTATCATCTAGAGTTATGATGGTATTAAGCGGTATTAGTGCTTTGTAGCCCTTTGTCATTTCTCTATGACTGGAATATGGAAGCGATTTTATTTTATGTGTTCTTAAACCTATAGCTATGATGATCTAAGCACTAATGTTGTCTGAGTTAACATCGGGTAAGGATTTTTGTTTGGCGTGGCAGAATTGTAGGATGGCAGGTACCCCTTGCAAACTCTTTTGCAGCCACAATAGTTTGATTCTTTTGCTCCGATGTGTAACCAGGTCTGAGCCTTTCAAGATTTCAATAAATTTTATGCGATTGATTTTACATTTCCACTTGGTCATTAATATGCAATTCATTTTCATTGTTAACTATTACTTCTCGTATGTAAGGTTTTAATTTTACCGTTTCAAATTTTATTGGTTTTATGATTGCTGGTGATTTAGTATTTTATTTATGGATCTATATGACTGTGATTTCCTCCAAGAATTGATCAGCAGCTCCTTGATGCGTTAAATAAAATCCAATTCTAATTCGAGAGCTTGATCATACTAGCTGCACAACCAGAGCTTTTCATCCGCCACCATCCAGATATGCTCCATAGGACATTGATAGTGGTATTGGAATGACGAAAAGTCCATTGATTAATTTTGTCACTCAATTATTATTGTTTAACATGCATGTTTAGCCTTCTGAAATCGTTAGCATAATCAAAGTAGTATGTGACATGTGGTCTGTGGTATTCTGCCTACCTGGTTGCTTGATAAGAAGGTGTTTTTATCACAAAACATGATGAAAATGAACAATACATTTGGGAGTATTAATATGGTGGTTTGATAACACTTACTTGGGATATAAATTGGGAGCCACTTGGTAGAGGAACCAGATTCACCCTCTTCATCAAAGAGGACAAGTAATTGGGTCTTTAATAATGCCATCTGTGAGATGCATAGTTACCGACTGTTATTTGAATTTTTGCTTTTACAAACGAAGTACCTTGAATAAAAGAGAATAAGGATCTGTTGAAGTAGTATTCTAAGTTCATTAGCAATCTCATCTATCTATAGACATAAAAAAGATGATGAGCATAGAAAAGGAAGAGGAATGTGATATTGAGGAGAAGGGTAAATGGGAACTGTTAGTTTATGAAAATTTATGTTGAAAAATTAGGCTTGCTTTGACAGCTATATAAATTATTATTGCCTTTTACCTGTACAGTTAAGCAGGGTTTGGTGTTCCGTATCTTGGTAAAACAATAGGATCTTGGCAAGGCAATAGGTTTGCAACCATGATGGAATTCCTTCTTTGTTCCATTCATACATATCTAAGTTGTTTCTAAGATATATATTATTTTTCTATGCTTTTGTATGAACTGGTGTTGGATTTCTACCTATCGGCTAAAATGACAATCATTGTGATAACAGTCCAAGTCTGAGCTGGAATAGTATACTTTATAGTTTTAAGAATTCTATCTAGTTCTTGGTGCTTGTCTTAACCCAACAATGCTTTGGACAACTTGAACACATTGTGTTTTTGGCACAATTTCAAAAATCCCTCATTGGTTCACATAAACTTCCTCTCTTAGTTCTCCATGCAAAAAGATAGAAGTTACATCTAAGTGATGTAATTCCCATCCTTCGTTTGCTACGAGAGCAATCAACAACTGTATAGAATTCGAGTCAAGCTATCGGGGTGAATGCATTTTCAAAATCAGCTCGGGTTGTTGTACATATCCTTTCGCCACCAATCTTGCTTTATGTTTGTTATAGACCCGTTAGCATTTCGTTTTACTTTGAACATCCACTTCAACCCAATTGCTTTTGCTCCTCAAGGTAATTCCGTTAAATACCACGTATTGTTTTTATAAATAGCCTCAAGTTCGATCTAACTTCAGTGCTTTTAGCCACTTAGGTTTAGACTTTGCTTCATCATAGCCTTTTGGTTCCTCCTCATTTAGTAGTAAAAGTTCATCATTCTTGTAACATTCTCTAGATTTAAAAAAAAAAAACAACAAAAAGTATTTGTATCATAACTACGAACTTTTGAATTTATATTCACAATTTATAAACTTTGTTTACATCTTTAAAACAGATTGAAAAATGCATATACGTGTCAACATTAAAAATATGACTTTTGAAATTTTATAGAAATATTTATAGCCAAAAGATATAATATATATGTATATGTATAGATACGTACCCACACATTAAGAGTGAGTTTTATAAAAAAATTACTATTAAATTTATAGAAGTGTGTGTATATATATGCATATAGGAGAAGGTTGATTAGAAAACTACTTATTTTGGAGAGAAAATCAAGAAAACTCATACTTATCAATAATTTTTTTAAAAAAAATTCGTAATTTTTTATGATAAAGTTAAAAATGTTATGATGAGAAATAAAATTTCAATAAAGATATGCAAATCACGAACTTATGCATATAACTCAAATAGTTACGCATATAACTCATAAATTTACATATATGTAATTAGTATGTGTAACATACAAGTTATATATATGTAATAACATGAAATATATTTTTTTAATTTTTTCCTTTTTTGTACATTATTACATTATAATAATGGGAAATAAAAAAAAATGAAAAAAAAATAATTGGTAATAATTGTGATTAGTTTTCTCAGTCTTCTCAAAAATGATGGTTTTCAACGAAACTCTCCCCTATATATATATATTGTTTCTAGTAAAAATTAAC
The DNA here is from genome assembly GCA_009363875.1 of Mikania micrantha. Taxonomy (NCBI): domain Eukaryota; kingdom Viridiplantae; phylum Streptophyta; class Magnoliopsida; order Asterales; family Asteraceae; genus Mikania; species Mikania micrantha. Next base: position 60,711,002 of record CM018695.1, read on the forward strand.
AAGTTTAATTTTTAGCAAAATCGAATTATTTAAGTGTGCTTATTTGCTTTATAATCTGAAAAACAAGTTTATGTGTATGTTTCGATAAAATTTTCCTCAAGGGTCCTTAGGGGATAATGAAAATATGAACAAAAATAAATAACAAAAGACACAAGATTTATATGAGAAAAAACTTTTAATCCTTAGAATTGACGGCATAAAAACTTTGCAAGGTGACAATTATCACTTTGCCTTATTTATATGTAACACCCAACTTTATAACAGTTTTATTTAAAATACGTGCGGAAATATGGTCCCAGATTTTTCAAAATTTCGCCATGACCCATTTTAAAACATTTATTTCCTTACAAAATAAATCTGTTCAAAACCAATAATTCAAACCACAACCAGCTATTACCACAATCACTAATTCACGTCATAGTAACTAGTACTATTCGACAACACTATAGAAACCTCCGACTCGTCATAATTTATTTATCAACAGAACCTAAAACGATACCACACTTATTATAAAATTTAAGTTTCACCAAAACCATTTAGCAACGGGTCATGCGACACATTAGACAACCGATCCGAGACTCGTTCCGTTCCTTATTGCATTGGAGCTTTACCTACAATTATCACCCACCATTTTTAAATTAGCAAAACGCTAAGTAAGTAATCAATGCGACCATATTTGTACAAAATAATGATTGTCACCACCCGCGTTAATTAATACTTGCCACCATTTTATTTAAACTGACATTAGTCAGAGTCCACCATCCACCATCCACCATATAGTAAGAGAAATCATCTCTTACATAACCACCATATAATAGGATTACTACCACCATGAGTAAGATATAAATCTTACTTTTTCCACTATAATGAAGGTATAAACTTTTTATTTTGCCACCATAAGGAAAATAAATTTCCACCACCATAATAGAGGTGTATCCTCTATTTAACCACCATATATTTTATAAACTACTATGAATCCATCATATATATATATATTCCACGTGTATTCTACTATATGTATACACTAATCTTGTTTATTCATTATTAGTAAAACCACCATAATTCTAACCCACCATATAAACACACGACTCTGCATCGAATCATGTTTACATCATTTCTCATATAGTAATCCGGTTAGATTACTTACCTCTATTTGCAGATGATCCTGCTTGATTATCCTCTCGATTGAAATCTCGTTTTCTTGTTAAACTCTATACGGGTCAATATATTTGTATATTCGTTCAACCTTCTGTTATAAATGTTTATATAAACATTTGAATGAATATATATATATATATATATATATATATATATATATATATATATATTTCACATACTATACTCATCCGACCCGTTTGAATTTGTTTAACATATTTATCATATTTTGTATGATTTCTCATATTGATCACCTTTCACCCAACATTTAGGTTTCAATATTTTTAGAATAATCTTTATACTAATTTGATCAAATTAACCCATTTGACTCGTTTAGGTTAAACTCATATTAATCTCATCATATGAGTTTTAGACAACTACAATATCTCAATTTCATCTCTATACATATTTTCAGATTTAGACAACAACAATCACCCCAAATGAGTCATTTTTCTCATCTCACTCTTATGAACCCTAACATGGGTTTCTTTACAACCATCATGATCCATACCACAAGGAATGTTTAAAACATACCAAAACAACTATTCACAAGTTTAGGATCACATAACTACTCAAAACTCAACCCAATGTCACGTTTCTTGAATCCTAGTTCATAACCCCCATTACATACGTCTATAATGATTCAAGGATGAGAAAATATGATTACCTCGAGTGGTTCACAACCTAGACTCACGATTGAAGCTCCGAGACGGGGTGTCTAGTCTACCTGCCAAACCCTTCTTCTTTCTCTCTTCTTTCTTCTCTCTGTTTTTTTTTCTTCTTTCTCTGCGTGAATGAGACCCCCCCCCCTTTTTATTTTTTTTCTTTCTTTGCTTCTGCCGACTTCATCCCCAAAATATCTACATATTTATTATTATTATTATTTTTTGTTTTGCTTAATTGCTGCCCACGTATCCATCTATATACATACATATATTTTTTCTAGAATGTTATGTCACATAGATATTTATTTTATTTATTTATTATTTATTTTTTTTTTTGATCTTGCTTCCACGTGGTTAATCACCCACACACATATTTATTTATTTTATGTTTAATTAGGATGTTACATTATACTTCAAGAAAAAATAAAATTACAAAAAAATGAGCACTAGTGATCAATGTTAAGTGAGTGTGTGAGTCTAGAGAAGTGTTCGTAGTGATGGAGTGTGCTGATGATCATATTATCGATCGTTGCATCTGTTATATATGCATAAAATTACGGCAACGGCTATTTTCTAATCGCTCTGAGTAATCGGCTACAAATCCGCTCATATCTGGACTTTTTCATGTGACCGTTGTCAACAATATGTTGTCCATGTTCATGCGCATTGAACCTCCATGACGTGATTATCTAGAATATTTGATTGGATTCGTTTAACCAGCATATTTAATTCAAAATGAGAAGACTAAAAAATATATTATTAATCAGCAATCAATAATATTTTTTTAATTACAAGTCTCCTTTGTATACACTGCAAAATAAATATGAGTATGTTAATATATTCAAATATTCCTAAATACACTCAACGATTCCTTATTGTGAAATATTTCGGGTGATTCTTAAAAATGTTATCACTCAACACACACACACACACATATATATATATTATAAACTTCAAGGTTTGGTCTTTATAAGATAATAATGCCAAAGTTATACATAGATACATACCCCAAAATACATAAAACATTGTATATATATACTTGATTTAATCCTAGGTAATTTAAATATTTTTTATATAATTTATAGAAACCTATTATGAACTTGAGGGACTAAAAGCATCAAAAGAAAAATTGAAAACAATAAGGGGTTGTTTGTTTGGGTTTGAATGGATCTAAATGTGTCTAAATTTGAATAGTTCAGATTCAGACCATTTATTTCAACATATGAATGAAGGCCTGAACGAAAGGCAACATCTTAATGGAGGCATGAATGATTCAGGCTTGGGAATGACTCTAAATGGAAACAAAAGAGGACTGGATGGCTGGCATCCCTTCCACTCCATCTCTCATCTCCTGGTCATCGACCTCTGCCCACGCTGCTCCTCCACCGGTCTCTTCACCGTTGTCCAACCCCATGCCGCTCCACCGCTGCTACCTCCCCTCTGTCGTCGTCGCTCTCTACTGCCGCTAGCGCTCTTTCGATCATCGACATCAAAGCCCTAGCTGATCGTTTTATGAAAGAAGGGCTGAAGATTTATGGAATGAAGCTGAGTCACTTAAGCTAAAAGATATTTGCTAATGTCAAAATGGTGGTTGTCAAATTAGGACAACATGTTGCTATTTTGTCCCAAGTGGGTCGCAAAATTAGGGCTTCTTGGTGTTAGAAATTTGTCGCAAATGTGTAGAAATTTTTAGAATGCAAAAGTTTTCGTCATATTATTTCGCAAATCTGGAATTTTGGTATCCATAGCATATCTGAATTTTCGCAGGAAATTATTTGTAATAGTTTATAATATTATTTTCATGATTTTGGGAGGAGTTAAAATTGGATATCTAAAAATTCAATATACTTTGGCTATTAAAACTAGTTTTATACCGATCCGGTGGTCAGGTAATTTTATGTCAATGACCAAATAGGTCTGTAAAGTGTTTCATGGAGATGATTAGTTAATGAATAAACAAAGTGTTCATCAATATGCACTGGTGCATAGATAATTGAAAGAGATGAACCATGTTAATAAGAGAAGCTCAAAATGTTCCCATCATTAACATGTTCAAAATTCATCAAATCAATGTTGTAAGTTCTTCAAGAATGAAGAGAAGAAAAAACAAACTTTTTCTCTAATAAAAAAGAAATAAAAATCAATAAGAAATTAAGAAGTCGATTTGTAATGCATCAAATATTAAAGCTTCCTAAATCATTTCATTCAAAAAGCTATATTATAAACGTTTGCTAACATATTTCACTTATAATTGGCACAGAATGAATGTAATGTGTACAACATCCATACCTTTCCCTTTCTGCAGTCACCAAATGCACTGATGTCAAAACCACCAGAAAATTTGTGTTTATCTAATAATATTTGTAGGTTTCATAATATGTGGGGGAATACCTATAATTGATTCTGCAGTGAAATTGATCAGCAATTTACCAAAATGATCATGATATGCCCCTTCTTTTCCAAAACAAAAACTCAACTTACTGTTTAAAGAAATCGAAAAGGGCAATTTTGTTTCATCAAACCAATCACTTGCTGGTTAATTTGATCTACCAAAATGAAAAGTGAATACTAAGCTTTTTTTTCTTTGTTTGAAGAAGAACATAAACATCATCAAATGAAGATAATTGATTTTGTTAGATTGTACTCTTTTACCAACCATGTATAGAATTCTCTACAAAATGTTGTCACAATTATGTGCATCTTTAATGAAACTCTAGAAGGTAACTTGTAACACCCAAACTTGTTACATGATTTCACGTGTCAAAATCACGTCCCATTTAACAAACTCTTAATACTTAGCAAAATAACCAAATTTGGAAGCGTGAAAAACGTTTTCCTATATGAAAGGTATTAGTTAAGTTACTAACTACATCACAAAATTTTCATACTTAAGTTTGTATGATAACCAACAACCCAAAATTTCTATAACGTTTGATATTTCAAAAGCACATGCCTTATCATGAGCCTAAACGCAACGTCTACTTCGAACCTGCAAAAACCACATATAATTTCACTATTAGTTCATAAGAACTAAGTAAGATTATCTAAACACAAGTATGGTTTGTTTCAGAAGGTTTCTAGGCCTTAAAACACATTTTAACCTTCAAAAACAATTTTTTTCTAAACAAGCCCAGCCGTAGTTTATGCTCTGGCCATAGCTTATGGTCCTGGATGCATAAAATTCCTTTTTTTCTCTCGTTTTGGACCGTTTTGACGACTTAGGATCGTTTCAAACCACTTGAAAGTATGCCACAATTTTCCAATACATATTATATGGAGTAACAACTCCTTAAACTCATATAATAACATATCCACACATAATCATGCACCAATTAATTCAATTGTAAAATAAAATCCTCAAAATGAATCAAATCAACCAAAGGAATTTATTTCACAAAATTTTTGTTCATATCAACACATTTAGTTATTCAATTGATAACCAATCATATTTCATCAACAATTACTATAATGTTCACCCTTAAGTACTTTCTTTATAGATTTCACATCCAATCCAAACAATTGACAAATTTTCAAATCATATCAAATCAATTAACCACACTCTAGTGGTAGTGTAATATTCAACATGGGTATGATGTGATGTTCTCACCAAGTACTTCCATCTGACCTATCAAATTTTACATTCATATTCAAGTGGTAAAGTAATCAACAATTTACAATTCAATTTCTAATGTTCACTCACGAGTTCTTCCATCATAGATTGATATCAACCAACCAATGCATAAGTTTATAATCATTTTTAAACCATGCTACTATCATATTCATCATCCGATTCTTCTATCATAGAGTTACTCTACCATTTTACAATCCATTTTGTCATACCCTCACCTCTCGTCACCTATTGATGATGTCACTGAGAAGGTTGCAGAAGCATAGTGGTGATGTCTTAGAGATGAGGTGTGACTTACTTGATCCGGTATCACAACACAGATTAACTTAAAGTAAATATATTAAAAGGTTTTGTCATTACAATCAACATTACAGTTTACAACTAAGTTTATTACATAACTAACTTATTTAATTACAAGTGTTCGAAAGCGCAGCCTCACTATGGTCACTGTCTCGGTGTCTCCCTGCAAAAACGTTTGAGTTTGAAAGACCAGCACAAAGCTGGTGAGTTCGTAAAGTTCAAGTTAAACCATATGATATGATATGATATGATATGATATGATATACAAGTTCTCAAGATATTTAGTTCAAGATAACCATGGGACCCGTATCTAGCTCCTTTCGGACAATTCTACGTTTTACGAAGATGCTACCCGTCGGTAAATATCTTAATGCCTCATTATCTTAATGTCTATCACTAACACTAAGAAGGTGTTTCGGAAACATGTAACAAACATTCACACAAGGGGAGATGCAAACCTCCCAGTGAATGGGTTGTCAGCCAATAGTACTATCGTTGATGCCTGTTCGGCCCCACATGGGTTCACTAGATACAGTTTCGAAGAACGAGGACTTTTGATAGTGTGATAAAGATACTAACGGCAAAATCTCATGAAATCTCACAAAAGTTGCATGAAATCACACAGATAACAGTGATACATATCATATGTTCAAAAACAGATTTACAGAAATACCCCGATGTTTATAAAACATTAAAGATAAATGGGGTTGTACGGAACTCACCTGAAGTCACAAGAGTAGTGAAATCACACGCAAAAATGATACTGGTAGCTAAATTCTGCATTAGTTTATGCTTAATAAGTTATTTTTGTTTTAACTTACTGATTAATATAAGGTTGATGACACGTTTGATTAATCAGAATAATCTCAGATAAACCAAAGAGTTAATGTTGTTGATTATGGTGCTGAAACAGTTTTTAGATGAATTTATGGCTTAGGAGCGATCAATCATTGTTATTGATTACCCAAATATCATGAAGTATCACAATGTGACATTGGAATAGGTTTAACAACCATGTTTGACGTACTAATCTGGCTGTTATCAAAAACATCAGATAATCATTCCAATGAGTATGTTAATGATTGTGATTGGTTTGAAACACTTGGATTTAACCTTGCATTTCAAAGATTAATCAGACTAATCACATACATTGTCACAATCAAATAGTTTAAACCATTATAAATATTGTTATGACTTCATGAAAACCGTGCATTACAACGGATCAAAACAAGGATTTACCCGTTAACACATCAAGTTCTTCATTTATAATCATTCCTAGCCATTATATAGGCAATAATCAACAACCCTAACTATACCACTACGTTCAAAAACAAGATCTAATCAACCATTATCAAACTAGAAGGTTAAAACGAACCGTTACCTAATCAGACGGATTTTCGACTGCAAAACAACGATCAGAGCTCGTAGATACGTTCCCTGGCTTCAAACACACGATCTGATGGCCTTAAAATTGAGATTTGATGCTTTAAGTTCGGAATTTTTTTCGTCTGTGGAGGTGTAAGTTCGAGAAGAAGAAGAAGTAAAATTTTCTCCCATGCAAATCTAATTTTTGATCTGATCCACCAAACTGACATACGTCAGGCGTACCGCCCCGCATGGGAGTTTGGCACGGGGCGTAGCGCGCTAGTCCAGGGATTCCAAATCTTTTATTCCTTCCGCGCGTACCACCTAGCATGGGTGTCTGGGGCTAGGCGTACCGCATGGCATCACGGATTTTGATATTTTTGTAATTTTCTTTGTTTTGCGATTCCGGACAATCCGGAACTCCGTTTCGCGCACGGTTCTCGCCTATGTTCACCATTTCTCGCATACTATCAACCTGTAATAATTACAATTGCTAAATAAACCTGGGTTTCAAGCACGACTAAATGTGCTATTAGTCATTGATGACGTAATTCTCAAATACAATTGTCACAAATTTTATTGTACCAAACTACAATTCAACATTTTGATATATAATCACAATTTGACTAAACAAGTCAACCACAAATTCAAACCATGTCAACCATGGAATAAGCAATTTCTATGTTTATCATCATTTATAAACATACTCATATGATACTCGTCCTTTGATTCTTTTATCATAGATTTACACAACCAATTGACAATCCATTTCATTACACCCAAGTAGAATTCAAACATTATGATAAATATGCACAGTTTGACTTTATAAGTCAAACTGCACAACCGTATCATTTAACCTATGAACTAAACAATTCGTAGACCATTCAACTCAATTAGTAGACTGCATATAATCACAATCCCGTATTTTGATACACACACATACACAATTTGACCAAATAGTCAAACCTCAAATTCAAACTCAAATCCTTTATGATTTTAACAATTTATAACCAATTTAATTCAATTGTCTGACTAGCACATCAATTAACACTCCATGATGTCATTGCAATGAATCACAATTCAAACATTTAATTATATATACATAGTTTAATTGACTTTATAAGTCAAACTGCATAATCAACTAACATCTTCTATAAACCAACCAAATCATATTCAATCCAATTCAATTAGTAGACTACCATACACACACACATGGTGTTTAGTAACTTGGACAACTTACCTTATCATTTTTTATTATAGATTAACAATCAGTGCTTTGTCTTTTTTTTTATTCCCCTTTGGATTTCCACTACCACCACCTATTTAACAAAAATTTCAATTCTCTTAGGTATCATTCTAATTATGATTAACATTGACTTAGCTTAATCAATTCAATTTGCCATCAAATTCCCAAAATCCAATTTCATGATTCAATTTACCAAATTTGCCAAAAGCCAAACTATTGGCATTTCAACAAACAACTTAGTTTCAAGATTTCTCTTAAACACTATCTTGAACATTTCAAATTATCCAATTCCCATTCTATGCTCAATCTTATTAAAATCTTGAGTTCAATAAATTTGTTGAGTTTTGACAACACTCTTGCATCCAAAACCTCAACATAGCCTCATTTATAATTCAATTTATTAATCTCATATGTGAAGTTAAACCCATATGATTTACCCAACACCTATATTATCATCAATTGATTCTATACACTAGAATCTATGTTTGGTTGTTTAAAACATGTTTAAACAATTAATACCAACAATCTTTTGCTAGTGATAACACTAAATTCGTGATTTGATAAAACCCCAAAATCTCATCATTCTCAAGATTACAAGAACTAGAATAAAGTACCCCAAATTCACTTAACAAGTATCTAGCCGTCACCAAGATAGTGATTTTGTTAGTAAATCTTGGATTCAAGCTGAAGAACACTATGAATTCGGAAGCTAGGTTATGGCTTTCTTCTTCTCTTCTTGGTTCTTGAACGTATGAAGCCAAACACACACACACACACACACACTCGATAAAAATATCTGCTGCCTCAAGTCAACATTTATTCACCTAGTTTTCAAGTTTGAGAGATTGACAACTTTAACCCCTCAACTTTACTATACAAATAACCAAATTAACTAACTTAGTTGTTAAATCTACTATACAACTCAATTCGATTAGTTAAATAAATATTTAACTTAAAATTTCACCCGATAAATTATATCATAATAATTTATTAAAACGGGTCGGCACATAACTCCCTAAAAGAAATGTGCTCATATGCAACACTACTAATGGTGCCACATTCATATACACCATGTGAATTAGTACCTTTAATAACCACATCAACATGAGCAGCGCAAGGAAAAAATAGCATCAATTTGAAAAATAAATAAGAACTTGCTTGAGAAAAATACTGACTTGAAGCGGGTTCAAAAGATCAACTTTTTGAGGTTGTACTGTATATTACCATATGTATTACTCGAAAGTAGATAGAACATGCGTTATGAGGTTCTTAGGGCTACAATTGTGCCTGTATAGAATATGGGATTCCATGTGCCAACACTAATACCAACAAATATGACGACTCTTCCCTTTTCTATAAGTTGGATTGGTCGCTTCTTGTTTTACGGTTCAGAAGCTTCCGGATGCCTCGTGTAAATTAACTAAAGTACATAACTCTTACATAACACGTATGTTGTCTTAACATGACTCACTGGGTAGAGGTAAGACGCGACCACACTAGAGGCACGGAAACCCCTGGAATGGGTAAACCCTCGCCCCCATTGGTCATAACCTGAGATTAAGCTTAAGATTACCTTTCTTACCTAGATGTCCTTTAAATTGTCCCTGGCAAGGCTCAAACCCAAGACCCTTCGGTCACTTAATGAAACCCCAACCTGTAAGCTGAATTTTCAGGTGACTAAATTACATAACTAGTATCTACACAATTAATCCTTATAGGTTCAAAATTTAGGTGTATTTATTTAACAAATAATTAACGATGTTTGTAACGATGCTAATTAAAATCAGGAAACGATGTTAATTAAGACAGATAAACATACCTTAGATATAAATCAATATTTTCAAATCTTTAGGTAAATTTAACCAAATCAAAGTAAAAACGATATTTACTTAAAAAAAAAAACAAAAAACCTATGATGTAAAAAACTTGCTTGTTGGTGAAAAGCCACATCACACGGATCTTGATCTGTGTCTTTCATCGCCGTCCATCAATTCCCAATCTAACGGCAAAAAACATCCCTGAAAATCTGAAACCACCAAAATTTCAAACCTTCCCGCTCTTCAACCAATATAAACACCCCTCTAAACCACACAAAAATTCATCACTTTCATCCGGATCATCAATCTCCCAAACCCAATCTTTCCAAAGCTTTCTTCAATTCCCGATGGCTCGTACAAAGCAAACGGCAAGAAAATCAACCGGAGGAAAGGCTCCAAGAAAGCAGCTTGCCACCAAAGCCGCTCGCAAGTCAGCTCCGGCTACCGGAGGAGTGAAAAAGCCACACAGATTCCGTCCCGGAACCGTTGCATTGAGGGAAATCAGAAAGTACCAGAAGAGCACAGAGCTGTTGATCCGTAAACTGCCCTTTCAGAGGCTTGTAAGGGAAATTGCTCAAGATTTCAAGACGGATCTGAGGTTCCAGAGCTCGGCTGTTGCTGCACTTCAGGAGGCTTCCGAAGCTTATCTGGTTGGATTGTTTGAAGATACGAACCTTTGTGCGATTCATGCAAAGAGGGTCACGATTATGCCCAAAGATATGCAACTTGCTCGCAGGATTAGAGGTGAGAGGGCTTAGAGACTGGTGTTTGGTTGTGTTATGTGGTTAATTTTCTACAATGAATGTCAAATGATTAGGCAAATTGATAGTTGAATTGGTGACTCTGTTTCAGATTCTGAATTAGTTTAATGATATTATATTAATTATGATTGGGTTCTTTGTTTAATTTTAATTTTTATGTTTATTGGTTCGACTGCCCAAATTACTTAAAAACGATTTGAAATGATGGATTTTGGTTGGTTTTTAAGGATTTGTAAATTTAAAAAATATATTCGATAAAAATAAGTTAGGATGAATAACATCATCTTAATCTAGTAAGAAACGAGATTGATAATTAAACAACGATTAAGGATAAGAATTATTGATAATATCTGATTCTAAAATTATTAAAAGTTATGTAAATGGTTTACTTGTATACTGGTAATTTATTTTAACTTTTTTAAATTAATGTTTTCAAAGATGTTGCACTAAAATATAGCCTAGGTTTATCAAAATGGTATTTTTGTTGTGGATTTGAATATCTGAAATTCGGATGGTGGTGGTGGTGGATCTCTTAGCGATTGATGTGGTTATGGTATGGTGGACTGTTGCAATGGTGGTGTCAAAACGGTGTCTTTGTGTAGTGATGCGGTGGTGGTGGAGTAGGATTTTTTTTTAGTTTATACTGTATAATCTTACTATTCTAGTAAGTAAAAATTTTCAATTGCCATATGTTACATTTTAAGACCATGATGACATTTGTTATTTTTTTATGCATTTATTTAATCTCTTCTTATTAAATAAATGAAATGATATTATCTATCTTATTAATTAATTATAATATTTATAATTAATGATATTATTCATCTTTTAATAAATTTGAAAATAGTTTTTGATTTATTTAAAATCAAATCATTTTATTATAAAACATATTTAAAAAATTGATAAAATATAATTTTCCTAAATATCAATTTTTTGAAAATAAGATTTTTTTTTGACGGTAATTTCAACTTAGGTTATTTAACTTTAATAATTACAAAAATATTACCTTATCATCTTAAGTTGAAATGGTTAGTTTTATACAGAAAACTAACTAACTAAATTTTTAAATTTGTTAGGTCAGTGATCAATTATTACAAATCAAGAATGCTAAATGATATTTCTATTTTTATTAAAAATTTTAATTGTTTGTTATATGATTTAAAGTAATTATTAATCCACAATTTAATCAATTTATATAAAAATATCGTTGATATAATTTTTAAAATTTTTATTATTTACTATTAAATATTCAATCTGTGTGTTAACACGGGGTTATAGCCTAGTTAAAGAATAAATATATGTAACATGATGTTTTTTGGCCTATTTACACTACAGGCTTGTTTGGGATTGCTTATTTAACTTCAAAAGGACTTTTTGTTAAAAGTGCTTATTAATTTATGACTTTTTGAATTTAAGTTTTTAAAAATGTGTTTGGATTATCTTTTCCAAAATGAATTTTTAAAATGACCAAAAAAGACATTTTTTTATTGACATCATATAAGGTTATTGGGTACAGGGTAAAGAGTGTGGTAAATTTGTAATTTTATGTCAATAATTCATAAGTAATTTTGAAAAGCTAGAATTTTTAGCTTTTGAAAAACAACTTATTATCTTTATATAAAAAATCATTTTCAAAAGTCCTTTTAAGTTTGATAAACAACTTATTAACTTATTGTTTTTTTGAAAAAACCAATAAGTCAATAAGTCATTTTTAGTTGAAATCCCAAACAAGGCCTACATTTAGCACGTAATGTCTTTTTATACTATACATATGATATAGTTGATAAATATAAGGGTTATTGAATTTAGATACTTGCAATTTTGACATCTTAGCCGACAATACTTTTAACTGAGGAAATGTTTATTGACATTCTTAACTTTCAAAACATTTCCATTGCCACTCCAAAGCAGGTGTCACGTTATCAAAAAAAATTATTTTATAGTGCCAATGAAAAATGTTTTGAAGGTTGGAAGTGCCAATAAACATTTTTTCAGTTGAGATTATTAAATCAAATAACCCTAAATTTAAATACTAATTATATTTAATACAATTAAGTCAAATTTCTAAATTGAAAAAAACTATTTTTTAATGTCTAAAATATTTAAGAAAATTTAATAATTTCAAAATTTATATCTTCAATAATTCAAAATTTTTAAATCTTATTTGTAGTATTTAAAGAAATATTTAGCAATTCATAACATGTAAGTTTCTTTTTTTAAAATGTCATTTTACATTATTGATAAATATATATTTTTTATCTTTTATAATATAATACGTAAATTGACCAACTATATAATAGTCTTTTAATTCCATTGCCTCATTGCAAACGACGCAATATCTGATACTATAATAGTCTTTTAGTTCCATTGCCTCAATAGCAATTCATGTGAATTTTTGGCTGTTATCTTACCGTTTTCAGTTTTATTTAAGCAGATTCGGGTTAGAAATGAAATCCGCAAACGGTTGACCTCTTTATTCGTAAATTTGTGTTTAGTATTTTATAGGTTTGAGCTTGATTTTTACAAGCTTGGGTTACCCAAAAACATGTTCAACAAAATGGGTCACTCTTGAGTTGACTCGCACTGTGTTAAAGTTTTACCCATTTTATGTCATAATGTTTTCCATTTCAAACTAAAACACAATTATTCTTACCCAAATCTACTCATTTTTCTTACTATAGGTCAAGATTGACAGGTTTAGTTGTCTCGCGTGCTGACCCGTTTAGTTCATAAATTTTTGTTTCATATTTGGGATCCAGTTTGATTTAAATAAGCTCAGGATGAAATTGAATCCATAAGACCAAAAGCACGTTTAGCTAAAACACCCATTTTATTTATTATGTGAAAATAACGTTAAAAACGTAACGATAAAGCGAAACACTAAACCATAAAGCAAAACCCTAAAGCTAAATATTAAAGCTAAATTGTAAAGTTAAAAAACTAAAGCTAAACCTAAACCTTAAAACTAAACCATGAAAGGAAACTTTAAACCCAAAAAGCTAAATCTAAACCCGAAAAGCAATATTTTAAAGCTAAATGTTAAGCTAAATTATAAAACTTAATTTCTAAACCTTAAAAGTTAAGATCATAGAGTTCGACGAAACGGTTCCATCGCATCCGAAATTATTTCAATCGGAGTTACTTAGAGTTGTGAAATGTCGTTTTTATGATTGTTTTTATACAAAATTATGTTCTTATTTGATCGTCTCTTATAAAATATGTTATAAAATAAAGCATGTTAGGTTCAATCAGTCAAACCCGTGAACAAGATCCATTTAATGCACAAGATAATTCATGTTCATTAGGAGAAAATTTTGAAATAAACTGTATACTGTTCATCTCTCAAACTAAACAATGGCTGCAGAAGATAATTCATGTTTAACCCTTTTGCCACAAAGCTAATTGCATGGTAATTGCTGATTCCATTGTTAGCCTTAAAACTAGTTGCTGTTACAAACCCAGAATCAAGTTCCCCGGAATCACACATCAGTTTAACCGCCCCATCCAAATAGTGCACAAAGCAGCCCTTCTGGCTCACAGACTCCAATCTAACCATTCCCTCATTTCCATCCAATAACCGGAATTCTGCATTCTGCTGATCAAAGGAATCACTGATTCCAAGTCCATGATCTTTTCCTTGCTGCACAACTACCATCCCAGGGTGGTTGTACGGTTCTAGCATGATAGTTTTGCCAATAGCGTTGTTAAATGATGATACCCGCGTTTTGGAATCTGTTGAGATGATTCTAAACGTCGAGAAGACGGAATCGCTTGTTCCGGGGCCTGGGAAGTTGATCATTGTGATGGTCTTGTTTATGTGTGCTAGAGCCAGTGTTGACTTCCTGCTTTCTTGAGAAAGGGAAATTAACTGGGAATTGGAATCTGATGGAATTGGAATGATCCAGTCAGAAAGAGAACCCGAGGGTGGTTTTAGGTCAGAATCACCGGTAATCAAGCCAACAAGCAGATATGGACCGAAGAGAATCGCGTTAAGTGATGCATAATTGGACCGGTCATCTGGAAAAGCAAAAAAAAATGTTTCGAGTTAATATGAGTAACCTTATCAGTTGTTTCATGACTTTAAACTGATAAAATAAGAAAAATGTTACCTTGAATAGGCTCCAATCTAAGTGTTATTGGCAGTTCAAGGGTAACTATGTCCGAAAAGCTCCATTTTTTCGTGAGCGATAAGAAGTTACCTGCATCAAGATTTTGTAATGCTTCATAACTTAAATCATGTAAACCCAAAACGACCCATTAATCTATTGATCTAAGCAAGTCAGATGCGGTTGACATGTAAGGTTGTAAACGTGCTAAACGAGTTAAAAGTTGTAGTCGACCTGTTTAATTGAACGGGCCAAACAAGTCAACCCAACATGACCCATTTGTTAAACGGGTCACCTGGTTTTCAATATTTGGTTGACATATGCGCATGGATTATCCCTTGATTAACAGATTTATACCTGGAGATGCTGAATGAATAATCTGGCCATTAAGTGCTGCCTTTGCATCCAATGTAGTCCAAAACGGTATTCTAAACTTCAAGCTAGATGTCAATCCTTCCTGCATATAACACATGGTACACGTTTTCAAACGAACATCCAAAATGACGAGTATACCCTTTTTACCTTGTAACAACATTTTACCTTCATTGAGGAGATTGTAGCAGTTACTCGAAGGTGCGGGTCACATGACACGACAGGCATTACTTTCTGATCAAGAAAAATCTGCCCATATTTCCAGTTAACCGAGCTTGATATGTATTGAATGATGTAAAGCCCAGGATCCTCTCCTACTTCCTCGAAAAAAATCGAATCACCTAATTTTGAGAATGATTCGATCCCTATATAAACGATAGGGAAAACGGGTAAAACGGTCAATTTAAAAAAAATCCTACTTTTTTTTTTGCATCATCCAGAGGCAAATATATAAGAATCAAATACACAAACCTGTCCCATAACAACACCAGAAAGAATCAAAGGGTGTTCCCCATTTATGAAATCCTGCAGCTTTTGACATTCCAGGGCCTAAAGGCAACATGTATAACATAATCCCAGGTTCTTTTCCTCTTTGGATACTCAAGACACCATTAGTCAACGCGCGTTCATAATAATCTGCATACGCCATTTCTTTGGTCCATCTAAACAAAATCCTAGAGACCTATAAACACAACACACATTTGAAGTTATAATATAAACACACATACATATTTGAATTTATAGTGTGATAATGAACACAAAACGTTAAATTTATTTATTTATTTTATTTTTTTGTCATCAGGCATACCTTCAACATGTTATATGTGGTACATGATTCTTCATTCTCTGTCTCCAAGGTGGTTGCTAATCTTCTAGGGTCAGTCCTGAGTAAACCAACCAACAAATTCTTATCAAGAACACGTTTGGTTATTTTCAGTATCTGACATTTTTTTTTAGTCAATGTAGCATGACCATCATACCCCTTGACTAAAAAAAATGCACAAAAGAAGCTGATCATTTGCTATATTCACCAGAACTCATTGACTGATGTCCCTCCGGTAGCATACATGTGAGAAGAGTTAATAGCATCCATGAAAAACATTCCGATTTCCTACGCAAAATCAGTCATTCAAGTTTTAAAAAAAGTTGAATTTCTATACGATATCATCTTAGACGCGTATGAGTATACATACATTTACATATAACATATATACCTTGTAGATAGGCTCACCAGTAACTTCATACCGCATTTGTGATCCAATAACAATTGGAATATGGGTATTGGAATGAAAACCAGATAATTCATCAGCCTACAAGTGTTCTTTGTTACAAATAACTAACCTGAATTATTCTATAAGAAGAATCACAATTAGTTAATTGCATATAATTTACCTTTATAGCCAATGGTCCAAGAAAGCATGGTTTGTCAAAAAGATTAGCCAATAATAAATGTTTTGCATCTCCCTAGTAACAATAAGAAGCACACTTAAAGAAATATGGAGAACAATAAGCAAATAGAACGCGTTCAATACATAAAAATTCGTTATGTATTGAACACTCCTCATGACTCGTAAGCAAAGAATATCATGAATGATGCCTAATTTCGACATACTGTTATGGTGTACAACCGATACATGACATCATTCATCCCGCCAGATTCTTCATTTAAAGATTGCCAGTGTCTTTCAATAGTAAACTGAGTAATCACATTTTGCACGCGCTTGCAGAAATAATCTGCCATCTTAATAACCATTTTTAGAGCTTGATTGTTACCAGCAAAAACATATTGATCAACTAAGCCTGCCATTATCTGCCAGTTACAAGAAAGTATGATATAAAATGTAATAAAAGACATATAAAATCTATAAAAATGGTGAATTTTTACCTTGTGAATGGTGTAATATGGAGCCCAAACGGGTCGACTAGCTTCAATGCGGTCAAAAAACTCAGTTGGGAAAGCAGAGAGGTACCCAGTGCTCATCTTTTCTTGACAATCACCAAGTGCAGATACCAATTGAGTCATCTTCTTCTTTAAAGCCTTGTGACCGGTGCTTGCCCACATTAGAGCTGTGGCACTCAAATAATGCCCTGATAATATTTTTGGCAAAAAAAAATGTTAAGTTGGTGAAATTTTGATGGGATATTCTTATATAACTTAAATAGTAATGTCTGGGGAATAGCACCTACTAATAGGGCTGTAAACGAACCGAACGTTCAGGGAACAATTCGTGAACCGTTCAGCGGGAGTTTGTTTATGTTCGTTCGTTTAATAAATGAACGAACATGAACAAGAAATTTCGTTCGTTTAGTTAAAGGAACAAACATGAACAGAGGTTGTGTTCGCGAACGTTCAATAAGGTGTTTGTTTATGTTCGTCAATGTCCGTTTATGTCAATTTATTGTGTTTATTTGTTAAATATATTTTATATTCTTAAATTTTTATTTTAACTTTAATACCATAACATTTAAATTATAAATCTAGTCATTTGAAATTTATATTTTGTTAAAAGCATAGTAATTCGAAGCTCAAATCTTTGAAATATTAGTTTAAATTCTACGATTATTATTTTTAATTTTTGTTCTGTTTAAAGAAATTTATTTTTTTATTTCTATATAAAATGTTTAACTTTAATATGATTATGTCTAATATTTGAGATTAAAAATGTTAATTTTTATTTTTAAAATAGATGTGTTTGTTTATGTTCGTGAAGACGTGAACCGTTCGTGAACAAGTTAAAATCCTTAATGAACAAACACAAACAAGATTTTTCGCTAGGTAAGTGTTTATGAACCATTTGTAAACAAGTTAAATGTTAAACAAACAAACACGAACAAAGGCTCGATGGTGTTTGTTTGGTTCGTTTACAGCCCTACCTACCAAGTCTATTTATATACAAATATTCCAGCTAATGAAGGTAACTGGTTGATTGGTTTAAGGCCAAACATACAAAACGTTAGGTTAAAGATATTCAATCAAGATGTCAATTTTATCACATAAATATATCATCAATCAATCAAGCAACAGTTAACGAAGTAGACAAACCTACAAAATGACCCCGAAGCTCTTGATCCGGTGCCTCCCAACCACCATAGGCGACACCCGGTGTAGGCAAACCTGCGGTTTTTCGAAAGTTCCAAGCCAAACTATCCACATCAAACATCAACAAGTATTCCAAATTGGTTTGTTGAGCTTGACCATGAATTGAATCAGGGTCCAATCTCACATCACCTAAAAAAACTTCATTCAAGAAATTGTCAGAAACTTGAGACTTAGCCCCTTGATTCTTCATCTTTCTATACATCATCATCCAACAACAATCATCTTCCTCTATCAACACTTTTCTGGGCAGCAAATTGGCCCAAGCAGATTCATCAGTGGGAGTCAAATGGTTATGAGACACCAACACTTGTTCTTTCAAAGTTTTGTTATTTTTATTCAGTAGTTGGTTTCTAAGACTGTGTGATGAGAGCTCAGTTGGAGTGTTGGTACATTCTTTACCAAGAACATAGTTATAAAACAAACCCATAATCAAAACAGCAAGTATATTCATCTTCAACTTCAACATCATAATGGGTTTCTTGTTGAGCTACTTTTGTAACAATTATGAACACTTTTGATGACATATACTCAGAAATGACTAAACCCCATCTGAATTTGAAACGCAATATCTAATCTAGTGAAAGGAAACAATGTGTTTACTAGATGAAGATTCACTATCAAATACCAGGCAAATTAAAACTTGAAGAATGATTTACATTTCCAGAAGCAAATTCGTTGACCAAAAATGGGAATAATGCTGTTGAAGGTAAGAAAATCAAATTGGGGATGAATCGGAAAAATTCGGGATTACAGATGAGAATTTTGAACTTGTGATCCGAAAAAAGAGAAACAGTTGGGTTTTGCTGATAATTTCTCTCGTGATCTTCCGGCCTATTTGTGATGTTGTTACGTTGGTCAGCCATGGACGTCGACCTGATCGGAATGAAAATCGGTTTTCCGGTGACATAATCTCCGATATGTTGGGGGACGTCATTTCTAGTTTTATCTTTACGTAAAATTTATAGTTTTTTAGTTATGAAATGCCTTTTTTTTATTATTATTAATGTTGTTGGAGTTATTATTATGTAGATTATTTTTTTATTAGTCTGGTTTAAGCTCAATTTTCATCTCTAAGTATTTACATCTTTTTATTACGTCCAAGATGAAAACTCGACTAAAGATTAATGGTCATAATTAATTTAAAAATATTATAAGTAAAGTAAAGATTAAGGTTGTGTTTGATTTTCCTAAAACCTTTTCATAGCCTCTTATATCTGCTCCGCGTAGACGCAGGCAGAGATTGAAGGTCTACAGCCTGTTTGTTTTCTCGAAAACATTTAATTAAAAAAATTCTTCCCGACATCTTTTTGAGTTTTTGGTAGAGACTTGGATCAAGCACTTCTCAACCTCTTCCAAACCTATTTGCCCGTCATCTTCATCCCATTCGTCGGTAGCCATTTCTCCTACTTCAAGAACCCTAACCAACTCTTTAATCTCTTTATTCCACATAAAGCCCTCTATTTGTAGTCTAATTTATCAAAGGTTTCATCTATTTCTTGTTCCACAGCTTCCAATCTGGATGATGAACCGCAGGAAGAAGAAGATGGTTTTTTCGATCGTTGGCAACGAACCAGTTAGAGAAGAAGATGCTTTTTCCGACCTACTTCTTGCTCCACAGCTTCCGATCGTAGTTCACATTAATTTCAAAATCTCAAACATGTTTGTTTGATCGACTGAAGTCAAAATCAAAATGTGCGTGAGTTTTCTTTCTTTCTTCTTATTATTTTTTTTGTGTGGCTACTTTTCCTTTACTAATCTTTGAGAATCCCATTAATTCATTTCAAAAATAAGGCATTTACGCTATGTTCCCGAGTTTGTTAAAGGATAGAACTGAAAGTAAAAGAAAGGAAAAGAAATGAGAAAAATGAAAAATGAAAAGAAAAGAAAGGAAAATAAATGAGAGGAAATGAAAGGAAAAGAAGGGAATTCTTTCCTTACATTTCCTTCCAAATCGAGAATAAAAGAAAAGTTAGATAATTTTGCTTAGTTTTCCTTTCATTTCTCTCCATTTCTCTCATTAATTGAAATCCAGGAACACAACATTTGTTATTTTCCTTTCCCTTCCTTCGTTAAATAAAACTCGGGAAACATAAACATGTTTCTGTTTTCCTTACGATTCACTTCTTTTCTCTCCTTAACTGAACTCGGGAAGAGAGCGTTAGGATTAAAAAAATAGTTTATTTAAATTTCAATTTATTTCAGTAGGTTGCAGATGTTAAAAAAACAAATAGTCTTCTTTTAACAGAGTACAGAGGTTTTGTTAGGGGTGTTCATCGGGTCGGATTACGAGTTATTCGAGTTAATCGAATCGGGTTATTCGGATTTTAAAATTTTTGGATCTGACCCGAAACCCGATCCGACCCCAAATGGAACGGATGACATCTGACCCGAACAACCTGAACAAACATTCGAGTCGGATTTCGGATGTACCCGAACAACTCGAAAAACTCGAACAACTTGTATGCTAGCTGTTTTTTTCCCTCTATTTTGGTTCCTAAAATCAAACATTTTACTAAATATAACACTTAAATAAAATACATAAAAGCTCAAAGTCTCAAACTTAAAAAACATCATCAATCCATCATAATACATCATAATAATTATATAAATACATAAGATTCATAAACTAAATAATAAGTTTTTGTGTTCCAACAAACGCACTAAGTCACGAACATCAAATCCGTAGAGATCCTCAAATCTGACCACATGATGGTAAAACTTAGACCTGCATAACATAAGATAAAAAAACAATTATGTAATTGAATTTATAAAATAAGACAAGTCAAACTAATTTATTAGTAATACATTATGACAACTTAAACCATTGACTAAACCCAACTAATTGGAAACGTATACCAGCTAGCAAGGTTTGATTTTTGATAATTTTTGAACATAAACCCTCCAAGTTTGACTGTTTCAGTACAAATTTATTGCATGCAATTAGGAGTTAGTTGACTAAGAGCTTTAGTATACCTAAAAAAACTATTGAACATAACCCCCCCCCCCCCCAAAGTTTGGGGACACCCAGATATGGAAAAGCAAAGCAATTGGTATGTTGGGAAATACAAAGACAAATTGTATTTCATGCCTAAAGATGAATTTTCACATTTTCTAAAAGCTAACAAGCAATAAACAAGTTGTATAATGAATTGATACCTTTTTCATCTCTTAATGCTAGAAACTCTTTGACCAAACATCTTGCCAACTATATTAATCAATTGATGTCTTTTTCATCTCTATAAGAAAGAGATATAAAAACAAATAAAAAATACACTTTTAGATATAGTAAAATATGAATAAAATAAAAAAATAATTAGTAAAAAAAGATAATTGGAAATCAATAACCTTCTTCAAACTTATCAAGGTCTTCAATGTTTTCTTCCAAGTGACAAGCAACACCACTAGGCCGAATCCAATCTTGACAACATATTAAAGCTTCAACTATTTGAGGAGTTAAAGAACTCCTAAATGAGTCAAGCACTCTACCTCCTGTGCTAAATGTGGATTCAGATGCCACTGTTGAAATAGGAATAGCTAAAATATCACGAGCAATCAACGATAAAATAGGAAATGCTGGACTTCTCTACTCCCACCAACTCAAAACAGTGAAATCTTCACTTTCAAACCATACACTGTCTCCTTCAATCTCCTCATTCAAGTACCTATCCAATTCAGTCTTAGAATCCTCAGCCACACCAGATTCTATCTTCTGTCTTTTTACCTCAGCCATGTTTTTCTCTCTTAGTGCCCTAAATGTGTCATCAAAGCTTCCAAACAAATTAAAACTTTTACTACTTGAAGTCCCATCATTTATAGGCTTAGATGATGATGATGATGAAGCCTTAGTTGTATGAGTTTTTGAGTGGATTCTCTTATAGTCATTAAATATATCAACTAACGCATCTTCACACAACTGACAAACTTGATTCCCGACCTCAATTCCATACATACTTCGCACATTGATCTCAAGATACACCAACTTTGTCCTAGGATCAAAAAGAGAAGCAATAAACACCGACAAGTTGAATTTCTTGACATCACCCCAATACTTGTTAAATTTCAATGTCATCAACTCAACCATTTTTTTCAAATGCTCATCATCACTTAAATGGCATTGTTTCAAAACTGTATCCATACAACTAATTGAGTCTAGATATGTGTTTGAGGTGATGTATTTTGTACCTAAATTAAAACAAAATAATGGTGATTTTATCAAATATGATTATATGAATAAATAGATATAGTAAAAAGTTAAATATTACCTGAAACTCTAAGTGTGAGTTCATAAAAATGCCGAAGAAAACCTCCCAACCTTTTTATATTATTCCAATCATTTGAATCTGGCACCCCATGACCCTCCATAAGATCTCAATAAAACACTCTGTCCTCCTCTATAAATCCTTCAAATGCTTTTCTATACTCACTTGCCACACATAACATCAAATAAGTAGAGTTCCAACGAGTGGGTACATCCAAAATTAAAGACTTTTCACATAAAATTGCTTCCAACAAAGCAAATTCTTTAAATCTTTTCAATCTAGCTGGCGATTGTCTAACCCATCGAACAACAGCTCTAATGCGATCAACAGAAGTTCCAACTTCTTTAAGCCCATCTTGCACAACTAAATTCATTATATGAGCTATACACCTTACATGTGTCCATTTGCCTTTAAGAAGGCACTTATCACTCCATTTCACCATTCTTCCTACTAAATAGTCAACCGAAACATCATTGCTAGATGCATTATCAACTGTAATAGTCATAACATTTTGCAATTCCCAATCAATCAAACAATTCTCCACTGCTCGTCCAATATCATATCCTCGATGATTGGAAATAGGACAAAAGTTTATCACTTTTTTTTTGCAAATTCCAGTTTTCATCAACATAATGTGCAGTGAGACACATATAGTTGATTCGTTGCAAATATGTCCATGTATAGGTTCTTAAACAAACTCTATGGACTGAATTTTTCATTAGAGCTTTAAGCTTAATTTTCTCGTCAAGGTATATTTGATAACACTCCCGTCTAATCGTGCTTCGAGAAGGAACAACAAGTGCTGGCTGACAAATTCTCATGAGTCTTCTAAATCCTTCATTTTCAACAAATTTGAAAGGCAGCTCATCAATAATTAACATCTCAGTTATTGCTATCTTGCCTTTTTTCTGGTCAAATCTAAAGGATTGTAGACAAACTTTACTATCACCAGTTTCCACATCTTTCTCAGTACTAAATGAAAGATGTGATTGGGAAGAACTGTTTACGGGATTACCCTTACATTTTGGAAGATGATTTTTCAAATTAGTTGTGCCAGCACCCTTCCCTTCACATCCATAATTTGAGCTACAATAATTACATTGAGCCCTTTGTTTTCCATCTTCATCAAAATATTTAGTAAAATGTTTCCACACAATTGATCTTGGGTTATATGACTTTGGTTTCTTCAAACATTCTGATTTCAAGGTAGTTGCATTAGAATCTCCCTCCATAGACATAATTAAACCTTGTGACCTATTAGCCAAAAAAAAAGATATATCATATATAATATACTGGTTACGTTATATAATATGTTTTATTTGTTTCTGAAATCCTTTTGTGTTTATTTGTTTCTTAAATCCTTTTGTATATCGATCAAGGAATGATATTTAGGAGGATTGAAGCTGCAGGTGATGTTAATTTTTAAGTTTTGCATCAAAACTTGATCTATAATTGTGTTTTGATAGAAAAAAATAAGCTGCCATTTTGAGTGTCTGGATAGAAGCAAACTACTTGTGAAGTTGTGATTATCAACATGTTGATTAAAAATGAATGAAATATTGAAATAGATGTTTGAAAATGTCAGGCTTGAAATTAAGAGCTTCCTACTTAGTTTCCATCCTAGAATTTGCAAAATCTATTATTACAAAATTAAGAGCTTCAACATATGAACATATACTGATAAAAGAAATATTATCCATTTATAAATCCAGCACCATGGATTTCCAGCTCACAACCCTTAGAAGTTAACACTAAACAATAAAGAAGAAACTTACGTCTTACGAGATTGAGATTGACTATTCCCGGTTGAGAATCTTGCGATCGAAAAAGTGGCAGAGGATATGAACTACCAACTCTTGAATAGAAGAATGGACAGCAGTGTAGATCGACGAGTCGACAGAGATTGAGGAATCATCAGTTCATCACCATCGTGAACTGTGGCTGCAAGTTTAGTCGAATGAAAATATGAAATTAGGTTAGGAATTTAGCCTGGTTCACGTCTTCAGATATGCTTCAGAGTTCAGATCACGTAAATGGGCCTACAAATTAATTGGGCTGGTCCAAATTACTAGTTTTTAAACGAGTTATTCGGATACCCGAATAACCCGAACAACCCGAATTTGCAAAATAACAAAACCCGAAATCCGAATTCCTATTTCGAGTTCGGATATATCCGACCCAAACAACCCGAATTACGATTCGAATCGGTTTTTTCGGATTTCGGATACGTTTCGGGTTTCGATTTTTTTCGAGTTTCGAATTTTTTGAACACCCCTAGGTTTTGTCCAACTCTTCTGCTACAAAGGTCTGCCGACATGGTCCGCAGACTGAAGATATTTTACTTCTGAAAAAACAAACACCACCTAAAGGTCTTTGTTAGAGATATAATATGGATACGGGTAATATTGTCTCTCAAAATTTTGAATACACCGTGTAAATACTAAATTGAGCCTTTATAAAAAAAATATAAAAAGATGATAATTAAAATTAAAATTAGTGGATAAATATAATAAAACAAAATTAATTATTTGTTTAAAAACAATTCTACATATAAAATATAGATAAAAAATCCAAAATTTCAGTAGCCCTAAAAATCATGTCTGATACCTCCAACACCCTAAAGATCGGCTCTGCATAAGGACTAAATAACTCGTGGATTATACAAATCATATGCTTATTATGATAAGCAAAATTAAATCATAAATGCTACCGTCACTCGATTAGTTCATTTACTATCCATGTAAAAAGAATTACAATTATATATATATATATATATATATATATATATATATATATATATATATATATATATATATATATATATATATATATATATAGAGGATTGTGATCTCATATAACCCTCATTTATAGCATTAACCCATTAACTCTCATTACCCAATCAAAATTGAACACATGTATTTATTCTACAATTATATGGATGTCGTGAAATAGCTTAATTAAAAGTAACAAAAAAAAAACAAAACTAACCTAGACACTAAGTAATACTCTAGACTCTTTCAAAACTAAACTACAGACATTCAAGTGTACCTATCGGAGATAGTATAGATTAAGCAAGTCCGGATATCGAACCCACAGACTTCTACAGAAAGTGCTAACTAGAAACAGAAAGACTTATCTATACAAAATTTGTACTTAAATAAAATAATATAAATGAAGGGGGTTTTACTAACAAAACTAAGAATAACTTAAAGAAAAACTATAGAGAATGACACCAACTAAAATGAAGAAAGAAACGAAGATCAGACGAAGAAAGAGCACTACCTAGGCATGAATCCTACACATGCTCAACAAAGGATCTATAGGTAATGGAAATGATGTGATACCGGGATCTTAAAATACTAAACTCAAAGGAAACCTAGAGCACCCTTGACCCTTCTCGTGGATTGTCAACTAAGAGTCCTACAAGCCGTTAAACCACCGGTTGAATGGAGGATTTCCCTCACAGGTCATCCAATTATACTCAAAATGTATCCGCTAGACAATCTACCTTACAGCGCAATCGTCTCAATACACTCAAGAATTATCTGTTGAACTATCTACCTCACGGCGCGATAATCTTAAGACACCTATGTGCAAAGGATAACTAGGATTTTCCTATTGGATTCGGTAAACACAGATGAAAAACGAACTAGAAAGATCTTCTCACAAAGCCTCTAAACTAGTAAATCTAACACCATAGATAAACCGACAATCTCTCACCTCACGGCTATCGAGATTGGTTGCACATCTAATATATCTATATCAAGATAATAACTCCTATGGTAAACTCGTACGCAGTAAACCATCCATTAATCAAAAACACATAGTAATTGATCTAGCATGCACCTATTATATGAAAGACATTCATCAAGGCACACGAGGAGTAAATCATTAATCAATAAACAATCATAAACACACATAAAACATCCAATAATCCAAACCAAGTTTGTTACATCATGAGTTCATCACATACGCATAATCCAAAACCGATAAAAACTAATGTTAAACATGTGCAATCATCAAAACCTAGGTAGTTCTACAAGATTAGCCAAGAAACATCATACGAATACTATTCATAATCTGTTTAAAGTAAAGGATAAACATGAAAATCAAAGAGAAACAAAGAAACAAAGTAAACCGAATGAAGAACACCCGATATCTTTGATCCTATGTCTTGATTCTTCGATCCTACGCCTTCCCAACCTTCGATTCACCAAAAAATAGCCTTTCTTCGTCCTCCTAGTCGCCTCCAGCCGTCCCAAATCGTGTCTCTCCCTAGGGTTTTTCGACTTTTTTGCTTAAAACTGATTTTCTGCGATGTTAAGTCTGTCGCGTAGCGCGACAGTTACCTCCAAATCCGTCGCGTAGCGCGAGGGGTTTAAGTGAAGGCATTTTGGTCTTTCCCACCTCTCGCGTAGCGCGACAGGGTTTCAACCTGCCGTCGCGTAGCTCGACGGGTTCCAGATTTCAGTTTTTTGCCTTTTTTGATTCCAGGTCCGTCCTCGCCCAACCAGGAGTTCATTTCTTTGTATTTTAGCTCCAAATATGCATGTTTATTACCTGCAAGCATGAAATTACCATTTGTTTTTAAATCTTACTAATGGATATACTATTTGGGAAATCTTAACATAAATGTACAATAAGAATTACATAAAAGTAGTCACATAATCTATAATATTCAACTTAATTTTGCGATAACCTAACGAAATTCTAAACTTAATGAATAAAATCATCTTCAAACACATGTCTGTTATATATACATCCATTCATAGATAAATTGTAATATAAAAGCAATAGGATACCTGTATTCTTGCATGCTTTTTTTCTTTTTCTCTTCAACTTTACCAATGGAGGTGCTGCAAATTTAATACAATATTGTTGTTTAAAAGAATATATAAGAATGCAAAGTATTTTTTTAGTGATAAAAAATGAATAATCTTACAACTATTCTCTTCTTCAATTTCTTCATTAGTAAATATATTAACATGATTTTCAGGAGTATTTTTGAACCTGCTAAGTGATTTAATTGCAATTCTTGGGCTCTTACGTTCTAAATACAAGAGAAAATCCAAAAATTTCAAGTAATATCTTTATCATTGAACCTTATGATCTACCTTAAAAATCTATCTACATATGGAAGCAAATAGGTTACCTACAACCGTCTTCATTGACTCCAACTTGTAATTACCAACTAACAACAACCTGTTTAATTTCATTGCCCATGTTAAATACAAATCAATACGTGTGGATACATATAATTACACAAAGAAAGCTACCTTTGGTTCTGATAATTTCGAATTTTAAATATTTAGCCTCTATATTATTGGTCATTAGTGTAACTTGTTGTTAGAAGGAGAGTCATTTGATGCGAACAAGATATAAAAAATATACATTGACAATACTAAGCAGATATCAAGTTTACATCATTGCATTTGTTTACTTAAAACTTACAGTTAGATATAAAAGGAGAGTCATTTGATGAGAACAAGATATAAAAAATTTACATTGACAATATTAAGCAGATATCAAGTTTACATCATTGCATTTGTTTTCTTAAAACTTACAGTTAGATACTGTTATAGATATAAGGAGGATCATTTAATGATCACAAGATATATAAAATATACATTGACAATACTAAACTTACATCAATGTGGTATTTGGTCAATGCTGTCAAAAGAATAAATTGGATGAAAATTTACATCATTGCATTTGTCTACTTAATAAATCGTAAATATAGACCTTTTATGAGAACATTTAGCCAATCAACATTTGTCAATGTTAACCATATAAATTAAACATCAATGTTAACCAATACATTATAAATATTAAGCGTATATCAACTGTACATGATAATACATGGCCTAGAAATAGACGTAAAACCCCTCAACTAATCAATTTTTTCAATTACAACCATATGGGTCAATCCACCTTTCATATTATACCTACTACAACAATGCAGCTTGACCAGAACAAAATTTTTATACACAAACAACGTGGTTATTTACAACGTGCTTAGTTTTTGGTACTTCTTTTTCAGATACAACATATACCAGAAGCCTATAATTGATTAAACTATATAAAATCATATTTTGTGATTCATTTAAAGTAAATGTGCTTAATTTTGAACAAATTTTTGTCATTTTACGGAAATCAGTTGACAAATTCAAAGTTCAATAAACCTAAATTTTGAAAAGAAGATAAATGAAACTCAAATTGACCTGGAAACGACATTTTCCCCCAAAAATTGAGTTTAATCAACATTCTCGTAACCTAATTAGTAAAAAAGAACACAAAAAACACAAACTTGCACAAAGAATTTGAACGGCAAACCTGCATGTGTCGACCTTTCCCCCAAAAAAATGCCGATCGATTCGAACCTCCCTTTCAGACGGCGAACCTTTCGATTGCCGTGGATTCAACTTTCGACGCCTTCCTTTCGAGGCGTATTACCTGTCGACTAATTTGAAGCCTCCTTTCGTCACCTGTTAATCTAAGATCTTCAAAAAAGAAAATGGTGGAACGAAAATGGTGGTTTTGTCGGTTTGGAAACTTTTTGAACATTAGATGTGATATGTTCTGCAAAACTGCAGACTAAAAGATAAAGAGCAAATTACGTATATACCCTTTTCAACTTATCTTTCAAATAAAGTACATTATAATATTATAATTAAAAATCAACCATTGGATCATCATCTTCTAAATTGATCATTGAATATGGTAAGGTTAATGGGTTATTGATGAATCTTAGAGTTAGTAATAGATCACTTCCCTATATATATATATATCTATAGGATTCGCATCCTATAATAACCCACCCTTATTGTATTAACCCGAAATAACCCGCCAAGATCAATCCAAATCTTTTTTTTTTCAAAATCTTTCTTTTACATGTACAAGAGTATGTTCTTTTATGTGTTTGTGCAAATTCATCACCATTTGGGCTCTTACATCAGTGTAACACAAACTTACACTTGCTTTAAATTTCAAAGGATGATGAATTTGCAGAAACACATAAAAGAACATATTCTTGTACATGTTAAATAAAGATTTTGAAAAAAAAAACAAAATATTCGGCTTGATCTTGGTGGGTTATTTCGGGTTAATACAATAAGGGAGGGTTAACAACGGATCCTTACCCTAAATCTATACTATTATATAATACATATAGGAAAGACACAATGATATTTTACTAAAAACTCTTAAAATTAAGATTTTTACAACTCTTATAACATAAAGTACAACAAACAAAGCTTTAAGAGCCATAAACCAAATGGTTTTCTTTTATTTTTTAGTTTTTCTCACATTGATACATTTAAAAAATAAAATGTCATACAATACTTATAAAAAAAACCCTACCAAATCAAATAAATTACTTCTTTACACTTTTGTCATATCATATTTAGCATTTTAAATTATGAATTCTATCATGATAAATTTTTTAGTTAAAAGAGTTGATTTGACAAAAATTAGATGGTTTAACATTTTTACAAGCAAAATCAGTAGTCGATTTTTTTTCCGCCGCATCGCGCGGGGCATCCTACTAGTATAATATATATATATATATGATTGGGATCAAATAATAACCCACTCTTAAAGCAATAACACAGATAACTTTGGCAAAATGAAGCCAAATCTTGGATTTTTTTTGAACATCATTGTAACACATTTAGAACACTATGTTCTTTTATGAGTTTTGAAAATTCATCATCGTTTGGGAGTTTACATCGTTGTAAGTTTTGGGCCTAAAACAGTTACAGGGCTGTAAATCAAAAACTTACAACGATGATATCTCTTAAACGATGATGAATTTTCACAAACTCATAAAACATAGTGTTCTAAATGTGTTACAATGATGTTAAAAAAAATCCAAGATTTGGCTTCATCTAGGCATAGTTATCTGGGTTATTGTTTTAAGAATGTGTTATTATTTGAACACTTCCCTATATAGGATTGGGATCAAATAATAACCCACTCTTAAAGCAATAACACCAATGATGTTTTGTCCTATTGGTAATATGAAACTATGAAGGAAGTGATAGAGGGCCCCAAGGTCATGGGTTCGATTCTTGATTCCACGTGGTTTTACCGGCTTTCCACCGTCGTGCCTTTGGGTAGGTGCTGGGTTGGGTTTTTCCCAAGAATGGGTGCTGGTAGGCTTGGGGCTCATGGGTTCGATTCTTGATCTAAGCCAGTTTTACTGGCCTTCTACCCGTCGTGCCTTTGGGCAGGTGCTTGGGTTGCGTTTTCCCCGAGAATTGGTGGTTGGTGGCTAGGGGCCCGTCCATCTGGACGGCAGCTTGGGCTTCCTTTAGCAATTGGTGCCGCGTACAGAGTACCCGACAGTTGATTAGTTGGCCGTTCAAATAAAAGCATTAACCCGAAATAACCCGTCAAGATAAAGCCAAATATTGGATTTTTAACACCATTGTAAGACATGTACAACACTTTCTTCTTTTATTAGTTTGCGAAAATTCATCACCGTATGAGACGTAACATCGTTGTAAGTTTTTCACTTACATCATATACTAGCTACTAAACTGAACGGACAATTGTCATTTTCATATAGGGGTGGTCATAAAATCGAATTTCGAATAACTTGAATATTTCGAATCGAATGTTTTCGAATTTTGAATTTTTTAAGGGCATTCATATTCGATTTGGTTTGATTCAAATTTAATTTAAAAAATTGTTTATACTTGTACATAAGTTTATGCATTCAAAATATCAAATACCTATTAACATGTAAATATCAGATAACTAATATTTAAGTTGTAATACTAGTGATAACATTCAAACTAACAAAATAATAGGTATTATATAATTGAGTTGACATTTGTGTAATAGGTCTTCAGTTTTTATAAACTAAACCAGCTACTTAACTAAAAAACCTAATTTTTAAATATAGAACTATTTGTATATATATAAAATAAAAAATATATAAATAATTTTATTCGAATTTTGATTCGAATAAATATTCTAATCGAATTTCCATTTAAGATTTTCGAATAAAAATCGAACCGAATTTCGATTTTTTGGAGTCCGATTCGAAAACTGAACACCCCTATTTTCATATGTTTTATTATTTTATTTTATCTTTCATATTAAATATTAATTACATCAGAAAAAATATATTTTAAATATTTAAGTTGCATTAAATTATACAACATACGTGTTACGTATAAACATCATCGTGTAAAAAAAATTATTATTATTATTTGGTTGTTTTATTTAACACATATATTTTCTAACATAATCGCCAATAAACAACTAAAACCTTCAAATCAAACACTACAACTCATGACTTTAGCTCTAATCTTGAAAAAATAAACAAATAATTCTGTTGAGTGTAAATGCTTACGATGTAAATCTCGTACTCATCAAACTCATGAAAGATTTCGTCAACATCACCATCCTATAATTTGTATACGAAAAACAATTTTAAATTAAATAGAAGACTTGATCCGGTCTAGAATTAGGCTCCGCCAGAACCATACTTCTTGCCAAACACAATGACTTGAAGCTTGTCATAACCAGCAAGAACACCTGCACCTGCTACGGCTCGTAGAATGTTTGCACCCGCGCCTTTGAACAATGATTTCGCACCCTCTTTCTTTACGATTTGGTTAAATGCATCAAGAGAGCTCTTATACTTAACGGCTTCGCCAGACGTCATCATCATTCTTCTTCGAACGGTGTCGATTGGGTATGCGGCAAGACCGGCACCGTTTGTAATGACCCAACCTAGCCCGAAACTAGCCAAAAAACTATCCTGAATTGTTACACGTACAACAAAAAACGAATCATTAAGGGTTAGTTTAAATGGGTCAAATGAGTTTAAAATGTTAGTGGATGTATAGGCCGAACTCAACCCATATCACCATGTTAGATACTACGGGCATAAAATTGATTCCGTTTTAAACTATTACTCAACAAAATTGATGTTTAAACACAATTTTAAAATTAAAATCAAAACACAATTTTAAAATTTTATAATACCGCATTTTCTAATCTTTAATAATAATTAAAATAAAACGTAACCACTTGGGTTTGAACTTTTAACAACTTAATTTAAAAAAAATTAAAACTGTTAATCAACTATAGAGTGAATTATTATTTGTGTCACTAACTTTTACCGTATTTAACTAGTGGTTTTTAAATCATGAACCAAGGTTTTGATTTTGCAACCATTTGAGTTATTTTGACCAACAAGTTAGATTATTCTTTTAAGTTTTTATTATGTATAGTCATATTATCTTATTGTTATTCGTAAATTACTTCCCAGTATTCCTCTTTTGTTTAAATTTAAATCCTATACTTTATGATGTAATGTCTCTTTTAGATGACCTAATTACACTTTGAGAACTAGTTATTGCTTGGATTAATGTTTTTAAGTAGAAGAACTTTTTAGCCTTGATGCTTAAGCAACTAGTTATGCAAATTTCAAAGGTTAATTTCCATGTACCTTAGTTAAACTGAAAAATTTTAAAAAAGTAGTTGAAAGTATTTAAAAATTATTTAATTATAATATTTAAAAATTTACTTTAAAATTAAAAATTTTAATTTTAAAAGTATTCACAAACTTAAAATTATTATAATTTATTTTTAAATTTATTACTAGCAAATAAAAATCTCATTTGAAAAAAAGAAAAGAAGATTTTTTTCCCTATCGTTTCAACTTTCAACGCAAAAGTATGAGAAATATTGAGAATCTCGTGTAAAATGGTTTGGCTAGCCCTTTGTGATCAATTGTCCACTAAAAACCCGAATAGAATAAATAATTTATCAATAAAGTTAAAATGTAAAGTGTCTTTTTTGCTTAAAAAATATACGAAGTATGTATGAAATTATCATTTATGTGATAATATGACGTATGTATAAAATTATCACATAAGAAAGAGTATGATTTGTGTGATAATTATCATATAGTGTGAAATTATCACACTGATAGATTATGTGTGATAATTCATCTCGGTGTGATAATATCATATAAGTGATAATTCTTATTACGTGATAATTTCACACAGAGGCCGTATGTTTCACGGATTGTATAATAAGAAGTCTCATGAATTACTAACTAACCTGTAACGATCCTGTTAGAAGAACAGGCTTCAAAGAATCGTACATTCCAAAGTACAAACCACGGTACACAATTATACCAACACATGAAATGTTGAATCCACGATATAGGCCAACAATTCCATCTGATGCAAGTGTTTTCTTGTACACATCTATCAAACCATTAAATTGTCTCTGCCCTCCTGTCTTTGTAGCTTTAGCATCACTCGACAAACGAGTTCGAGCATAATCTAACGAATACGTGAAAAGTGAAGAGGTAGCACCAGCAGCACCACCCGATGCAAGTTTCCGGCAAACCACTTCCAATAACCGTCACGGTCTTTCTTAAAGTTGAACAAACTCTTGAAGTAGTCCTTGAATGCAAAGTTAAAGGCCTACACAATAGAGTGAATTTAAACATTTAGTGTTTTTCCTACGAACCGCTTGAGTTTATTTGAACCACCAAGGCACCAATTACTAGGGGTGTTCAAAAAATCCGAAATGTATCCGAATCTAGAAAAAATCGATTCGAATTAAAGATTCGGATCGGATATCCAAATTCAATCCGAATAACCCGAAACTGACAAACAAGATGATACACTCGGATTAGATTTCAATACTAATTCTAATTTTCTATCATAATCTAATAATGAATTCCTTTGCTGGTTATACTTCACATTTTTTATTTCATAATTTGTTAACATCTTAAATTTAGAACAAAAGACAAAATAGTTTTATATAATATTTAAAATTATTTATATACATTGTTTTTTAAATTATTTATAACGACTTCATGTTTTTAAAGTCTATCTTAAGACCCGACCCGATCCTAGGTATAGGCAAGATAGGCAGGGCTCAATCCCCCCTTGGAGCCAAAAATTTACATACATGCATACTAGTATGATAACTGAGTAATGAGACTGATAACACAACAATAAAGTTGGGTGATTTTAAAGGTTTTCACTAAAGTTGTTTAGGAGCCAACCGAGCATACGTTTGTTTGTGCTAAGTTTGTTTACAAATCAAATTAAACCGAAGTGAGCGCTTTCAACCGATATAAAATCTAACAAGCGTATTTCTGATCCAAATGTTTTTCTGTAAGTGTCAAGTGAATTTTGAGTGCCGTATAACAAAAGGAAAGCAGGGATGGAGGTATTAATTTTTTTTTTTTTTCAAAATTTTCGTTCAATAGATGACAAACATTAATTATTGTATTTAACATTTTTACAAGATGACTTAAATTTTTTTTTTTTATGTTGATCTGACATAATATCTTCTTTCTTATCTATATATATATCGATATTAATCACATAAATCCATAAAGAAATAGCACTTGTAGTAACACAAAATAATAAAATAGATTTGTTTTTTTAATTTTCAAATTACTCTAGTTTTTATTTATTTTTATATATTTTATTGGACCAGCTCACATTAACGTTAAGAGAGCATCCACCTACTATATTAAATATTAAAAATAATTATATCTTTGTATAAATAAAATAGGGAAAATCCTCAAAATACCCATTTGACTTTCTAATGCCAGATAATGTCCATACTGTGTACGGACGCCGGCGTCTGTGTGTACATGGGCGGACGTCTATACAAACCACCATTTAAAAGTTGCCATGTATCTTATATAGGTGCGCAAAAAACGTGTACAGGCTGGCACATGTAATAACAGGCGGACGCCTGTAATGAACGGGCGAGCACCTGCAACCCCACGGAAATCGAGGACTTACGGGCGGTAATTAGAATATACGGGTGGCCACGCCTATATAACACAAGTGTCATCTTTTAAATGGTCCTTGTATACAGGCGTTGGTGTTCGTAAATGAGTGGACATTGGATTTTCAAATGGACATCTTGGGTAAAATGTTGGTAAAAGTAGACATTTTGAGAAAATCTTCTATAAAACACGTTAAGGAGTCAAAGGAAAAGTCAAAGGGTGTCAACCGTTGACTTATATATCATAACCTGAAGCAACACATAGTCTAACGTACCTGCGTTGGAAAGTAACGGATGACGTTAGTGTTGTTCCCTCTCCACAAAGACAAAACCCCTTCATCCTTAACTGTCCGTGAAAAACATTCTCCAATGCCCTTGTAGGGTTCCGAAAGACGACCCATTTTTATCATTTCATCTTGGTTTTGAATCAAAAGCTTCACTCGTTCAATCGGAGCAGCTACGGTTTTCGAAACCGCACCCGAAACACCGCCCATTAGAAAATCAACAGCAAATCCACCCAACCCTTTCTCTGCTGGAGCTTCAACAAGAACCGCAGAACCATTTGCAGGGACCGATGATCGTCTTACAACAGGACGATTATGCAACCCCGCGTTTGCATAATAATTCGCGTATGCGAATTGTTTAAGTGTTGGTTCTGGTCAGCCATATGTTTAAATCAGGTTCCTACATATCGATGAAGCATATGTTATTCATACGAATGCAAAAATATAACTTGTCAGTGTCAATGATTTGACTTCTTTTTTTTAAAAAAACAAATTTTTCTATTTTAAATATTTGATTTTAGAAAAACTTTGTATTTTATAAACAAGTGTCTTTTCTAATAACAAATTTTGATTTTAATTTTTTTAAGAACTATTTTTATATGAAAAAAGTAAATAATATTACTTTTTTGTATTATTATCTAATATTCTATAATCATTTAATAGTTCTTAAAATTGAGTCGATTGATAAAAAAAAGTGACAATTAGCATTGATGGTGTAAGAAGATACCGAGTTACAAGATTTTAAGATAAATTAATTTTTATTGTAACTCGTGTTGGATTTACAGATCATAGAAAGTACCTTTGCGGTCAACAAGATCAAAGAATCAAGTGTTGTGAGTCGTTTGTATGCAAGAGAGAGGAAATATCAAATATGAAGCGAACAAAATGGGCATGGGTTTATATATGATTGGGTTTGACCCACGATATTTTGTAGGGGCGTGAAGAATGGACGGTGGAGATTTATTGTGAAGAATCAATGGTGGGAATATTGTTGGATCGGTTCTAAGATACTAATGAAATGGTATTCAAATGTCATTTGAGTTTCGAGGGCCAACGCATGTCTATTTTTAATACTTTTCATAATTTTAACCGGTCACGGGAATAACTGCGGAAGATTCTTCAATGCATACCCTTGCAAACATATTTAATGTTTTACGTATCTGGGAGTAATGAGAAACTTTAACGTTAAAGGGTACGTTAATTACGTGTGAGATGTATGAAATTTGCATGATTTTATCATAAAGTTTTAATTGTTTTTATGTAATAAAATAACATAGATGCGGAGTTATCAAAGAGGTATCACATGCATCAAGATTTTAACATATTAAGTTAGAAATTTAAGCTTCGATGATATGGTATATTATTTGTCTCTATCATTATTTCTCGTACACTATTACACGTCAGAAAATCAAAGATAGTGACGAAGCATTGAAGGGACCGGGAGGGGCGACCGCCCCCCTCTTTTTTTCGCCAGTAGTGTAAATTTTCGGATCGTAAGCCAATTTTTTTTTTTTAAAATACTTCTTTCACCCCTCCCAAAAAAAAAAAAAATTAACCAAACACATTTTAAAAAATACTCTTTCCATCCCTCTCATTTTTTTTTTATCCCACTAGCCTTCCTCTCATTTTGTTTGTTTAGACATTTAGGTTTTAATTTAAATCAATATCTCATAGGAAAGGTGAAAACAATTGACTTTTTTTTTCAAAAGAAAGGTTATTGAAGAAGAATGTGATGCTACAAATCAAGATAAACGTAAAAAATTCTCAACATATCATGGGAAAGGTGAAAACAATTGACTTGTATGTATTATTAATATATGCATTTATAGGGTTGATGATATAGGTGTTATTAAATAAAAAATATATTTGAGATTACAAAGTAATTAGTCCGTCTCAAACCGTAATTAGTCCGTCTCAAACCGTTAAAAATTATTTGGGATAATGTAATTAGTCTGTCTCAAACCGTAAAATGGTTAGGTTTGATTCGGTCTTAATTTTTAACGGGCTCAAAAAACCCAAAACTAGAAAGCCGAAACTCAGAAAGCTCAAACCGTAAAAACCGGACCACAAACACCTATAATAAGAGTCGCCTAAGATTGCAAGAGAACAAACGAATCAAAAAGACATATGAAAGAATGTAAGTTTTCGAAGAGATGAAGGACCCTGTATTTTATGTCGCCTAGGGCCTTCAAATTGGTTAAGCCGGCCCTGATAATGATAATTATTAGACATTTTTATTTTTATTTGTTTGACCCGACTTGGCCCGAATCACAGATCCGAACATTTAACCCAACTAACCGAGACATACCGCTCGATTGAAAATTTTTTTTTGATCCCGTAAGATTTCGGCCCTTCCAACTTAGTCAAGCTCCGTTACTGATGAAAGACAATTGGATTGAAGGAATAAAGTTGATATAATGGGTTATTTATCTTTCTTTCAGATTTTGAGTACAATATACAAGTATTAAAATAGATTTTTTATATATAAAAAATTATAAATCGATTATAGTTGATATAAAAAATAAGTTAACATATATACTAAAATAAAATCATTGAAGTCATGTTTATTACGTAGAAAAATTATATTCTGTCTTAAAATAATTTTATATATAAATAAATATTAAAAATTTGAATATAGGCCCCTCAAGATTAGGCCTTGTGCGATAACATCTATGGCACCCCTAAGAGCCGACACAGTAGATTATACATGTTTAAATGTTCTTTTTAGCTTTTGGAATTGAAAGCTAAAGAATTGATTAAATAATGGTGGTGTTGTTGTTACACCTTTATATGGTCATTGTACGGCCTGTACAAGGCTATACGGGTCGCATAACACTCCTAATACAACCCATACACTACGTGTACAGACCTCTGTGGCCATATATAGTATATACTGGGGTGTTTAAAAAGGGTCGTATAATCTTTACGGGCTGTGTAACACACCTTATACAGCCCGTACGAACCTATATGACTCATATATAATTTGGTATGTGTGTTAAATTATGATTTTAGAGTGTTTAAAAATAGGAAATTTAAATAATGACTTAAAATTATAAGTCGGCCAACATTGAATGCGTGGAGCTCTAGAATATCTAAGCAAGATTATTCAAACAAGCTACATACACATCATATGAAAAGTCCCCACCCAAAACCCTTTGAACGTTGATTTTCAAACCAACTTTAAACATCAATTATGATCAATTTTTAGTTTTGTTGCAGGAATTTATTTCGTTTTCTTCAAATCTGATTATGTTGCATCTAAAAGATCATTGAAAGTTTATAAAAATTCTTATCACTTTATGGCTAAACGAACGTTAATATGCATGGTTATCTGATCGAACAAATTATTGGAGATCAGACTCAAGAATACAAACATCAACTTTTGGGTCATATAAAACAATAACCGTTAACCATAATCTTCTAATCATAATAAAAGAGTAAATTCAATGCCACATGTCATTTTACTAGCATGTACACGTCACTAAATACCATGTCACTCTAAAAATATTGTTACATAAAACTAATGTACAAATGTTATCATCACAATAAAAGTTGAAAATTCCCATTATCATAAAACACAAATTTATTAGCATTAATTGTATCATAAGTTGCTATTATTTTAAATTTAAAATTTTAACAATAATAGATTATTAATTTATTAAAGATAATAAGTATACCAACTAAATTACTAAAAGTTTTATTAATTTATTATTAAACAAATTGCTTCAATTTTACATTCTTTAAAATATAAAACTAACGTGATAACAAATCCATCTGCTTTATGTTTTTTATAAAATTAAAAAAACTTTTACGTATTTTTTAGAAAAATGACCTCATATTTGCAATGAATAAATTTCATACAATACTAAATCTACATATCGTATTATTTTTACATATAATTATTTTTAAGGTTTTCTATTATTTAAATTACGTATAACACATTATAGCAATTTAAAAAACTTGCACAATAAATTAAAAAACTTTTAAAATTCTGAAATTCAAATATGAAATAATATAATAAGCAACTTATTTTTTTTATTTTTAAATTTATCCTTATTGATTATCATTTCAAAGCTATGGAGATATGATAGATATAAAGGAAAAAAAATAGTTAATAATTGATTTTATAATGTTTTACGTCAATTGTAATTATATCATTTTATTAAACTTTTTTGTGAATTGCATCTTAACTATATGTCAACCCGTGTGTTACACGTGTTACTAACATAGTTTATAATAAAATAAATCTTTGCGATTAACCGTATTCAAATTCTAATTAAAAAATCAAACAAGTTTAATTTGATAACACTAAACAATTTAATAAACATATTTACTTGATATACATTCAAACTTGTCTTCTAACTTTATTACGGTTTTTCCTTTTCAACTTTCACAATCAATCTACTTAGAATTAACATTCAACACAAACGTCATACCTCAAAACTAAATGACATAACTTAGATAGGAAGTGGTCAAGTCAACCACGGTTGCCCAAAAAGTACTATAAAATGTAGAATAATCAAATAACTTCTAATCTAATGGCAACCCATTTAATATAATTTCCCAACAGTTGTCGAAGTCAATATTTCTTTCCTTGTGAGTATCAAAAATTTGATTTCTGATAAAATATATCAATGCCGCTACTTTTTTGTGAGTTTGAGATATTAACCAAGAATGAAACATTAAATAAAGACAAAATTACACATTTGAACCTTTGTGTTTGTAAGAAATAACAAATATGAACCTTTAACTATCTTAATTACGCTAAACAACCTTTAAGTATTTAAGTTGTTTCAACTTTCAACCTTTACATTAACCCCGGTTAGATTTACCAGTTAAATCTAGTCATGTGCAAAAAATGTGATGGGTATTCTAGGTATTTTGATCTTTTGTTATTTTTAAATATAAACTCACTATTCACGTATTATCGTATCTTATTCAATAATTTACTCTAAATTGGGTGTTCGAAAATTAGGGCTAAAACCCACCCAGAAGTTCACGTGGTTCCTCCCTCTTCGGTTAGTGTTCACACATAAGTTCACGTGGTTCCTCCATCTTCAATTAGTGTTTGAAACCTAGTGTTGTAGTTGGATAGGATTTATCATTGTTACTACTACTGCCATTGTTACATAATGATAAAAAGAAAAATGATAAATCCT
The DNA here is from genome assembly GCA_009363875.1 of Mikania micrantha. NCBI lineage: Eukaryota > Viridiplantae > Streptophyta > Magnoliopsida > Asterales > Asteraceae > Mikania > Mikania micrantha. The sequence goes on from CM018695.1 coordinate 60,752,002, forward strand.
ATCTAACTACAACCTTAGGTTTCGAACACTAACTGAAGATGGATGAACCACGTGAACTTCTGGGTGAACACTAACCGAAGAGGGAGGAACCACGTGAACTTCTGGGTGGGTTTTAGCCCTAATATTCAAACACCCCAATTTGGAGTAAATTATTGAATAAGATACGATAATACGTGAATAGTGGGTTTTATATTTAAAAATAACAAAAGATCAAAATACCTAGAATACACATCACATGTTTTGCACATGACTAGATTTAACAGGTAAATCTAACCGAGGTTAATGTAAAGGTTAAAAGTTGAAACAAATTAAATACTTAAAGGTTGTTTAGCGTAATTAAGATAGTTAAAGGTTCATATTTGTTATTTCTTACAAACATAAAGGTTTAAATGTGTAATTTGTCTTTAATAAATACATATGAAGCATTGGCTCAATGGTATATGAGCGAAGTACTTTGGCTTGAAAAAACCCCAAATTTAAACGAAGTTTTTCCATATTTTCCGGTTTCTTCTCATATAGTGCATCCGTGATGCGTCAAGCAAGGTGTGCTGGTAAAATAGGTATATCACACATATGAACATCGGCTTCACTCATACTAGCAAGAGGAGCCTCGACTCGTTCTCGGTTGGTTTTCAGAAAAAAAGAAAACGAAAAGGAAAATAAAAGCAGTAAATATATCAAACACCGAACATGATTAAAATCCAAGAAAATTAATATCAGATCACTGTTCAAATTGAAAGACATGTAACCTACTTCCATAGCTAAAAGACATTTTTTTTTCAAAGAAAAAATGTTTTAGGAAAAAAATTGGATCAGTGTTCAAAAAGAAAATGAAATTAAAAAAAGTAGTAAATGCATCATCAAATATTGATTAGTAGAATAAAATATATTTTATTTATAATAAATACAAATGTTTAAGGACACCTATCAACATATAATCATTCTTCGATTTTTTGTTTAACCACTAGTTTTAATATGTTTTCATTTTTTATAACAATGAATGATTCTTATTTTTCTATTTACAACATTTTTATATTGTAGAATTACATATTTTCTCACCCTGACTTGAAAATTACATATTTATTCAAGGTATAAGATTTTAATGCATAATGTATAATGTTTTTAAAAATTAATTTTATAAGTTAGGAAAGAGAAATATATAAATGCTCCTTTTTATATACATGTATTTCTATTTTAATAAGAGTAAATTACAGTTTTTGCCTATATTGTTTAAGTGTTTTAATTATTTAAACCCAAAATATAATATTTTATCAATGCAACCTCTGTGGGTTAAAGAGAAAAATTGGTGTGATCCTAGTGCCATATCATTTCAGCACAATTATTTACTCAAGGTTTTAGCATGAATCAAAACACACAAGTTCTATCACATTCATCACATATCGGTCACCCTAAAGCATGATATCTTTAATTACGCATTTCTTTCAATTTTTTCCCAAAAAACATTTGTCAGCAACACTCTCATAAAACTTAAAGAGACAACCATGACTAAGAGCATCTATCTATGCCTGGTTGGTATTTCATCAGTGCATTAAAAATTAAGGTTTCATGTCCAATCAAGTTTGCTCAAAAACAACATTTTTTTTGAAAAATTTTGAGGAATTTATGAAGTTTTCGTCTTCCCTCATCCCCACACTTGAGATACATTGTCCTCAATGTATGGTGATGTATAATTCACTCATTTGTTTTACAACCTTAAACTCTAATTAACTCGTAAACATCCCCGATTGATAACTATTTAAGTTACTACCAAAATAGGCACAATTACCCCAAGGTTGCCTCCCGAAAAGCTTCCTAACACTTAAGTGTTACTATGGCGACAAAGAAACTGAAACAAATAAAAGAAACAAAACAACAAAAAATAAAATAAAAAAAATCCGGGTTGCCTCCCGATTAGCACTAAGTTTTAAGGCCCTCAGCTAGACCATACCTGATGTATCTTTCATGGGGGTTGAAGTGAACATTTTCCTACCGAGTTGCCAACATATGCTCGGTAAGTAACATGTTGGATCCACATCCACTTTCTCATAATCATCATGTCCTTAAAATGCTTGAGGGGCCAATTCTGAATGATTTGCCCAACTGTAATCTCACTTTTCTCTTCTTTATTCTTGAACCGTTATCCCCAACTTTGTCACTTTGAATAGTATGTAATGGGAGATGATTAAAACAACCTAGGAGAGTCTCAGTCACTGATTCATCATGTGCTATGTCATTTACCTTATCAACACATTTAACTTCATGCTTTGGAAGATCCATAACCATTTTTTCTATCACTTCACCGTCAACCATATCAACTGAGTAAAGTTCAACTACAATGGAAGGAGTTGGTGTGGTATTCTCCACAACCTCTTTCTCTCTCCTTCTGAAAATTGCATCCTTACGTCAATTCTCATTGAAAGCACTTCACACTTGTAATTTAAGCATTTGACCCTTTGTTGATCTATAAAGTGGTCTGATGAAAAAGCTCATTTATCTTGGATAGAGACACCTCCAATCGAGCAATTTGTTTGTTTCCTCCTCAGATTGATAAGTAATATGAATTGCTTGACAATTGGGCTAGCGACATTTTGATGAAAAGTGGGATAAGTGTCGTACTTTTCATAACTTGGGTAAGGTGGCATCTCAGGTCCATAGCTATTGCAATCCCACTCTCTCGCAAATAGTTGTAGTCAGCACCCAATTGATAAAATTCTTGGTAATTTGATGAAGCTGGAAAGGTATTTGGATAAGGTATATCATCATAGTAAAGAGCCGCTAGATATAATCGTCTCTTCATATCCTTGCCTCGTTTCCTTTAACTCAGGGCAATCATCTTTCTGGTGACATGGACTCCCGCAGCACATACATGAGTATTGCACAAAATCCATAATGAATATGGTGTCACACCCCTGCCTCTCGTCACCTGTTGATGATGTCACTGAACACACTGGGAAGGTCGCGGAAGCATAGTGGTGATGTCTCAGAGATGGGGTGCAACTTACTTGATCCGGCATCATAACACACACATTAACTAAAGACAATATATTACAAAGGTATCGGTATCACAATCACGGTTACAGTTTACAAACTATGCTTATTACACAAATCAAATATTTAATTATAAGTGTTTAAACGTGCAACCTCGCCGGTGGTCACTGTCTACCAACAAAAAGGTTTGAGTTGTAAAAATCAGCACAAAGCTGCTGAGTTCGTAATATCTAAGCTAAACAATATGATATGATATGAAAGTTTTTGATATACAATGTTCAAGATAACCATGGGACCCATATATAGTTTCCTTTTGGACAATTCTACGTTTTTACGTAGATAC